>SJXQ01001489.1:0-68372 GCA_006408695.1 Aepyceros melampus | reverse complement strand
AGTTCAGTTCAGTTCAGTCGCGCAGTCGTGTCCGACTCTTTGCGACCCCATGAATCGCAGTACGCCAGGCCTCCCTGTCCATCACCAACTCCCGGAGTTCACTCAGACTCACGTCCATTGAGTCTGTGATGCCATCCAGCCATCTCATCCTCGGTCGTCCCTTTCTCCTCCTGCCCCCAATCCCTCCCAGCATCAGGGTCTTTTCCAATGAGTCAACTCTTCGCATAAGGTGCCCAAAGTACTGGAGCTTCAGTTTACAAATAATGAAAATTTCTTGGTTGTTTACCCAGCATGTTTCCCAATGTCCAGCTCCTCCTAAGTACTAAGAATTATCTTCTCAGATGAAACTGACATGACCCAAGTATAAGAGGTGGGCCTAGCTTTACTGAAGGCCAGTAAGGATTATGCTGTCCAGTTCTCCATGGAATTTGATTTAGAAAAAGTGGTTGGAGTCCATCTATCTATCTATCTATCTATCTAATTGGTTCTTGTCCTCAATAATTTATTCAGGGGAAGCCACATAATCTTTATGTAAGGAAATTGTGCTAAAGATTTCATGTTATGAAGTGCCATTAAATTTCTTTAAACACCTATACCAGAGATGGTCTTGCTCCCTGTATGGATGTGTAGCTTAGAATTGCTGTAGCCATTTTGAAAACCTGTGGAAATTTATGTGTGGAGGAAGTCTGAAACCCAGTAGAACTTTGTGGGTTCATCCTGGGAACAAACCCCTCCAATCCTCATACTTCCTGTTTGACTTTCCCCAGCTGCGAAGAGTACACTAAAATAGTTAATGATTAGAGAAGTGAGGGAAAGACAAAACAAAGGAAAATCATTAGAGTAAGAAAAAATGATAAAAGTTTAAACAAAAGTTCCACAATAAAACAGAATCATAGAACTCCTAGCTCTTCCTCAATGGATATACATAATAATCTGACCCAATCTTTGAGTTGTTCTATAGAAGTTAAGACACCTAAAATAGAAAAGAAAAGAAAAGAAGAGAAAAGACATCTATCCAGTGGGAATGTTGAGTATATGCTAACCACAAGAACACAGACTGCAGACTGGATGGAACTAGAAGTTGATGATTAAGATTCCCAAAATATCACCCTGTTATAACACCACCAACCAATCAGAAGAAAGTGTTGGGTTAAACTCTGTAACCCTCACCTCAAATGTTGCCTTTAAAAAATCTTTCCCTGAAAGCCAAGAGGGAGTTTGGGTCTTTTGCACATGAGCTGTCCATTCTCCTTGCTGGTGCCCAGCAAATAAATGCTGTGCTTTCCTTCTCTCCTATTCAGTGTCACAGATTGACTTGTCCACCTGTTGGGCAAGCTGATCCATGTTCGGTTTGGTAATAACCTGACTTTATAAGAATGTACAGCAGAGATTCCCCTGACATTCCTGTGAAAGTGAATGTAAAAGCTGCTCAATCTTGTTCCAGCTCTTTGCAACTCCAAGAACCATAGCTTGCCAGGCTCCTCTGTCCATGAAATTCTCCAGGCAAGCATACTGGAGTAGGTAGTAGCTATTCCCTTCTCCAGGGGGTCTTTCCAGTGCAGGGATCAAATCCAGGTCTTTTGCATTGCAGTAGGATTCTTTACTGTCTGAGCCACAAGGGAAGCCCAAGAATACTGCATTGGGTAGCCTTTCCCTTCTCCAGGGGATCCTCTCATCCCAGGAATTGACTTGTGGTCTCCTGCATTGCACGTGGATTCTTTACCAGCTGAGTTACCAGGGAAGCCCCCTAACATTCCTCCTGAGCTAAACTTTTAAAACATGGACCTTCCAGGCATATGCATTGATAGGTCTTCTTTATTGTCTAAGTTATTTTTAATTGGTTTTTCTGACACTTGAAATATCAACCAAACAAAGACTAAAAATTGTTTCAGGGAAAAGCAAATTTTGACTCCTTGTTGAATCTATTTATTTGACTTGTTTTTTTTCTTGATTTTGTTATTATAATCATACATAATGGCCTGCTTCAAAGAATCCTGCCTTTCTGCCTTTTAAACTAAAGTGCCCTTTGTTCAGAATCCTGTCCCCTGTAGTTGGCAGGAGAATGAAGAAATTAACACATCTCATGCTTGAGGCTTACCAATATAGGATTAGTTGCAAAATTAATGACCTTTTTTACTTTGTTTCCTTACCTCCCCCATCTTTAATCTATAAAAGAACCTAGCATTCAGATCCTGATAAGATGGTTATTTTGAGACATGAGTCTGCCATCTTCTTGGTCAGCCAGCTTTCTGAATAAAGTCTTATCCCTTGCCTCAGCTCCTCAACTCTATATCACTGGCCTGTCACAAGGCAAGCAGAGTGAGCTTGGACTTCGTAAAAAAAAAAAAAAAAAAAAAAAAAAAAAACACCTAAGCAATCTAAGGAAAAGCAGTAGAGTTCATGGTTATGACTTTCTATTTCCAAATTCTCTCACTCTACTATGTCTGCCTTATAGATTTCTTTTCTGAACAATCCTACCATAACTCAATTTCTCAACAAATTGAGTATTTGATGTATTTTCCTCTTTTGCTAACACATTACCATAGAATTATTGTTTTATGAATAAAACATAACACCTATCATTTCTTCTCAGTTCAAGTCCTAGTTCACAGTTATAGGCATGTCCTGATCCAAGCCAGGCAATGCTACTTCTGGAGAGACTTTCATTTTTTCAAAATTTGTTATTCTTCTTTTCATGAAGTTTAATTTGAAAATAATCCTTAGGTCTTCAACAAGAAGAAATTTCTTATTTGCAAAGTAATAAATATTTTGAGCATTGCAATATTTTACTCTTTCAACCAATACACTGAGTTTTGATATTTTTTAAAGCAAATATGAGGAGCAAATCAAGATTATAATAAGGCTGAATTAGGTTTCTTTGGGCTTCTCTGGTAGCTCATCTGGTAAAGAATCTGTCTGCAATGCAGGAGACCCCAGCTCAAATTCTGGAATGGAAAGATACCCTGCAGAAGGAATAGGCTACCCACTTCTGTTTTCCAGGGCTTCCATAGTGCTCAGTTGGTAAAGAGTCCACCTGCAATGCAGGAAACCTGGATTCTTTCCTTAGATACTATAATAGTTCAATGAGTACCTGTTGGATTCAGAAATCTATCATGGGGTATGGAAATAAAGAAGTTTCTCATACTACTTTCAAAACTTGGATACAGTTCTTGTGAACTTCATGAAACAGTTTTATCACTTTAAATTTCATTGTAATATATCCACATTTTTCTGTTGTCCTGACCTTCTTGGTTGGGGGTGAAACTCATTGAAGTGTATTCTCAGTTTGCAATCAAATAGCAATCAGATTTAGAAAAGCATATTGGCAAATTCTCGAGTGCTTGCTAAACTATCATTATGTTAAAGGAGGTACATTTGCAGTTTTACAACTTGAACCAGGTTGCCAAAATTGTTTAAAAGTGAAGGATGCCATCCAGGGATGCATTATTTACAGGAGTTGTGAAGGCATTAGAAAAACAGGCTTGAAGTGCTGCATTTGCATTAAAGCTTTACTGCCACACAAATAGTGCCTCTCTTGAAATGGAAACTGTTAATAAATCTAGCACTTTATAGCTTTCATTGTAAAAAGCTTTTTGAGGGGGAGAGGGATCTTTCTGCCTTGATGGAACAGCACTATCATTGTTCAGCTACATCAAATGGAAGAATGACTAGGGAATCATCAATGCACTAGTAATTTTTCAGATTGATGTGTTTTATCACCCCTGGAACTTGTATGAAACCCTCCTGGTCTTTTTTAATACTCTTTCTTGGAAGTTGAACTTCAAAATATCCCTTTCATGTGAAAAGAATTTAAAGAGACTTTAGAGTCTGGGTACATCAGCCATGGCAGTGTGGTACCCAGCAGCCTTGACATCTGCACAGGCCTTATGTGTCCCTGGTAGCTTCTCTGCCACTGTTGGAAACATGTCATTATCGTCAGATGATCCTCCATGTGGAAAAGCCTAGAGTAAAGCAGCTTCTGCCTTGTTAAGACGTTTCCAACCACTGTACAGTAAAAATTGCAGTGGCCATGGAAATTTACAAGACTATTTGAAGCAAATTATAGACTCTTCTGCCCAGTAAAATAGAACATAATAATTTCTAGAAATATTTAGTTTTAATATAAAAAATCTTTTCAAACTAAACATATGAGAATTCAATAAGTACCAACTGTGGGAAAGTAATAATTCCCCTGAATAACTTGTTTGCTTCCTAAGGTATAATTGATCTTATACAAAATCACTCAGAAGATAAAGCTGGCAAAAACCTACAACATAACCTGAGATAAATGACAGTCTGCATTATAATATTCCATTTACAGTACATAGAAAACAATTTCTGAAATAGTTTGTATTTTTCTTTTTTTCCTGTTCAGCAATAACCACAGACATATGGGACCAGACTGTCAGAAAAACAGTAAAGCTAGTTACTTATCATTTCTTCAGGTCTTTTGGTTCCTGTTGCTCTGAGAGTTTTAAATATTCACATATAAAAGAGACTAATGATAAAAGTGATGACTTCATTTTCATGAATACAGTTTTTAATAAAATAAAAATAACTTACAGATACTAGTGAAATATATTTTGCTGAGTTCTTCTGGTTTGTGTAAGAATGAACTTTGTGTTACTGAATCCTGTCAGAAGCTAAGATCCTGCCCAAAAAAGAAAACATTAAAAAACACTGAGAGACCAGGATGGTGGAGGAGTAGGTGGATGTGGAGTACATCTCCCTCCACGGATACATTAGGAATACACCTTCAGACACAGAAGTGCAGGGAGAACACCAGCTGAGAGCTGACAGGAGTACCTGACCAGTGGAAAAAGAATATATAGAACCACAAAAAACTTGGTAGGATGAAGGAACTAGGGGGGAAAACAGGACTGTTACTAGGACTAGACCTGCCCTTGGCAGGTGGGGGACTTGAAGCAGAGGTCCAATCCCCACATCAGGACAATTGTGTGGGTCAGAGGCGAAACATTTAAAGCTGAGAGTGAAACAGCTGATCTGTGGCAGCCTAAATGGAATGAGAATCAGACAGTCCTTGCTGCAGCCATACATGCCCTAAACATGGACACAAGTGCCCTAGAAGGGACAGCAGCTGGGAGCTGGATTTAGGGATTGTGGAGCAAACCCTGGGCGAGGGCTGCTATTGACTGTGGAGAAATGGACTGAGCAGATGTGAGGGAGGAGACTGTGGTGGGAAATGCTGCTGGAGGAAAACCAGGCAGCCAAAGAGGCAAGGCAATACTGTTGAGTCATGCATAGGGGGTGGAGCCATCACCATAGACTCTCCCCTCTCAGGCCAGTGTTGGCAGCTGAACAATAGACAGGTTGGCCCATCAAACACCTGATGCCCTGAACTACAGGAGGACCCCACCCAGGGTACTCCTTTAAGTACCTGATGTGCCAAACAACAGAGAAGGATCCCAGGCAACAGAACCCTCTAAGTGTCTGAACAGGCAGAGGTAAAAAAACAAACAAACAAACAAACAAAATCTGGCTAAATACCCTGGGCGAGGGCTGCTATTGACTGTGGAGAAATGGACTGAGCAGATGTGAGGGAGGAGACTGTGGTGGGAAATGCTGCTGGAGGAAAACCAGGCAGCCAAAGAGGCAAGGCAATACTGTTGAGTCATGCATAGGGGGTGGAGCCATCACCATAGACTCTCCCCTCTCAGGCCAGTGTTGGCAGCTGAACAATAGACAGGTTGGCCCATCAAACACCTGATGCCCTGAACTACAGGAGGACCCCACCCAGGGTACTCCTTTAAGTACCTGATGTGCCAAACAACAGAGAAGGATCCCAGGCAACAGAACCCTCTAAGTGTCTGAACAGGCAGAGGTAAAAAAACAAACAAACAAACAAACAAAATCTGGCTAAAGATGCCTTCTGATTGCCAGCTACAAGAGGCTTGAAAAAAAGACGCTGATAGGGCTGTAACTCCTGAAGTGGAGGCAGTCCATGTCCCTGCACACTCGGTGCTGCCAGGGTCCCCTTTACTGGGACAGAGCTGTCCCAGGCAAAAAAAAAAAAAAGGCTTGCATCTATGCAAGCAGGGTTGCTTTGGTCATATCCAACTCTGTGACCCTGTGGACAATGGCCTACTAGGCTTCTTTGTCAGGGAGGGGGGTTCTCCAGGTAAGAATACTAGAGCATATTGGCCAATACTGGTTGCCACACCCTTCTAGAGCACTTTATTTCCTGCTGCCCTAGCCACCAACTCCCCTGAGTACCTGGTGCTGCCAGAACCCCTACAACCCAAGCAGCTATACCACCTTCACACCTGACCCTCAAGGGGCAAATCCAAGTCCTCCAGGGCAGCCTCAGGAGCAAACCCCAGTGGACCACCCACATTAAGAAGTAGAAATAAACCATAACTGAAACCCAGGGACAATGTGGCTAAGGAGGAAGACGCAAAAACTTCCCACCAGCTGTACAAGCTGCAGATAAATCCACATGATCAACTAAGCAGACTTTCTATCTATGGAATGTATGTAAGGATCCTGAGAGCTCTCACAAAAGAAAACACACTAGTTCTATTAGCCGTGGGCATTGGAGGCAAGAACACACAGGAGTAGGACCAGATTAGAACCTCAGCTGCCCCTCACAGCAGGTCCAGAGATCAGCACAGTGTTGGACGGCATCCTAGGGAGGTCAGGTGGACTGTGATTCCTAGCGAGGAAAAGGACTCTGACAGCAGTAAGATAAAACATTTATTATTCTTATGCTTTTACATGTTCTATAGATTCTTTAGGATTTGGATTTTTTTTTTTTTTTACTGTTTTCTTTTTTTTTTTTCTTTGCCCCCCTCTGCTGTAGTTGTTGATTTTATTGGCACTATGAAATCTAATTAAGCTTCTGAGTTTTTTTTTTCTTTCTTCTTTTCTTTTCTTTTCTCAGTCACATTTTTTTATTGGTGTTATAAACCCCTGCCTCTACGTTGGGCTTTTGCAGTTCTGTGGAGTTTTCCTTTATTTTTTCTTATTTTATTTATCTCTTTTTAAATTTTAATTATAAATAATCTTTAATGTATATAAATCTTTTTATCTACTTCTATTGAACTGTGCATAACTATTTCCTTTCCATTCCTCTCAACATATTTGTTAGTTTTGTTTTCACTGATTTATTCCCCACTTGGCACATTGCTATAGTTTTGTTTTCCAGTCTGTGCTTTAGTTAGTTTTGTTCTTAATATGCAGATATTAATTTTTGATTTCCTTTGTTCATTGGATCAGTCTATTATACTTTATTATTGTTGGACTGTTTAGCTTTTGCTTATGAGTTATATGTATATATTTATATTCAGTCATACGTTTTATTGTTGTTATAAACCTCAGCTGCTACGTTGGGCTTCTGCAGTTCTGTGGAGTTTTCCTGTATTTTTACTTTTTTAATCTTTCATTTTACTTTTTCTTCTTTTTTTTAATTTTAATTTTGGATTTTTAAAAAAATCAATTCTATTTTTTCTACTTTATTCCTTTCTTTGCTTTTCCTATTGTACTCTTTCCCTTGTAGTTAATCTTTAATGAATATAAATGTTTCTCTAAAACTATTTAACCTTGCATATCTATTATTTCTTTCTTTCCTTTCCTCTCAACATATTTATTGGTTCTGTTTTCATTGCTTTATCCCCCACTTGGAACTTTGCTTTAGTTTTGTTTTCCAGTTGGTGATTTCATTTTTGTAGACATAATTGGTAGATATAATTTTTTATTTCCTTTGTTAGCCAGATAAATCTACTATATTTTATTCATAGTTCTGGAAGATTTGGCCACAGCAATCAGAGCAGAAAAAGAAATAAAATGAATCCAAATTGGAAAAGAAGTAAAACTCTCACTGTTTGCAGATGACATGATCCGCTTCATAGAAAACCCTAAAGACTCCACCAAAAAATTACTAGAGCTAATCAATGAATATAGTAAAGTTGCAGGATATAAAATCAAAACACAGAAATCCCTTGCATTCCTATACACTAATAATGAGAAAGTAGAAAAAGAAATTAAGGAAACAATTCCATTCACCATTGCAATGAAAAGCATAAAATACTTAGGAATATATCTACCTAAAGAAACTAAAGACCTATATATAGAAAAATATAAAACACTGATGAAAGAAATCAAAGAGGACACTAATAGATGGAGAAACATACCATGTTCATGGATCGGAAGAATCAATATAGTGAAAATGAGTATACTACCCAAAGCAATCTACAGATTCAATGCAATTCCTATCAAGATACCAGCGGTATTTTTCACAGAGCTAGAACNTGAAAGAAATCAAAGAGGACACTAATAGATGGAGAAATATACCATGTTCATGGATCAGAAGAATAAATATAGTGAAAATGAGTATACGACTCAAAGTAATCTACAGATTCAATACAATCCCTAAAAATCTACCAGCGGTATTTTTCACAGAACTAGAACAAATAATTTCAAGATTTGTATGGAAATACAAAAAAAACTCAAATAGCTAAAGCAATCTTGAGAAAGAAGAATGGAACTGGAGGGATCAACCTGCCTGACTTCAGGCTCTACTACAAAGCCACAGTCATCAAGACAGTATGGTACTGGCACAAAGACAGAAATATAGATCAATGGAACAAAATAGAAAGCCCAGAGATAAATCCACACACCTATGGACACCTTATCTTCGACAAAGGGGGCAAGAATATACAGTGGAGTAAAGACAATCTTTTAACAAGTGGTGTTGGGAAAACTGGTCAACCACTTGGAAAAGAATGAAATTAGATCACTTTCTAACACCATACACAAAAATAAACTCAAAATGGATTAAAGACCTAAACATAAGACCAGAAACTATAAAACTCTTAGAGGAGAACATAGGCAAAACACTCTCTGACATAAATCACAGCAGGATCTGCTATGATCCACCTCCCAGAATACAGGAAATAAAAGTAAAATTAAACAAATGGGATCTAATTAAAATTAAAAGCTTCTGCACAACAAATGAAACTATAAGCAAGGTGAAAAGACAGCCTTCTGAATGGGGGAAAATAATAGCAAATGAAGCAACTGACAAACAACTAATCTCAAAAATATACAAGCAACTCCTGCAGCTCAATTCCAGAAAAATAAATGACCCAATCAAAAAATGGACCAAAGAACTAAATAGACATTTCTCCAAAGAAGACATATAGATGGCTAACAAACACATGAAAAGATGCTCAACATCACTTATTATCAGAGAAATGCAAATCAAGACCACAATGAGGTACCATTTCAGGCCAGTTAGAATGGCAGTGATCCAATAAATGTTGGAGAGAGTGTGGAGAGAAGGGAACCCTCTTACACTGTTAGTGGGAATGCAAACTAGTACAGCCACTATGGAAAACAGTGTGGAGATTCCTTAAAAAATTGCAAATAGAAGTGCCTTATGACCCAGCAATCCCACTACTGGACATACACACTGAGGAAACCAGAATTGAAAGACACACATGTACCCCAATGTTCATTGCAGCACTGTTTATAATAGCCAGGACATGGAAGCAATCTAGATGCCCATCAGCAGATGAATGGATAAGAAAGCAGTGGTACATATACACAATGGAGTATTATTCAGCCATTAAAAAGAATACATTTAAATCAGTTCTAATGAGATGGATGAAACTGGAGCCGATTATACAGAGTGAAGTAAGCCAGAAAGAAAAATACCAATAGAGTATACTAAAACATATATATGGAATTTAGAAACACAGTAATGATAACCCTGTATGTGAGACAGCAAAAGAGACACAGATGAATAGAACGGACTTTTGGACTCTGAGGGAGAGGGAGAGGGTGGGAGAATTTGGGAGAATGGCACTGAAACATGTATAATATCATGTAAGAAGTGAATTTCCAGTCTATGTTCGATACAGGATACAGGATACTTGGGACTGTTGCACGGGGATGATCCAGAGAGTTGATATGGGGTGGGAGGTGGTGGGGGTGGGGGATAGTTCAGGATTGGGAACTCATGTACGCCCAAGATGGATTCATGTCAATGTATGGCAAAACCAATACAGTATTGTAAAGTAAAATAAAGTAAAAATAAAAATTAAAAAAAAAAAACTTTTGATTTTACTTACAGGTATATATGTATAAGTCTTTATTCCATTATTTTAATTATTATTTGCCTGATTTTACAACTGCCATTTGCCTGGAGTTCATCTTTGGTTTCTCGTTTTGGGGTATTTAATTTCAGTTAATGCCATAACAAGCCACTTGGAGGATCTCTGTTCCTGACCAGAACTCAAACCCTGAGACTTTGGAGTGGGAGCACTCACTCCAAGACACTAGACCACCAGAGAATTAACCATCAGTTCAGCTCAGTTGATCAGTCGTGACTGTTTGTGAACCCATGGACTTCAGCATGCCAGGCCTCCCTGTCCATCACCAACTCTTGGATTTTATCCAAATTCATGTCCATTGAGCCGGTGATGACATCCAACCATCTCATCCTCTGTCATCCCCTTCTCCTACTGCCTTCAATCTTTCCCAGCATCAGGGTCTTATCAAATGATTCAGCTCTTTGCATCAGGTGGTCAAAGTATTGGAGATTCAGCATCAGTCCTTCCAAAGAATATTCAGGATTGATTTCCTTTAGGATGGACTGGTTGGATCTCCTTTCAGTCCAAGGGACTCTCAAGAGTCTTTTCCAACACCACATTTCAAAAGTATCAGTTTTTTGACACTCAGCTTTTCTTATATTCCAATGCTCATATGCATATCCAAATTCATGTCCATTGAGCCGGTGATGACATCCAACCATCTCATCCTCTGTCATCCCCTTCTCCTACTGCCTTCAATCTTTCCCAGCATCAGGGTCTTATCAAATGATTCAGCTCTTTGCATCAGGTGGTCAAAGTATTGGAGATTCAGCATCAGTCCTTCCAAAGAATATTCAGGATTGATTTCCTTTAGGATGGACTGGTTGGATCTCCTTTCAGTCCAAGGGACTCTCAAGAGTCTTTTCCAACACCACATTTCAAAAGTATCAGTTTTTTGACACTCAGCTTTTCTTATATTCCAATGCTCATATGCATACATGGCTACTGGAAAAACCATAGCTTTGACTAGAAGGACTTGTGTTGGCAAAGTAATGTCTCTGCTTTTTAATATGCTTTCTAGGTTGGTCATAACTTTTCTTCCAAGGAGCAAGTATCTTTTAATTTCATGGCTGCAATCACCATCTGCAGTGATTTTGGAGCTCCTCCCTCACCCCCCACCCCCCCAAAAAAAAAAGACTGTCACTGTTTCTACTGTTTTCCCATCTATTTGCCATGAAGAGATGAGGACAATGCCATGATCTTAGTTTTCTAAATGTTGAGCTTTAAGCCAACTTTTCCACTCTCCTCTTCAATTTTCCTCAAGAGGCTCTTTAGTTATTCTTTGCTTTTCACCATAAGGGTGGTGTCATCTGAGCATCTGAAGTTAATGATATTTCTCCCAGCAATGTTGATTCCAGCTTGTGCTTTATCTAGTCCAGAATTTCCACGATGTACTCTTCATATAAGTTAAATAAGCAGGGTGACAATATACAGCCTTGACATACTCCTTTCCAAGTTTGGAACCAGTCTGTTTTTCCATGTCCAATTCTATCTGTTGCTTCTTTACTTGCATATAGACTTCTCAGGAAGCAGGTCAGGTGGTCTGGTATTCCCATCTCTTGAAGAATTTTTCATAGTTTGTTGTGATCCAAACAGTCATAGGCTTTGGCAAAATCAATAAAGCAGATGTTTTTCTGGAACTCTCTTGCCTTTTCAGTCATCCAACAGATGGTAATTTGATCTTTGATTCCTCTGCCTTTTCTAAGTCCAGCCTGAAAACCTGGAACTTCACGGTTTAGATACTTTTGAAGCCTGGCTTGCAGAATTTTGAGCAATACTTTGCTAGCATGTGAGATGAGCACAATTGTGTAGTCGTTTGAGCATTCATTGGCATTGCCTTCCTTTGGGATTGGAATGGAAACTGACCTTTTCCAGTCCTGTGGCCACTGCTGAGTTTTCCAAATTTGCTAGCATATTGAGTGCAGCATTTTCACAGCATTATCTTTTAGGATTTGAAATAGCAAAACTGAAATTCTATCACCTCCACTAGCTTTGTTCATAGTGATACTTCCTAAGGCCTACTTGACTTTGCATTCCAGGATGTCTGGCTCTAGGTGAGTGATCACATCATGATGATTATCTGGATTGTGAAGATCTTTTTTGTATAGTTCTTCTGTGTTTTCTTGCCACCTCTTATTAATATCTTCTGCTTCTGTTAGGTCCATAAAATTTCTGTTCTTTATTGTGTCCTTCCCATGAACTAACCATAGGGAGTATCAAATAGCGAGAACTCCCACAAAGGAAAGCACTTGAATTCAAGACCAGCATCACCCAACCACCAGAAAGATCCTGTTCAGCACACCTCATCTAAACAACACACAAAACAAAAAAGCAAAGCCAAACATCAGCAGACAGGATTACCACCCCATTCAGCTTGGCCTATAAGAGAAAAAAAAAAAAAAAAAAACAGAAAACCTCAGCAGAAATTGCAGTTTCCATCTTAGAAATCACAGAAATCTAACCTTAGAAGGGAAGAAACCAAAAGGAAGAATTCAACCTTGAAGCCTGGGAAAAGGAGACCTCAAACCAGTTAAGTTAAAAATAATAATAATGAAAAGGCAGAAAAATACTATACAAATGAAGGAACAAACTAGAAACACAGAGGTCCAAATAAATGAAGAGGAAATAGGCAAACTACCTGAAAAGAATTCAGAGAAATGATGACCAAAAATCATGAGAACAGAATGGAGAAAATGCAAGAATCAACTAAGAAAGCCCTAGAAGAGTTGAAGAATAAACATACAGGGACAAACAATACAATTACTGAAATTAAAAATACTTTAGGAGGTATCAATAGAAGAATATCTGAAGCAGAAAAACGAATCAGTGAGCTGGAAGATAAAATGGTGGACGTAACTTCTGAAGAGCAGAATAAAGTAAAAACAATTAAAATAACTGAGAATAGTTTCATTGACCTCTGGACCAATATCAAGCACAGAAACATTTGAATTATAGAAGATCCAGAAGAAGAAAAGAAAAAGAACAGGTATGAGAAAAATTTTGAAGTGATTATAGTTGAAAATGTTCCCAAAATTGAAAAGGAAATAGTCAGTGAAGTCGAAGAGGTGCAAAGAGTCCCATACATGATAAACTCAAGGAGAAAAACACCAAGACACATACTAATCAAACTGATAGAGACTAAATGAAAGAAAGACTATTAAAAGGAGACATGGACTGAAAGTGGGAGGATGAAAAAATATATTCCATGCAAATGGGAAGCAAAAGAAACCTGGAGTAGCAACCCTAATATCAGACAAACTAGACCTTAAAATAAAGAAGATTACAAGAGAACAGGAAGGACACTACATAATGATCAAGGGATCAATCTAAGAGGAAGACACAACAATTATAAATATCTATGCAACCAATATAAGAGCACTTCAATACATAAGACAAACACTAACAGTCATAAAAGGAGATATTGACAGTAACACAATAATAGTAGGAGACTTTAATACCACACTCACACCAATGGAAAGATTATCAAAACAGAGAATGAATCAGGAAACATAAGTCTTAAATGCTACAATAGATGAGGTGAATCTCATTATATATTCAGGACATTCCATTCCAATGCAGAATACACCTTCTCAAGTGCACATGGAACATTATCCAGGATAGACCACATCTTGGGTTACAAATCAAACCTCAGTAAATTTAAGAAAATTGAAATAACATCAAGTATCTTCTCTGAGCACAACACTGTAAGACTAGATATCAATTACAAACACACACACACACAAAACACCCTAATAAATACAAACACATGGAGATTAAAGAATACATTTCTAAATAACTAACAGGTTACTGAAAAAAATCAAAAGGAAAATCAGAAAATTCCTAGAAACAAATGACAATGAAAACATGATGTCTAAACCTATGAAAGTGAAAGTGAAGTCACTCATTCGTGTCCAACTCTTTGTGACCACACAGACTGTAGCCTACCAGGCTCCTCTGTCCATGAGATTTTCCAGGCGAGGGTATTGGAGTGGGTTGCCATTTCCTTCTCCAGGGGATCTTCCCAACCCAGGGATCGAACCCAGGCCTCCCACATTGTAGGCAGACACATTACCATCTGAGCCAGGGAAGTGGGATGCAGCAAAAGCAGTCCTAAGAGGAAAGTTTATAGTAATAAATTCTACCTAAACAAACAAGAAAAACACTGAATAGACAACATAACTTTACACCTAAAACAATTGGAAAAAGAAGAAGAAGAAGAAGAAAAAAAAAACATAATTAGTAGAAGAAAAGAAATCATAAAGATCCAAGCAGAAATAAGTGAAAAAGAAATGAAGGAAAGAATAGTAAAGATTAATAAAACTGAATTCTGGTTATTTGAGAAGATAAACAAAATTGACACACCTATAGCCAGACTTACCAAGAAAAATAGAAAGAAGAATCAAATCAACAAAATTAGAAATGAAAAAGGATAGGTTACAACAGACAATGCAGAAATACATAAGGATTATAAGAGACTATTATGAGCAACTATATGGCAATAAAATGGATAGCCTGGAAGAAATGGATAGATACTTACAAAAGTTCAATCTTCCAAAACTGAACTAGGAAGAATAGAAATTATGAACATCCCAATTACAAGCACTGAAAATGAAGCTGTGATCAAAAATCTCCCAAAAAACAAAAGCCCAGGACCAGATGGCTTCACAGGATAATTCTATCAAACATTTAGAGAAGAGATTATGCCTATCCTTCTAAAACTCTTTCAAAAAATTGCAGAGGAAGGAACACTTTCAAACTCCTTCCACCCTGATACCAAAACCAGACAAAGACAATACACACACACACACACACACACACACACACAAAGAAAACTACAGGCCAATATCACTGATGAAATAGATGCAAAAGCCCTCAACAAAATTTTAGCAAACAGAATTCAGCTACATATCAAAAAGTTCACACACCATGATCAAGTTGGGTCTATTCCAGTGATGCAAGGATTCTTTAATATATGCAAATCAATCAATGTGATACACCATATTAACAAATTGATAGATAAAAACTATATGATAATCTCAATAAATGCAGAAAAAGCCTTTGACAAAATTCAGCACCCATTTATGATTATAACTCTTCAAAAAATAGGCATAGAAGGAACTTTCCTCAACATATCGTCAACATAGTAAAGCCATATATGATAAGCCTACAGCAAACATTATACTCAGTGGTGAAAATCTGAAAACATTCCCTCCAAGATCAAAAATAAGACAAGGGTGTCCAGTTTCATCACTTTCAACATGGTTTTATAAGTCCTACTTAGAGCAATCAGAGAAGAAAATGAAATAAAAGGAATTAAGAAGGGGAAAGAAGAAGTAAAAGTCTCACTGTTTGCAGATGACATGAAACTATATATAGAAAACCCTAAATATAGTATCAGAAAATTATTAGAGCTAAGCAGTGAATTTAGCAAAGTTTCAGGATACAAAATCAATGTGCAGAAATCATTTGCATTTCTATATACTAACAATGAAAAATCAGAAAGAGAAATTAGGAATCAATTCCATTCACCATTGCAACAACAACAACAACAAATCTAGAAATAAACTTACCTAAGGCTGCAGTCCATGGGGTCCTAGAGTCAGACATGACTGAGCGACTTCACTTTCACTTTTCACTTTCATGCATTGGAGAAGGAAATGGAAACCCACTCCAGTGTTCTTGCCTGGAGAGTCCCAGGGATGGGGAAGCCTGGTGGGCTGCCATCGATGAGGTCGCACAGAGTTGGACATGACTGAAGTGACTTAGCAGCAGCAAGGAAACAAAAAAACTGTACACAGAAAATTAAAAGACACTAATGAAAGAAGTCAAAGACAACAGAAACAGATGGAGAGATATTCCATGTTCCTGGGAAGGAATAATCAATATTGTGAAAATGACTATCCTATCAAATAAAAACTACAGATTCAATGTGATTCCTATCAAATTGCCAATGACATTCTTCACAGAACTAGAATAAAAATTTCACAATTCATATGGAAACACAAAAGACTCCAAATACTCAAAACAGTCTTCAGAAAGAAGAGTGGAGCTGGAGGAATCAAAATTCCTGACTTCAGATTATACTACAAAACCAGTCATCCAGACAGTATGGTATGGCACAAAAACAAATAAAGACCAATGGAAGAAGACAGAAAGCCCAAAAATAAACCTAAGAACCTATGGGTAACTTATTTTTAACAAAGGAGTCAAGAGTATACAATAGGGCAAAGATAGCCTCTTCAATAAATAGTGCTGGGAAAACTGGCTAGCTACATGTAAAAGATTGAAATTAGAACACTTCCTAACACCATACACAAAGATAAACGCAAAGTGTATTAAAGATCTATATGTAAGATCAGAAACTATAAAACTATTAGAGGAAAACATAGGCAGAACACTTGATGACATAAATCAAAGCAAGATCCTCCAAGACCCAGCTCCTAGAGTCATGGAAATAAAAACAGAAATAAACTAGTGGGATCTGATTAAACATAAAAGCTTCTGCACAGCAAAGAAAAGCATAACTAAGGTGAAAAGATAACCTTCAGAATGGGAGAAAATAATAGCAAACGAAGCAGCTGACAAAGTATTAATTCCCAAAATATACAACCAGGTATACAACTCAATATGAGAAAAACAAACAACCCAATCAAAAAGTGAGAAAAAGACATAAACAGACATTTCTCCAAAGAAGATATACAGGTGGCTAACAAACACATGAAAAGATGCTCAACATTGCTCATTATTAGAGAAATGCAAATCAAAACTGCAATGACATATCATTTCATACCAGTCAGAATGGCCATCATCAAAAAGTCTACAAACAATAAATGCTGGAGACGGTATGGAGAAGAGGGAATACTCTTGCACTGTTGGTGGGAATGTAAATTGATACAGCCAATATGGAAGATGATATGGAGATTCCTTATAAATCAAGGAATAAAATCACCATATGACCCAGCAATCCCACATCTAGGCATATACCCTGAGGAAACCAAAATTGAAAAACACACGTTTGAATCTGAAGCACAATTTACAATAGCAACCTAGATGTCCATCAACAGATGAATGGATAAAGAAGCTGTGATACATATACACAATGGAATACTGCTGCTGCTGCTGCTAAGTTACTTCAGTCGTGTCCAGTTCTGTGCGACCCCATAGATGGCAGTCCTCCAGGCTCTGCTATCCCTGGGATTCTCCAGGCAAGAACACTGGAGTGGGTTGCCATTTCCTTCTCCAATGAATACGATTCAGCCAATAAAAATGATGCATTTAAGTCAGTTCTAATGAGGTGGATGAACCTAGAGTCTATTATACAGAGTGAAGTAAGTCAGAAAGGGAAAGATGAATATCATATTCTAACACATAGAAAGGCAATGCCAAAGAATGCTCAAACTACCACACAATTGCACTCATCTCACACGCTAGTAAAGTAATGTGCAAAATTCTCCAAACCAGGCTTCAGCAATAAGTGAACTGTGAACTTCCTGATGTTCAAGCTGGTTTTAGAAAAGGCAGAGGAACCAGAGATCAAAAAGCAAGAGAGTTCCAGAAAACCATCTATTTCTGCTTTATTGACTATGTCAAAGCCTTTGGCTGTGTGGATCATAATAAACTGTGGAAAATTCTGAAAGGATGGGAATACCAGACCACCTGACTCTTGAGACACTATATGCAGTTCAGGAAGCAACAGTTAGAGCTGGACATGGAACAAAAGACTGGTTCCAAATAGGAAAAGGAGTATGTCAAGGCTGTATATTGTCACCCTGCTTATTTAACTTCTATGCAGAGTACATCATGAGAAACACTGGACTGGAAGAAACACAAGCTGGAATCAAGATTGCCGGGAGAAATATCAATAACCTCAGATACGCAGATGACACCACCCTTATGGCAGAAAGTGAAGAGGAACTAAAAAGCTGCATGATGAAAGTGAAAGAGGAGAGTGAAGAAGTTGGCTTAAAGCTCAACATTCAGAAAACGAAGATCATGGCATCTGGTGCCATCACTTCATGGGAAATAGATGGGGAAACAGTGTCGGACTTTATTTTGGAGGGGCTCCAAAATTACTGCAGATGGTGACTGCAGCCATGAAATTAAAAGATGCTTACTCCTTGGAAGAAAATTTATGATCAATCTAGATAGTATATTGAAAAGCAGAGACATTACTTTGCTAACAAAGGTCCATCTAGTCAAGGCTATGATTTTTCCAGTAGTCATATATGGATGTGAGATTTGGACGTGAAGAAAGTTGAGTGCCAAAGAATTGATGCTTTTGAACTGTAGTTTTGGAGAAGACTCTTGAGAGTCCCTTGGACTGCAAGGAGATCCAATCAGTCCATTCTGAAGGAGATCAGCCCTGGGATTTCTTTGGAAGAAAGAAGTGAAATGATGCTAAAGCTGAAACTCCAGTACTTTGGCCATCTCATGTGAAGAGTTGACTCATTAGAAAAGACTCTTGATGCTGGGAGGGATTGGGAGCAGGAGGAGAAGGGGATGACAGAGGATGAGATGGCTGGATGGCATCACTGACTCGATGGAGGTGAGTCTGAGTGAACTCGGGAGTTGATGATGGACAGGGTGGCCTGGCGTGCTGCGATTCATGGGGTCGCAAAGAGTTGGAAACGACTGAGCGACTGAACTGAACTGAATTGAAACATATATATGTAATCTAGAAACATGTTACTGAAGAATTTATTTACAGGGCAGCAATGGAGAAACAGACATAGAGAATAGACTTATGGACATGGAGTGAGGGAAGGAGAGGGGGAGATGTATGAAAAGAGTAACATGGAAACTCACATTACCATATATAAAATAGACAACCAACTGGGAAATTGCTGTTTGTCTCAGGAAACTCAAACAGGGCCTCTGTATCAACCTAGAGGGGTGGGGTGTGCGGGGGAGATGGGAGGGAGGTTCAAAAACGAGGGGATAAATGTATTCCTATGGCTGATTGATGTCACAGTTTGACATAAAACAACAAAATTATGTAAAGCAATTATCCTTCAATTAAAAAATAAATTTTTAAAAAACTGAAGAAATTGATATTATTTTTAGACTTCCTGTCTCTACTTGTCTAGTGACCAGCGTATGTTAGAGTTAGTGTTAAGTCAACTGGTTATTCATAAAATCGTACATGAGATGAAAAGTGGATATGAAGGAAAAGAGCAAATAAATGATCTAAAGCACATGCAGGTACTTGTTATCTTTAGTCTCAAAATACCTGAAAGAAAGAAGAACTCCTACAGCTGTATATTAGTTCATATCAGAGCTATGAAATTTAGAATTGGTGGTGCTGACTTACAAAAATGTGCAATGTGAAACTGTGAATTATGTTTTCTTTGGGTCAAAGTACATAGATAGCTTGAAAAACTGCTCCAAAGAGGTGGAGGAGAATATCAGTATATATGTGAGTTTGCTGGAGGAGGAGTACATGCAATCAAGAACGCATATTTTTTGCAGGTTTCTGTTAGTCATGAGGAGCAGACGTCACCATGAAGGATTCTAGTGCTTTTCCAGATACAAGGAGACATATGAATTGGCTTCTGAAAATATCTGTCTGAACAGCTGTTCTGCACTTTCCCCTAAAGTACAGAGTGCCTCATTTCTGCTCTCCACCCTGAATTCTTTTGAGGGGTTGTTGAAAATAAGCAGCTGCAGTAGCACATGATTTAACCTTGTAGAGGTAGATGGCAACTGCCCATAGCAAATTTAAGTGTGTAGTTGACAGTGGCTTCCCATCTTTATTCAACAACAAAAGTCTCTTTAATTACATTTTGCTATCCCTCTGCATCCTCATTTCTCTGACAGATTTCACTTTCAGGTAATAATTTTTTTCTGTAAAAGCTAAAAAGTGAAAAAAAAAAAGGTTGTTTACCATCCAATTTCTTCAGTGGCTGTGTCTGGGCTTTCTCAGGTGTCAAGACTGCTAGCTCAAGTTTCACATGTTCTGGGAGGAAGCTATCACCTTTCTGATCCTAGTCATTAACAAGAGGAGAATACATGAATAATGCTTAGCCAAGCACTGGACTGTCACAACAAGGATCTATAAACAGTGTCTATGAGCATCAGAAAATTCTGAAGAGAAATGTTAAATCCTTAATGCCAACTTCAAGCTTGAAGTTTCCCTTTGTATTTTGCAGAGTCTAAGATCCACTCCTCCCTCAATCCCATAGGGTTATATCAAATGGCTGCGTGTGTCATCTTCAAACTTCAGGTGCCCCTACTGCCCAGATGAAGAGTTTAGCCTTGTGCCCATACCTTTTCATGAAAATAATCGCTCTAGTTAGTCATTATTTATAATATATTGGACTGCCCCAAAAGTTGAGAACCACTGTCCTAAAGCTAAATAAATGAGTTCCAAGAAAAACAACGAAGACACAGGATTCATAAATAATAGGAGTCATATGAAGTTTCTATGTGGGAAACTTGACTGTGCTCTTTTATCCATGAAAAATGGAACATTATATCATGTAAAATTTATGCAGAAAAGCACACTTAAAAATGCTGTGAAAGAAGAAAAAGACATCTTCTGACTAATCTTGAGAATCAAAAATTCTTTGTCACTATCCTAGTGATAATCTATCATGGTATATCCATTGCTTTTAGAATGAAACTCATATTTCTTAATGTGAAATTAAGCTGTATAATATGTTTTGTTTTGATTTTTTTCATCTAAATAACCCCCATTGGTTTTCTCAGTTTTTTTTTTTTAACTTTATTTAGTTTAATTGGAGGCTAATTACTTTACAATATTGTATTGGTCCTGCCATACATCAACATGAATCCGCCATGGGCGTACATGTGTTAACCATCTTGAACCCCCCTCCCACTTCCCTCCCCATACCATCCTTCTGGGTCATCCAAGTGCACCAGCCCCAAGGATCCTGTATCGAACCTGGACTGGTGATTCATTTCTTATATGATATTATACATGTTTGCATGCCATTCCCCCAAATCATCCCACCCTCTTCCTCTCCCACAGAGTCCAAAATAATGTTCTATACATCTGTGTCTCTTTTGCTGTCTCACAAACAGGGTTATCATTACCATCTTTCTAAATTCCATATATACGTGTTAGTATACTGTATTGGTGTTTTTCTTTCTGGCTTACTTCTCTCTGTATAATAGGCTCCAGTTTTATCCACCTCATTAGAACTGATTCAAATGTATTCTTTTTAATGGCTGAGTAATACTCCATTGTGTATATGTACCACAGCTTTATTATCCATTCATCTGCTGATGGACGTCTAAGCTACTTCCATTCCTGGCTATTATAAACAGTGCTGTGATGAACACTGGGGTACATGTGTCTCTTTCAGTTCTGGTTTCCTTGGTGTGTATGCCCAGCAGTGGGATTGCTGGGTCATAGGCAGTTTTATTTCCTGTTTTTTAAGGAATCTCCACACTGTTTTCCATAGTGGCTGTACTAGTTTGCATTCCCACCAACAGTGTAAGAGGGTTCCCTTTTCTCCACACCATCTCCAGCATTTACTGTTTTTAGACTTTTGGATAAAAGCCATTTTGATTGGCAAATCTCAGTTTAAATGACATTTCCTTTGTGAAGGCTTTTAAAACAATCCTCCTCCTACCTGATGTTCCTTATCCCAATGTTTCTATGAAATACTTTCCATATCATAGCACTTGACATGCTGATTTGAAATTTTAAAAATATTCCTGAGTAGCTTTTTAGGGAAGCTCCATACTGCTCTTCATAGTGCTAACAAAAGTAGAGTTATCATATAACCCAGAAATCCCATTTCTAGGCATTTATCCAAAGGAAGTCATAATTTGAAAGGATGAATGCACCCCAGTGTTCACTGCAGCACTATTTATAATAAGTCAAGACATGGAGAAGACAATGGCACCCCACTCCAGTACTCTTGTCTGGAAAATCCCATGGACGGAGGAGGCTGGTGGGCTGCAGTCCATGGGGTCGCACAGAGTCAGACACAACCGAAGCGACTTAGCAGCAGCAGCAAGACATGGAAGCAACTGAAATGTCAATCAACAGAGGAATGGATTAAAAAGATGTACATATATATTACTCAGCTATTAAAAGGACCAAAATAGTGTCATTTGCAGAAATGTGGACGAACCCAGAGACTGTCATACAAAGCGAAGTAAATGAAAAGTATATATCATATAATACTGCTTATATATGGAATCTAGGCAAAAAGGTACAGATGAATCTATTGACAAAGCAGAAAGAGTCACAGATATAGAAAATAAACCTGGTTACTAAGATGGGAAAATGAAAGTGAAAGTGGCTCAATCATGTCCAATTCTTTGCATAGTCCATGGAATTCTCCAAGCCAGAATATTGGAGTGGGTAGCATTTCCCTTTTCCAGGGGATCTTCCCAATCCAGGGATCAACCCAGGTCTCTTGCATTGCAGGTGAATTATTTACCAGCTGAGCTACAGGGAAGCCCATGACTACTGGAGTGGGTGCCTATCCTTTCTCCAGAGGGTCTTCCTGACCCAGAAACCAATCCAGGGTCTCCTGCATTACAGGCAGATTCTTTACTAACTGAGACTAAAGAATGTTCAAACTACCATATAATTCCACTTATTTCATGTTCTAATCCAGTTATGCTTCAAGCTAGGCTTCAGAAGTATGTGAACTGACAATTTCCAGAGGTACAAGCTGGGTTAAAAAAGACAGAAGTACTAGAGATTGAATTGTCCAACATTAGTTGGATCATAGCAAAAGAATTCCCAAAATGCATCTACTTCTCCTTATTGACTATGCTAAAGCTTTACTGTGTGGATCACAACAAACTGTGGGAAATTCTTAAAGAGATGGGAATACCAGATGACCTCACCTGTCTCCCAAGAAACCTTAATATGGGTCAAGAAGTAACAGGTAAAACCAGACATGGAACAACTGACTGGTTTAAAATTGGAAAAGGCAGTATATTGTCACCCTGTTTATTTAACTTATATGGAGTATATATTTCATGAAATGCCAGGCTGGAAGACTCACAAGCTGGAAGACTGTTGAAATAAATACCAACAACCTCAGATATGCAGATGATACCACTCTAATGGCAGAAACCAAAGGGGAACTAAAGAGTCTCTTGAAGGTGAAAGAGAAGCATGAAAAAGCTGGCTTACAACTCAACATTAAAAAAAAAAAAAAAGAAACTAAGATTATGGCATCTGATCCCATTACTTCATGGCTAATAAAAGGGGAAAAATATAAGCAGTATAGATTTAATTTTCTTGAGCTCCAAAATCACTGCAGATGGTGACTGCATCCATGAAATTAAAAGATGCTCGCTCCTTGGAAAAAAGGCTATGACAAATCAAGACAGGGTAGTAAAAAGCAGAGACATCACTTTGCCGGCAAAGTCTGTACAATCAAAGGTTATGGTTTTTTTCAGTAGTCATGTACAGATATGACATGTGGACTATAAGGAAAGTTGAGCACTCAAGAATTGATGCTTTTCTAATTGTGGTACTGGAGAAGACTCTTGAGAGTGCCCTGGACTACAAGGAGGGCAAACCAGTCAATCCTAAAGGAAATCAACCCTGAATATTAATTGGATAGTACTTCCATATTCATTAAAAGGACAGTTATTGAAGCTCTAATACTTTGGTCAACTGCTATGAAAGAGTCAACTCATTGAAAAAGACACTGATGAGAAAGATTAAAGGTTAAAGGAGAAGAGGGAGACAGAGAATGAGATGGTTAGATGGCATCACCAACTCAATGGATATGAATTTGAGCAAACTCTGGGACCTAGTAGAAGCGCTTGGCTGCTGCATTCCATGGGGTTGCAAAAAGTTTATATATATATAAATTTTTTCACAGTATACATATATATATATATATACATATATATGTATACACAGTATATATATATATATATACTGTGTATGTATGTGTGGGATATATAGATAGACGTCTATCCCACACATCACACAGTCACACAGCACACAATACACACACACACACATATATATATATGTATGTATATATGTGTGTGAGTGTGTGTGTGTGTGTGTGCATGCTAAGTTGCTTCATTCTTATCTAACTCTGCATCCCTATGGACTGTAGCCCATGAGGCTTCTGTCCATGGGATTCTGCAGGCAAGAATACTGGAGTGAGTTGCCACACCCTCCTCCAGGGGATCTTCCTGATCCAGGAATCAAACCCATGTCTCATGTGTCTCCTGCATCGAAGGTGGCGTCTTTACCAGTAGTGCCACCAGAGAAGCCTTTGTATGCACCTACACCTATATTTTTTCTATGTTCCCATATATTTTGGGTCTAAACTCACTTTTTAGTTTATAAAACCTTTATAGTATCTAATGCTCAGAATTAGTAATATAAGAAAGAGCTGGTAGTGTTTTCTCTGGGTCAAAAATAACATTCAATTATTAATATCTCCTTTCATGTCATATTGATTATATTTTATTAAGCCTCAAGTGGCACTTAAACTGAAACAATAATTTGATTTGAATCTCAACGGAGAAAGTTATTGAACCAGAAATCAATCACTCACTGATAACTACTTAAATGTCTGATTCCTTATAAACATCACTACCTAACACCCACCACAGAACTCTGTATTATTAAATTTTTAGTTAGAGATAATATTACCCAAAAGAGAGAACTTGTGAGATGATCTTAAATTCACTGTAGTCATTCATGTAATTCATTAATTCACAAATAAATATTTACATACATATTAGTTGTGAGGCTTTGTTTTTGGTACTGAGGACAAAATCCAAAATACAAGAATAAAAGATCACTTGTTTTTAAGGAGGTAACTCTTTGTCAGGGAAGAAGGGCAGAGACAAGTAGTAAAGAATAAATCAGTAAATTCTGGATACTTCCCTGGCTACCAGTGGTTAAGAGTCTGTGTTTCCACTGCACGGGGCGTGGGTTCAATTCCTGATTTAGGAACTAGGACCCCACAGGCTACATGGCATGACCATTAAAGAAAAGTTTGTATCAGGTGTCGTAAATACTAAAGAGAAATATAAACAGACAGTGGAAATAAAGTGGTTTCAGTGCTATTTTATATATTTATATTATTGGATATCCTGTGCAGAAGATTATATTTTAAAAATACCTCTTCATACCAAACTATTGTCAGTGGTACTGCCTTATTATTATTTTATTTAATTAATTAGGTTATTTTATTCTTTACCTCATTTCCCCACATTGCTTTCTCAGATAAAAGCAACTGTTCTAATAGACTCAGTGTATATCATACTGCTTGTGTATGTTTTCATAAGCTAGTTTTTATAAGATTAACTAATTGTAGTGAATTTGGAGATCTCATTTTCTTTTTCACTTCTGTTTTTATCTAGTTCTAAGCTTTTCTACACATACATCTAGTTAACTGCTTATAAGTTGAGCACATTATACCATATAATTCATTCACCATATTGTATTCATTCATTCTAGGGGTGATGTTTAGTGTAAGACCTTTGGTCTGCCAATGGTCTTTGTATAGGATGGTAAACTATATATTTAAAGTTTACACAAAATTATATTGTGATTCTATCATAGTTTTATGAACCACATATCTTCAACATTGGAATTTCATTCTAATATCATCTATTATAATTCATTTTTCAATGCTTATATTCATTCTACAAGAGCCAAGCTGACACATATGAATGGAATACTTGAACACAGCCAATGATACTGACTGGGAGACAGATCAAATCAGTTAGACAGTTATGCCTATTAGAAAGTTCTCTTTTATCATTTGAGGAATAACTCTAGTGAAAAAGTTAAAATAGAAAAGGATGACTGGCAAAAGAGTCAAGTAAGAGATAATATTATGAATAGCTTAGAAAGATAGAAATATGTTAACTCAAAAGTTCAGTTGAAATGTTTCCAGCTGGGGATAGAAGCGTCTAAAGTCCATGAGTCTGAGTATTATAGCATAAGGGTTCCCACAAACTTTAAAGATAAAGTGTGGAAGAAAATTATGTAACAGGCAAGGCCAAAGAAGAGTTAAAAGTAATTATAATTCTTCTTAGGTTTGTATCCGAAATATGTTACACATGGTATTTAAGCTAATGGCATAGTCTAAAATTCTCTTTAAACTCTATGAGAAATTCACTGCCTTACATTATATGCAATCTGTGAAAGATGCAAGGTTCCTTTCTCATATGTGTTTTCAAGAGAACAAACAGAAATTATTTAACATTTATGATGTAAAGCATTTTGGCTGTCTATTAAAAAAACAGAAATAATTTTGTGGAGTGGTTTGCTTTAGCCAGTGAGAGAAAAGAAAAAGTGAAGAGTGTATTCTAATATTCAGCAAGGAACTAATCTGTGCTTCTCTGCATCTCCATATTTTTTTTAATAAGCATCAAACCAAAGACAGATAGCTTCAGGTACTTTCAAGAGAGAGAAAACATTCTTCACACTTCAGTTGCTAGTAGAGTTACTACTAATATTCTCATATTTGTAAATGGACGTTGTGAGAGTAGAAATGAGGTTGTATTTCAATGTCAGGGATGGGTGTAAAGTCTAAATTATCTAAATGATGAAGGTTCATTAATAAATCTATTTTACAAAATGAGGTCTTCAATTTTTAGAATAAGTTGACAATAAAGAAAGCAAATTAGGACTTGCTTAGAATAAGGGATATAAAATAATGCAGTTGGTCATTCATATTCACAGTTCTGCCATCTGTAGATTCACTGAAAAAATAGAAAAAAAAATCCAGAAGTTTCCAAAAAGCAAACTTGCATTTGCCAAGTGTAACAAACTATTCATATAGCATTTGTAAATGTATTCATAGCTATTTCCATAGCATTTGGATTGTATTTGATATTATAAGCAATCTAGAGAAAATTAAACTATACAGGAGGATGTACATGGGTTACATGCAAATAATTTGCATTTTATTATAAGAAACTTGACACCCACTTGAACTTTTGGTGTTAGTACGGGGTGGGTCCTGGGACCAGTTTTCCAGGGAAACAGAAAGGTGATCATACAAACAGCAACAGCAAAAACTCTAGAGATTAGGGAGGAGGGATGTGGGGTTCAGGATGGGGAACACGTGTATACTTGTGTTGGATTCATATTGATGTATGGCAAAACCAATACAATATTGTAAAGTAAAAAAAAAAGTATAAACTAAAAACAGCATGATTTTCTGTTAAATATAAAAAAATTCTACAAGAATATCAATTGTAATAAGGCATTTGGCGACTTGATAAAAATAATCAAAAACAAGACCAACATATAGAAATGCTGTAGTTTAAGACAAATATACTACACTACTGTAAAAAAAAGTCTTCATTCCCTAAAATATGAGTTACTACTGCTTCATTAAAAAATGACAAGTCTAGCCCTGCTCTAGCCACATCTCCTAAACAAACAGACAACAACAACAGAAATAAAAACACTAATTAGTTTAGTACAAAAGTAATTGTGGTTTCAGACTATTAATTTTAAGTTATATAACTAGGCTGAAATACATCTTTATTAATCAAAATAGGAACCATTAAAATGAACACATTGTAATCAAATAAGTTTGTTTATTCCTGTAGCATAAAAATTTATGCTTCAGAATTCGACAGACTTTTGGAAAGTGTTTTCTGTCCCCAGCTAGTTGTGGAAGCATTTATCCTGCAAAAATCTGTCAAAACACCTGAAGTGGTAGTTGATTGGCAAGAGGTCTGGTGAATATGGCAGATGAAGCAAAATGTGTAGTCCAATTCATTCAACTTTTGAAGAATTGGTTGTGCCATGTATGGTTGGGCACATCATGGAGAAGAATTGGGCCCTTTTTGTTGAACAATGCCAGCTACAGTTGCTGCAGTTTTCCGTACATCTCAACCATTTGCTGAGCATACTTCCCAGATGTAGGGTTTGCCAAGATTCAGAAAGCTGTAGTGTCTCAGATGGGCAGCAGACCACCAAACAGTGACTGTAACCTATTTTTGATGCAAGTTTGGCTTTAGGAAGGGCATTGGAGCTTCTTCTCAGTCCAAACACAGAACTGGTCATTTTCAGGTGTTGTTTACAATCCACTTTTCATCACATATCAAAATTCAATCGAGAAATGCTCCATTGTTGTTACATAGTGTAAGAAAAGACACTTTAACAGAGTGATTTTAAAAATTTTCGGTCAGTTCATGAGGCAGCCACTTAATCAACTTTTTCAAATTTCCACTTTGCTTCAAATTCTGAATGACGGTAGAACAATTCACCTTGAGTTCTTTGGTAAATCTGGTGTAGTTGAAAGAGAATCAGCTTCGATGATCCTCTCCATTGGTCTTTGTCAACTTCTGATGGCTGGCCACTGTGCTCAACATCTTCAAGGCTCTCTTTTCATCTCCTTTGCAAAACTTGATCCACCACTGCACTTTGTTTGTTCGCAGTTCTTGGCCAAACATGTCGTTGATGTTGTCAGTTGTCTTGGCTAACTTTTGATCATTTTGAACTCAAATTAAAAAATTACTCAGATTTGCTTTTTGTCTAACATAACTTCTATAGTCTAAAATACATATAAAATAAATGGCAGGTAATAAGTCATTAGCAAAAAAACATAAAATGCAAAATGTGCATTAAAATGATGCATAACATAACCACATTTATTTAAAAATGTATTCCAGATCAATTGTCAAAGTTCGACAATGCAAAACTGGGATTACTTTTGCACTAACCTAATAATATATTATATGCAGGTCAGGAAGCAACAGTTAGAACTGGACATGGAACAACAGACTGGTTCCAAATAGGAACCTCAAGGCTGTATATTGTCACCCTGCTTATTTAACTTCTATGCAGAGTACATCATGAGAAACGCTAGACTGGAAGAAGTACAAGCTGGAATCAAGACTGCTGAGAGAAATATCAATAACCTCAGATATGCAGATGACACCACCTTATGGCAGAAAGTGAAGAGGAACTAAAAAGCTGCTTAATGAAAGTGAAAGAGGAGAGTGAAAAAGTTAGCTTAAAGCTCAACATTCATAAAACTAAGATCATGGCATCCAGTCCCATCACTTCATGGGAACTAGATGGGGAAACAATGGAAACAGTGTCAGAATTTATTTTTCTGGGCTTAAAAATCACTGCAGATGGTGACTGCAGCCATGAAATTAAAACATGCTTACTCCTTGGAAGGAAAGTTATGATCAACCTAGATAGAACATTAAAAAGAGGAGATATTACTTTGCCAACAAAGGTCCATCTAGTCAAGGCTATGGTTTTTCCTGTGGTCATGTATGGATGTGAGAGTTGGACTGTGAAGAAAGCTGAGCACCGAAGAATTGATGCTTTTGAACTGTGGTGTTGGAGAAGACTCTTGAGAGTCCCTTGGACTGCAAGGAGATCCAACCAGTCCATCCTGAAAGAGACCAGCCCTGGGTGTTCATTGGAAGGACTGATGCTAAAGCTGAAACTCCATTACTTTGGCCACCTCATGTGAAGAGTTGACTCCTTGGAAAATACTCTGATGCTGTGAGGCATTGGGGGCAGGAGGAGAAGGGGACAACAGAGGATGAGATGGCTGGATGGCATCACCGACTGGATGGACGTGAGTTTGAGTGAACTCTGGGAGTTGGTGATGGACAGGGAGGCCTGCGGTGCTGCAATTCATGGGGTCGCAAAGAGTCGGACACGACTGAGCGACTGAACTGAACTGAACTGAATAATATACTTAATCATGAAAATGCCCTACATCCTGACAGAGCTTAATCCAAATCAGACCCCCACTTCATTGAGTTCTTTCTAAACCATTCAGCAAAACACATACCATATATCAAGCCCATTGAAACTCATTGTTAGTGACACCCCGTGGTTCACTCTGATATATGATCTCCCTTGCTGCAAAAAGTCAGTAAGTCTAACTTTGTTCAATATTAGCTAAATCAAGCAGAATGGACTGTCAGTGTGTATTATGAGAGAGAAAAGAGTTTCAATTGTTGGCAATCTCTGATATGATATGGATATACAGGAATTAATTACTATATTTGAAGTGTTATTTTTGAAATATTCATCAGACAAGAGACAATGATTATCAGCTCAGCACATTTCTTTCTCCTTTGCACTCTCATTATAGCAGGCTGAGTAAATAAGTGACTGGGGTAACTGGAAGAAACTCAAATTGCCACTACTTTATAGTTTTCTGGGAAATATTCTTGCTATCCAGCATGGATAAAGAATTCTGATCACAGCATGGGCAGATAATCCCTGAAAAAGCAAGTCAACTGTGCTTTAACAATGCCATTGTTAGATACCTTAAATAGGATGCCTGAAAAAGAAAAACAAACAAAAACCACATTTAAATTTGTTTTTAAGTACATTTATTTTGGGATGATCTGGTCCCAGAAGGAAAAGATACATGAAATAGTTCCTCAGTCAACCCAAATTTTGGAGTCAAACCTCAGCTGAACCGTGGTCTTCAGATAATGTAAGCAAAAAATGCCCATACACTGTTTTAAGCTCCTGACATTTTGGGGCTCTTTATTATGACAGATTGGCTTCCCTGATGGCTCAGCAGGTAAAGAATCTGCCTACAGTACAAGAGATGCAGATTCCATCCCTGGGTTGGGAAGATCCTTGAAGGAGGAAATGGCAACCCACTCCAGGATTCTTGACTGGAGGAAAAAAAATAAAAAGTCATGGACAGAGGAGCCTGAGCAATTAAAGACAGCTTATTATGACAGTTATCAGAAGATTAAATGTTATGTTATTCGCTCTGCTGTGTCTGACTCCCTGCAATCCTGTGGAATGTAGCCCGCCACGCTCCTCTGTCCACGGGATTCTCTAGGCAAGAATACTGGAGTGGTTGCCCTTCCCTTCTCTGGGGGATTTTCCTAACCCAGTGATCAAACTCATGTCTCCCACATTGCAGGCAGATTCTTTACCATCTAAGCCACCAGTATAAAACTAATATACTGACTCTCTAGAATAAAAAGTTGCAAGGGAACATGGATCACAATTCTCAATATACAACATCCAAATCATTACTTTTATAATCATACAATAATATTTATTTCTTTGTGACTCCTCCCACTTCCCTTAACTTTCTTCTGAGTCATCTGCGAATACAATTTCTTCAATATTCATGGTATCTTCAGCAGATGGATCATTTTCATTCTAACTCAAATTTAGCCACATTGTTGGATAATTTTATGATTCATATAGAAAGTCAAAGTCAAAGTCACTCAATTGTGTCTGACTCTTTGTGACCCCATGGACTATTCAGTCCATGGAATTCTCTAGTCTAGAATACTGGAGTGGGCAGCATTTCCCTTCTCCAGGAGATCTTTCCAACCCAGAGATGGAACCCAGGTCTCCTGCATTTCAGGCAGATTCTTTATCAGCTAAACCACAAGAGAAGTCCAAGTATACTGGAGTAGGTAGCCTATCCCTTCTCTAGCAGATCTTCCTGACCCAGGTATGGAGCCAGGAATCTCGAGTATTGCACATGGATTCCTTACCAACTGAGCTATAAGGGAAATCCTATGATTCATATAGATAATCCATCTGTGGTAGATTAAATCTGGATGTATATTTTTTTAAAATCTTGTCTCATTGAGACAGATTGTATTTTCACTTCTTGAACCTACATTGACCTTCTGACTTGTTGTAAGTAAAAGGACATGGTGGAAGATTTTCTGCAGGAATTCTGCTATGTGTAGTTAAATAAGTCTTGCAATGTCCAGCTTCACCACTTTGGGACACTTCCCTAAGATCAATTTAGCTTATTGCAGGGAGAACAATATTTCCCAGTTCAAACATCACCAACTGTCAGATATGTGAGAAATACTAACCTGTTATTGGTTTAAGCCACTACATTTTTGGTTTGCTTATTATAGAGCAATAGTTGACAAAAATGTCATCCAATAACTTTGATTTACTGTTCTTTAATAACCTCATTTCAGTAATCTTCACTTCTCAATAAATTATCTTGGGTATAGCCCCAGGCTTGTTATCAATTAGACATTCTCTGATAACTTCAGGTCAACAATTCCATCCCGCCGACTAAAATATACTGTTTCTCCTTTTTCTCTTACTCTTCAGTCACATGGCTTTACATTTTCTCCAGGTCTAGTTTTCTTTTTATCCCTCTTCTTTCCTGTGTAACCTGGAAACCACAATCAATAATGTAACACACACTTGTGATAGTATCCAGCATGTTCTACAGACACTTTCCTTCCAAGACTTTCTTCCTACCAGATTTCTAATATATTTGGTGGCACTACTATTCACCACCCAATTATGGAAATCACAAATAATTTCTCTCCTTCTCTCACTATCTTTTTATCTCAATAATCAAACATGCAAATTTTATGTTAGCTCCCTCTATTTTATATACTGGGAAACTGAAAACAAGAGAGATCAAATGACTTGTGCAGAACTTCATAGAGCTTCCCTGGTAGTTCAGCCAGTAAAGAATCCACCTGCAATGCAGGAGACTGCCTGCAATGCAGAAGACCTGGTTTGATCACTGGGTCGGGAAGATCCCCTGGAAGAGGAAATGACAACTCACTCGACTATTCTTGTCTGGGAAATCTCACGGATAGAGGATTCTGGAGGGCTACAGTCTATGAGGCACAGGAATCAGACAGGATTTAGTGACTAAATAACTACACTCAGAGCTTCATGGCCAATAAAAGTTGGTACCAAAGTTCAGATGTATTTGATGTCAAGGTTTTTTTGCTTTAAATTTAGTAAAATTAATAGGTTGCTTGTTGTTGTTATTTTTCCTTTTAAACTTATGTGGGAGGGAAAATAAACATGAATTTTGAAATGGATGTGTTAAAAAATAGCAGAACTTTTTCCAGTGTTGAAATTAGACCTTTCATTATTGGTCATTAGTCAGATAATTAGAGCTTCAGTTCAGTTCAGTTCAGTCGTTCCAACTGTTTGTGACCCCATGAATCACAGCACAACCGGCCTCCCTGTCCATCACCAACTCCTGGAGTTCACTCAGACCCACGTCCATTGAGACAGTGATGCCATCAGCCATCTCATCCTCTGTCGTCCCCTTCTCCTCCTGCCCCAATCCCTCTCAGCATCAGAGTCTTTTCCAATGAGTCAACTCTTCACAAGAGGTAGCCGAAGTACTGGAGCTTCAGCTTCAGCATCATTCCTTCCAAAGAAATCCCAGGGCTGATCTCCTTCAGAATGGACTAGTTGGATCTGCTTGCAGTCCAAGGGACTCTCAAGAGTCTTCTCCAACACCACAGTTCAAAAGCATCAATTCTTCAGCGCTCAGCCTTCTTCAGAGTTCAACTCTCACATCCATACATGACTACTGGAAAAACCACAGCCTTGACTAGACGGACCTTAGTCAGCAAAGTAATGTCTCTGCTTTTGAATATGATATCTAGGTTGGTCATAACTTTTCTTCCAAGGATTAAGCTCCTTTTAATTTCATGGTTACAGTCACCATCTGCAGTGATTTTGGAGCCCCCCAAAATAAAGTCTGACACTGTTTCTACTGTTTCCCCAGCTACTTCCCATGAAGTGATGGGACCAGACACCATGATCTTCATTTTCTGAATGTTGAGCTTTAAGCCAACTTTTTCACTCTCCTCTTTTACTTTCATCAAGAGGCTTTTGAGTTCCTCTTCACTTTTTGCCATAAGGGTGGTGTCATCTGCCTATCTGGGGTTATTGATAATTCTCCTGGCCATCTTGATTCCAGCTTGTGTTTCTTCCAGTCCAGCGTTTCTCATGATGTATTCTGCATAGAATTTAAATAAGCAGGGTGACAATATACAGCCTTGATGTACTCTTTTTCTTATTTGGATCCAGTCTGTTGTTCCATGTCCAGTTCTAACTGTTGCTTCCTGACCTGCATACAGATTTCTCAAGAGGCAGGTTAGGTGGTCTGGTATTCCCATCTCTTTCAGAATTTTCCACAGTTTATTGTGCTCCACACAGTCAAAGGCTTTGGCATAGCCAATAAAGAAAAAATAGATGTTTTTCTGGAACTCTCTTGCTTTTTCCATGCTCCAGTGGATGTTGGCAATTTGATCTTGGTTCCTCTGCCTTTTCTAAAACCAGCCTGAACATCAGGAAGTTCACGGTTCACATATTGTTGAAGCCTGGCTTGGAGAATTTTGAACATTACTTTACTAGCTTGAAGGTGAAGTCACTCAGTCGTGTCCGACTCTTTGCAACCCCGTGGACTGTAATGTACTAGGCTTCTCTGTCCATGGGATTCTCCAGGCAAGAATACTGGAGTGGATTGCCATTTCTTTCTCCAGGGGATCTTCCCGACCCAGGGATCAAACCCGGGTCTCCCGCATTGGAGGCAGATGCTTTAACCTCTGAGCCACCAGGGAGGGTGTATTAAATTCTGTTATATTATTTACCAATTAGTGAATTGTAAATGACTTCCTTTGAGTAACAGTGAAATATTCTGATAAGTCCCATGATTATTATCTGCTTATACTTTTGGGTTACATGTATGACATTTAAAATTGAATTTAAGAAATAATACATATGTCATTGATTTTTATCATACTTTAGAGGATATTTTTCATACTTTAGAGGGATATGTGGTAAACTTCCTGTGTTTTTTAAAGAATGTATTTGTTAATTTTTAAGTATTATAATGGTGATGAAAGCATAAATTGATATTTTTATTTCTTTAAAAATACAAAAATTGTTAATGAAATGACACAAACTATACATATATATGTATGATTTTATTAGTGCAATTTTTATAATTAAGAATAATGAAAAATATTAGTTAATTTTAATTAAATAAAAATAGGGAAACATGAGATGTAAGCATGAGATATAATGTACTAAAGACATCTCTTAAAGACAATCTCCTCTTATTCTCTAAGGATGCTTCATTATTATTTTTATATTTCTGTTTTCAATAGTCCATTCAGTTTTATACCCTCATCATTAGGCTTTTCTGGATTGAAAACCTCTAATTAAAATCTTAACTTTTGTTCTTTTCTTCTTTGATTTATTTTGCATTGTCTTAACCCTCATTGCTAATATATATAAACATGTGTGTATATGTGTGTGTGTGTGTGTATATAGTGTGTGTATATATGTGTGTATATATATATATATATATATATATACACACATATATAAATATATATATTCTCAGCTTGGTTATCTCCCAAACATGAAAAAACTTGATGATGCTAGTCATCCTTTACTGATAAAGGAATCTGATATGTACCTTACAGTGAAATATATAAGAGCCAGACCTCAAGTTATCAAAGGAAACCATGGGATACTAGTACCTACTATGAGAAGGAGCTTTTTAGAAAAATAAAATAAAATAACTTTCTCATGCACATTTAACCCCTGCTTTTCTGTATGCCAAATCTTCATCTATATTCCTTCTTCATGGTGAGGTGGCATAAGTCTACAGACAACCCTTTTCTGTACAGACAACCTCCTGCCTCCCACCAGCTACTCTTTCAAAAAATAATTTTGATATCCATTATATTAAGCACATAGGTGTTCCTGGTTCATAGAGGACAAGTACAAATCTTCCTTTACTAAACAACTCTTTAAATAATAAGATTTGATATATAGATGCATATTTTAAAATGAGGGTGAAAAATCAGTCATGTTTCAGTTATGTAAGATAAATAAGTACTGGAAGTTTACATACAGTATGGTAACTACTGTTAACAATACTGTGTTATAACATTTGAAATTTCTGAAGAGGGTAGATCTTAAGTATTCCACCATAAAAACTAGCAAACAAAAAGCTAATTTGTGAAGTGACAGATATGTTAACTAGCTTGTATGAGGTGATCATTTCAAAGTGTATACATTTATCAAGACATCAATTTATAGTTCTGGTTCAAGATGGTAGCTTAGAAAGATGTGCACTCATCTCCTCCTGTGAGAGCACCAAAATTGTAACTAGCTATTGAACAAGCATCAAAAGAAGGATGCTGGAACCTTTTTTTGGTAAAAAGATACTCCATATCCAAAGACAAAGAAGAAGCTGCACTGAGGTGATAAGAGGGGTGAAGTCAGGATAAAATCAAATCCTATACCTGCTGAGTGGGTGAGCCACAAACTGGAGAAAAGTAATCCAAAGAAGTTCTTTTACTGTTTCAAAGGTTCTGAACCACATGTTAGGCTTCCCAGCCTGGGGATCTGACAAAGGGACAAGGAATCTCCAAGGAATCTGACCTAGAAGGCCAGCAAAGTTTCCAATAATAGGACTTCCACAGTACTGGGGGAAACAGAGACTCTGGTTTTGGAGGGCACAACCAAAATTGTGCAGGCACCAAGACCAAGAGCAAAGAAGCAGTGACCCCACAGGAGACCGAACCAAAACTACCTGCTAGTGTTGGAGGGTCTCCTGTGAAAGTAAGTGTCAGCAGGGGCTCACGACAAGGACAGGGGCACTAGGAGTAGCAATCCTGGAAGGCTCAACTGTCTAAACCCTCTTGGAGGTCACCATTTAGCCTACAACAGAGTCAATAGACTCCCAGAGCTGGATCACCTCAGACCAACCAATAGGGGGAAGCACAACTTCACCCATCAGCAGATAACTGGATTAAAGCATTACTGAGCAAGGCCCTGCCCACCAGAGCAAGATCCAGTTTTTCTCACCATAAGTCTGTCCCATCAAGAAGCCTACAGAAGCCTCTTTGCCTCCCCTATCACAGAGCAGAGAGAAGAAACAAGAAGAACCACAATCCCACAGTGTCTAGAACAAAAACCCACCCTACAGAAAGGTAATTAGGATGAAAAAGCAGAGGGTTTTGCCCCAGATGAAGGGACAAGATAAAACTCCAGAAAAACAACCAATTATCTTTTACTTTTTGTCTGGCTATTGATTGTGAAACTGATAAACATCTTTTACTATTGTGATTATGTAATTCTTACTTAATATCACTGTATCTTGATTGGTTAACAGAAAAATTATAGAAATCTGTATCACCAAAACTACCATTTAATAGAAAAACCTGTAATCCCCTGTTAAAATCCAGATGCGTATTAGAATTATCTTGGAATTTTTTTAAAAATACAAATGCCATATATTCCCTTTTTTCTGCCAAAGCTCCAGATATGTTTCTAATGAGCAACCATGTTTAAAAAGAACTGACTATATGATGATTTTTTACTTTTATCTAGTTTCACATTTTTTATTTTACATTCAGTTCTCCTATTTCATCTAGTTTATGTTTTCAAATTTCTTCACTTTCTTCATTTTTTTCAAATAAGGTTCTTTCCCAAGCCTTTATCAAGCACAGTAGGAAAGTTTCTGTACACATAAACATATAATATCTGTATATACATAGTTTACAAAACTTATGAATTTTTGCCTAAATAAAAATTATGACATTTTGATTCCACTTATTTTTCCCCCCTTATGTTAAATAGAATGCCAGATTTCTAATTTAAAAAAAAAAAAAGATATTCAACAAGCAACAAAGATTTACTGTAGTACAGGGAACTATAGCCAATATCTTATAATAACCAAAGGGAAAATAATTTCAAAAATAATATATATGTATATGTATAACTGAATCACCTTGCTGTGCACCTGAAACACTGAAAGTCAACTAACTATATTTATAAAGCTCAATTATATATATATATATATATATATATATATATATCTCAGAAATAATAATAAATAAAATGAGTCTTGGTATCTAGGGGAAAAAAGACATCAAGTTGTACATGTTATGTATATACAACTGCTTTTTTGTCCAATATGATGCCAAAAGCTCAGCCTCTCTACACTTGGGCTAAACTGAACCTTAGAGTTGCTTTATATTTTTGTCAGGCAAATGTGGACACAGTGGGCTCCTGCCCAAGAAAATAGGAAAATACATCCTCAAGGCATGAGAGCATGCCAACACAAAAGACACAAAGAGAAGAGAGAGAGAGAGAGCATGCATGTAAGGGAGACCCCCCGACCAGGCCTTTTGGCTCCTCTTTTATATGTATTTTCCTTTATTTTCTAAATAAAACTGAGTCGTAACATGGAGCTGTAACACTGATTCATCTGAGAGCTGTAATGCAGGTCCATCACTTCAAATTTTTGTTGTGACAAGACAGAACCGAGAAAATTACACACTCCCTTGACAGATACATCATAGTAAGGTAAGCACTACATTGAGATAGGAACAAACTACTGAAAGATATTGAATAATTTTCCCAAAATTATTTTCTTATTTCTTATATTACATACTTCTCTAATTACTTTATGCTATTTTCTTCTTTTCATATGCATTCTGAATTCCTAAAAGAAATTTATTCAAAAATGGCTAATTACAGTTTCAGTTCGGTTGAGTTCAGTCACTCAGTCGTGTCCGATTCTTTGCAACCCCATGAATTGCAGCATGCCAGGTCTCCCTGTTCATCACCAACTCCTGGAGTTCACTCAAACTCACGTCCATCCAATCGGTGATGCCATCTAGCCATCTCATCCTCTATCGTCCCCTTCTCCTCTTGCCCCCAATCCCTCCCAGCATCAGAGTCTAATTACAGTTTAGATGTTTGTTAATATTTATTTTCTAAACATCTAAATTAAAACATTCATATGACCCTGTTTAGACATAATGTTTCAAAAGTGACTGATAAAAAAAATACTTCATGAATTTGTGATGTTGGGTTTTGTAATTATAGGGGAGCAGTATTTGCCACTCTACCATTTTTCCCTTTGGCATATTGTTTTAAATCAGTTGTTTTCTGAGAAACCACACACCATGGAAGTGTTTAGAAAACCAAGTAAGAGTTTCCCTTTTGTAAGAAACATTTACATTTGTTAAAGAAATCTCCATTTCTAAGGGAGTCTTCCTCTTTGGTATCAGGAAGAGAAGGATGATCAAATATCTTTAAGTTTATCAATGGAAAAGACTTAAATCTGCATAACAATCTTACCCTTGTTTATTGTGCTCTTCCTGGTAATCTGCCATAAATGACTATTCCTCACACTCAATATTCTCTTTTGTGTTTAGCTGAGGATGCTATTTAAGATGGTTTCAGTCATTTTGGCAAGTTTTGCAGTTTTCCTTGGTTTCTCCCATGTGTACATGTTCTTGAACCTTTTTAATTTTTTTTTTCATTATCTCCTATTAATCCATCTCATGCCAATTTAATTCATAGACCAACCATAAGAACCTAGAAGGGTAGAGGAAATTTGCCACCCCTCCAGCATAATCTTAGATGTCAAACTGTTTAATAGAGGATTTGTAGGTAAACCTAGGCATAATATGCATACAATATGAACTAGACATTTAAGTCAGAGCATCATCTCAAGCTATACAGGGAAAAAAGTACTTGAGAAATATCCTATAGTTTAATTAAATCTTGATTTCCAGCTAAATTTTTTTTTTTTCCCAAATGGATCTAAACATTGCAAGTTTTCTGGCAATCACTGAGGAGTCTCCATCCAGATATGAAACTACTTCTGCTTTCCCCTCACTAAAAGGTCCTCTATCACACCAGGCACATGGCATATATACTGCCTTCCTTCAGATTTTTTAAATGTCTTTATAATTTTATTTATTCGTTTTTTATTCTGTTGTTCAGTGACATATGAGTCATATTAAAAATTATTAGTTTTGTTCACTTTGCACTACATCTTATATGGTAACACAGACATTTGTTTCTCTAAATACATATGTTTTGATAATATAATGATGACCTAAGGGCTATCAAAATAGGACAACTGGGTTATTCGTAAAGGGCCAACAAATGGTAAATGTGCAATTTATATAAATGCAAGATCAAAGCTAAAACATAATTTGATTATGTTTTCATTAATAGAAAGTATAAGTGTATGGGCAAGGATGAGAGTTGCTCCATTGTAAAACACATTTATCATAAGCATGTAAAGCAGAGCTTCTTCTGGCTTTTTTCCATATTAGTAGTTGATATGTATTTTTTAAAGTTATTCTATATTGGTTCTTTTTTCTCTTTGCATGTATTACCAAGATGAACTTGGGTCCACCACAAATCTGCCATGCAGCAAAGCCAGTTTACTAACAGTAGGCTGTAGTGAAGAGAAGTACAGTGTTTATTTGCAGGACATCCCCAGGGGGCTCACTGGCAAAGAAACCATCTGCAATGCAGGAGATGAGGGTTTGATCCCTGGGTTGTAAAGAACCCCTGGAGAAGGAAATGGCAACTCACTCCAGGATTATTGTCTGACAAATCCTTTGACAGAGGAATGTGGTGGGCTACAGACTATGGGATTGCAAGAGCTGGACATTGCTTAGTGACTAAACAACAACAACAAGCAAGGAGAATGGGCAACTCATGTTCAAAGGACCCAAACTCTTTGATAGCTTTCAGTGAAGGATTCTGAAAGGCAACATTTGATGTGAGCATTGCAGCTTGTAGACGTTCTTCTGATTGGCTGATGATGTTGTAACAAGTGACGTTTTGGGAATTTAATCAATGTTCTGGTTCTAACCAGTATGGCGTTTATTATGTGCTTGTGGTCAGCAGGTAGTCACCACCCTCCCTAGAGCAACTGAAATGTGTGTCAGATTGTTATATATGTCCCTAGAGGAGGAATTAGAACTCTTGCTTTATCACTGAACAACGGTTTCCTGATTGCTTTTCCTTTGTTCTGTGTTTCCTCACTTCCCTAACTGGTGGCTATGTGACTTTTCTCTTTGGATTCAGTGAAGGCCCAGAAGACTAAAGCCTGTTTCGGCAAACAAGAAAAAGGACACAAAGAGGAGCTTCTGTACCCAAGAGAGCCACAGAGGGTGATGCTCAATTTCACTCTCCCCTTTTCTTTGACACATTTCAATCATGAAATAGACCATTCAGTTCAGTTCTGTTCAGTCACTCAGTCATGTCTGACTCTTTGTGACCCCATGAATTGCAGCACCCCAGGCCTCCCTGTCCATCACCTACTCCTAGAGTTCACTCAGACTCGTGTCCATCGAGTCAGTGATGTCATCCAGCCATCTCAACCTCGGTCGTCCCCTTCTCCTCCTGCCCCCAATCCCTCCCAACATCAAAGTCTTTTCCAATGAGTCAACTCTTTGCAGGAGGTGGCCAAAGTACTGGCGTTTCAGCGTTAGCATCATTCCTTCCAAAGAAATCCCAGGGTTGATCTCCTTCAGAATGGACTAGTTGGATCTCCTTGCAGTCCAAGGGACTCTCAAGAGTCTTCTCCAACATCACAGTTCAAAGGCATCAATTCTTCGGTGCTCAGCCTTCTTACAGTCCAACTCTCACATCCACACATGACCACAGGAAAACCATAGACTTGACTAGACGGACCTTAGTCGGCAAAGTAATGTCTCTGCTTTTGATTATACTACCTAGGTTAGTCATAACTTTTTTCCCAAGAAGTAAGTGTCTTTTAATTTCATGGCTGCAATCACCATCTGCGGTGATTTTGGAGCCCCAAAATAATAAAGTCTGACACTGTTTCCACTGTTTCCCTATCTATTTCCCATGAAGTGATGGGACCAGACACCATGATCTTCGTTTTCTGAATGTTGAGATTTAAGCCAACTTTTTCATTCTCCTCTTTCACTTTCATCAAGAGGCTTTTTAGTTCCTCTTCACTTTCAAGTAGAATAAGAAAAGAAAGTTTTGGATGAATATGTTAATCATAAACTTAGCAGTAGAACTCGGTTTTAGGAGTACTCAATTTCAAATGCTGTCAATAACTTCCTGTGAAGTCTCATTCTTTCTCACTGAGTTTGGCACTTCACAGCTAAACATGTACACAGAAACATGCACAGTGAAAAATGCATAGAGGGCTTTTCATACTTAGCTATCTAAAGGAAAAGGAAAGTATAATACCTAAGGCCACAGAAATTATACTTCAATTTTTGTGATTTTTTTATTGATGAGTTTTATATTAAAATATATAAATTAAAGCATTATTAAGGATAACTAAAAATAGCACATAACAGAACAAAGAGATCTCAAACTGAAAACAAAATTTGGGAACAATCAGACACCTAATAGCAAGAAGAGATAAGAAAGCCTTCTTCAGTGATCAGTGCAAAGAAAGAGAGGAAAAGAACAGAATGGGAAAGACCAGAGATCTCTTCAAGAAAATTAGAGATACCAAGGGAACATTTCATGCAACAATGGGCTCCATAAAGGACAGAAATGGTATGGACCTAACAGAAGCAGAAGATATTAAGAAGAGATAGGAAGAATACAGAGAAGAACTGTATAAAAAAGATCTTCACGACCCGGATCACACCATCACGATGGTGTGATCACTCATCTAGAGCCAGACATCCTGGAATGTGAAGTCAAGTGGGCCTTAGAAAACATCACTATGAACAAAGCTCGTGTCAGAGATCTCTTCAAGAAAATTAGAGATACCAAGGGAACATTTCATGCAACAATGGGCTCCATAAAGGACAGAAATGGTATGGACCTAACAGAAGCAGAAGATATTAAGAAGAGATAGGAAGAATACAGAGAAGAACTGTATAAAAAAGATCTTCACGACCCGGATCACACCATCACGATGGTGTGATCACTCATCTAGAGCCAGACATCCTGGAATGTGAAGTCAAGTGGGCCTTAGAAAACATCACTATGAACAAAGCTCGTGGAGGTGATAGAATTCCAGTTGAGCTGCTTCAAATCCTGAAAGATGATGCTGTAAAAGTGCTGCACTCCATATGCCAGCAAATTTGGAAAACTCAGCAGTGGCCAGAGGACTGGAACAGATCAGTTTTCATTCCAATCCCAAAGAAAGACAATGCCAAAGAATGATCAAACTACCACACAATTGCACTCATCTCACATGCTAGTAAAGTAATGCTGAAAATTCTCCAAGCCAGGCTTCAGAAATATGTGAACTGTTAACTTCCTGATGTTCAAGCTGGTTTTAGAAAATGCTGAGGAACCANCTCAATGGATGTGAGTCTGAGTGAACTCTGGGAGTTGGTGATGGACAGGGAGGCCTGGCGTGCTGCGATTCACGGGGTCGCAAAGAGTCGGACACGACTGAGCGACTGAACTGAACTGATGGCTGATTCATGATCAAGTTTGACAGAAAACAACAAAATTCTGTAAAGCCATTATCCTCCAATTAAAAAATAAATAGTTTTTTAAAAAAGATTTAAACAAGTGCATTGCAACTGATAAGAAAATAGAAATAGAGAGTATAACCTGTAAACTAGTAAAATGAAAAAATACAATGAGAAAAAATAATCAAAATAAAGAAAGAAGAGAAGCCAAACACAGTTAAATTTAATAGGCAGACAAATAGAAAGCACAAAACAAGATGGAAAAAATAATAAAAGCAATGCACCAGTAAGTACAATGAATACAGATGGACTCAATGCTCAAGTTTAAAAGCTAATGCTGTTACTCTAGGGAAAAAGTGCTAGTCACAAAAAGACACATCTAGACTTTAAGGATACAGAAAAGTTAAAAGGATGGGCACAAAATTATGGCAGAGTGGACTAAAGAGTTCAGCACTCTCACCCCAACAACAACACAGTTTAGTTGGAGAAAATTATTTGAAAAATCAATTATTTAAAGTCTCTAGAAATTGTCCTCAGGGTACACAACAAATGGAGAAACATTCATTTAAGAAAAATGTATTTAATCTTGGTAAGAATGAGAGTGGGAATTCCATGCTGAGAGGGGCAAGTTGTGAAGCCCCTAGGCTCAGAGCACAACCAGCTAATCAACGAAGGACTGCCATGACACAGAGCCCATCTTCATAGACTGGGAGAGGTGGCTATTTTTTCAAATGCATACTTTTTAACATATTTATGTATCCATCGCTGCTCTGAGTTTTGGTCGCTGTGCACAGGCTTTCTCAAGTACAGAGAGCAGAGGCTATTCTGTAGTTGTGATGCACCGGTTTCTTGCTACAGTGGCTTCTCTCATTGCAGAGCATGGGCTCTAGGACACTTGCGTTTCAGCAATGACGGCACACAGGCTCAGTGGTTGTGGTGCACAGGTTAGCTGCCCTGAGGCACGTGGAGTCTTCCTAGGCCAGGGATTGAATCTGTGTTCCCCGCACCAGCCGTGGATTCCTATCCACTGCACCGCCAGGAATCCCTTGTGGATTCTTAATCCTTAATATGTCTCAGTATTTCTTCTTCCCCATTCCCAATCTGCAACCTTAGTCCAAGACATTATATTTCTGCTAAAGTCTAATACAAGTCTCTGCTCCCCAAATCAAAACATCCACTACTGTGGATATCTTAGTAATTATTCTAACAATGCACAGGCTTAGCTGCCCTGAGGCACGTGGAGTCTTCCTAGGCCAGGGATTGAATCTGTGTTCCCCGCACCAGCCGTGGATTCCTATCCACTGCACCGCCAGGAATCCCTTGTGGATTCTTAATCCTTAATATGTCTCAGTATTTCTTCTTCCCCATTCCCAATCTGCAACCTTAGTCCAAGACATTATATTTCTGCTAAAGTCTAATACAAGTCTCTGCTCCCCAAATCAAAACATCCACTACTGTGGATATCTTAGTAATTATTCTAACAAGAATATCTAATATGTCACTCCTTTGCTGTATTTCCTTTAAGGGCTCCTCCAACACGTTCATAAAACATTTTCTAGCATGCAATATTGTTCATTATTTCTTCTCTACCTATTCATGCAATCACATCTGTAGCCATCCTCTCTGATGTAACCTGAGCTCCAAGTAAAGTAAATGACTTCTAGTTTCCAGATCTTTGGAATGTGGTGACCCAGGCTGCCAGCCCCACATATCTCTTTGGTCAAAAATTTTTACCCACCCTTTAAGTGCCAAGTTAATTGTTACCTCCTGTGAGAAATTTTTCAGTATTTCCTTTTACACATCAACGGCCATGACTTCCCAGTGCTCTACTGCTGATCTACCATTTATCTCTCTCAAACTCTGTCCTCAATATACCCTCAAAACTTCTCTCAAAAATTGGACATCACATCAATGTGGCTTGGATCGAGTGCCTGAAGAACAATGGAGAGAGATTTGTAACATTGTACAGGAGGCAGTGACCAAAACCACCCCAACGAAAAAGAAAGGCAGAAAGGCAAAATGGTTTATCAAAGGAGGTCTTACAAATAGCAGAGAAAAGAAGAGAAGTGAAAAGCAAAGGAGAGAGAGAAAGATATACCCAAATGAATGAAGAGTTCCAGAGATTAGAAAGGAGAGATAAGAAGCCCTTCTTTAAAAAACAGTGCAAAGAAATAGGGGGAAACAACAAGATCTGTAGTCTTCTACAGATCCCCTCAAGAAAATTGGAGCTGCCAAGGAAACATTTCTTACAAAGATGAGCACAATAAAGGACAGAACAGCAAGGATATAACAGAAGCAGAAGAGATTAAGAAAGCTGGCAAGAACACACAAACTCGATGGACACAAGTCTGAGTGAACTCCAGGAGTTGGTGATGGACAGAGAGGCCTGGCGTGCTGCGATTCATGGGGTTGCAAAGAGTCAAACATGACTGAGCGACTGAACTTACAAAGCCTTATCCCTGTACCCAGAATAAGCTTGGCTCTCTTTTCTCCTTTAATGTTGGATATCAAAATAAAGGTAAAACTGCATCAATTAATTTAAATTTTCTTCTAAGAAAATAGTCCATCTAATGGTCATCTTAATATTATTAAAATCATATAAAAACACTGAACAGTAACATGTTATTTGTATAATTCTCCAGCCTGAATATCTGACTTACTTTGAGTAATAGCTCAGTATATATTTGTTGCAGTTAGTATAAGTATAGATGTGTATATACATATAAAATTTCAGGGAAAACTATATAAATATATATAAAGCATATATTTTAAAGCATTTTATATAATTATGCTATATATAATTTTAAAATTTATGTTTTATATGAATAGTAGTTTTATACAATGAATATAATTTGAGTCAAGTGATACACTCTATATTTAAAAATATTCCCCATAACTCATCCACCAGTTTTTTTCTTATATATGTAAATAAATATTTATTTATAAGGTAAGGATTTTTATGCAGTATAGAAAACATACACTTTCTCAAAATAAACAAACAAACAAATGAGCAAAAATAGAAAGCTAAGAAGTCAGGCTGCCTCCTTTCAACAGAGCCCTGCAGAGCCAATTACTATGAACGGAGCTAGTGTATCTTGATGAGGGGTGGCTCCTTGTCTCTGTGACAGATGCTGGAAATCAGCCACTAGTGCCTCCAGGCCTGTTCTCCCAAAACCATAGGAGAAGGGTAAGGGAACAAACACCCACAGGCATTAGTCTTTCTTATTCTTTACAAATATTTAATTCATAATATTCTAGTCTTTTCAAAAGTTTAGCAAATCATTTCAGTTTTACCACAAGAATCTTGTGTACAAACTAGCCCTGATCAAATTTAAGCAATTATAATGTACCAATGCAACACAGAGCAGTGACAATGTCACTTGTTTTCATCCATGCCTGATTCTAGAGGCCACCTATCCCATTTCTGTACTTTAATGCCAACTTTCTCAGTCAAGGAACATGAATTAAATATGACCATTAATAAATGTGATTTATATTTACACAAAGAAACATAACTTCAAAGATAGAAAAACTTATGACAGAATTTCTATTATAGCATATAGCAGAAACACTTGACTTTCTCAATAGCAGCAACATTTCATCTTTTGATGGTAGGTTGGCATTTTAGAAGTAGCTGACATTTCTTCAAAGTCAAGCATGGACAATAAGGTATGTAAATAATTTCAATAACGTTATCAAACCCAAGTTCATGTGCCCAAAGCACAGTGATGTGAAACAAACTGAAATATCAGAGTTTGGAACAGACAAAGGTTTATTGCAGGGCCAAGAAAGGAGAACAGATAGCTCATGCTCAAAAGACCCAAACTCCTGGGTGGCTTTACAGGCAAAATTTGGTGGTGGTGGTGGTGGTGGGGTGGTTGTAACTTTCCTCTGGTTGATGGTAAGGTAACAGGGTAGTGATTCAGGAATCTCAGTCAACAGCCTTCAGGTTCCAACTAGTCTGGGCTTTCTTTGTCTGTGCTCAGCCAGTACTCTTGCCTGGAAAATCCCATGGACAGAGGAGCCTGGTAGGCTGCAGTCCATAGGGTCGCCAAGAGTCGGACACGGCTGAATGACTTCACTTTCACTTTTCACTTTCATGCATTGGAGAAGGAAACGGCAGCCCACTGCAGTGTTCTTGCCTGGAAAATCTTGCCAGGGATAGGGGAGCCTGGTGGGCTGCCATCTATGGGGTCGCACAGAGTCAGACACGACTGAAGCGACTTAGCTTTAGCAGCAGTAGCAACCTTAAGTTATCCTCTACCTGAGTGTGGCCCTGAGTTCCTGTGGAATAACTCAATGATTGTTATGTGTGTGTGTATGTGTATCTATCTATCTATCTATCTATCTATATATATATATATATATCTTGAGGAGGGGCGAGGTCCCTGTCCCATATTGCACTATTGTTTATTGATAAAAATCTTGCCAGGGATAGGGGAGCCTGGTGGGCTGCCATCTATGGGGTCGCACAGAGTCAGACACGACTGAAGCGACTTAGCTTTAGCAGCAGTAGCAACCTTAAGTTATCCTCTACCTGAGTGTGGCCCTGAGTTCCTGTGGAATAACTCAATGATTGTTATGTGTGTGTGTATGTGTATCTATCTATCTATCTATCTATCTATATATATATATATATATCTTGAGGAGGGGCGAGGTCCCTGTCCCATATTGCACTATTGTTTATTGATTGTCTTTCCTTTGTTTCTGCATTCTTTCACTCTTCTATTCAGTAACAATTTGAATCTGCCCTTTGGAACTCAGAGAAAGTCTTGAAACATTATTTCTTCGAAGAAGCAACAGGAAAGGCTTCTGTACCCAGGAGTGGTCTATAGAGTTCTACTTGGTTTTGTTAATACTGTGCTTTGTCACAACTGAAATGCAATGACAACATTTTTCTTGGTTACCTAAAAACTGATAATTAAATGTCATTCCATCAAACCTATAGTAGACTGAAAACAAACAAAGCAAAAGCTCCGAACTGTTCAATGATGATATTTGTGAGAGTTAATCTAAAGATTACTGTGTACATGAACTTGGTTTCCAATTTTTTTTGGGGGGGGGGGGGAAAGGAAAGCTAAAACTTAATTAGTTGCTCAGTCCTGTCCAACTCTTTGTGAGTCCATGGATGGTAGCCTGTCAGTGTCCTCTGTCTGAAGACCCTGGTTCGATCCCTGTGTCAGGGAGATCCCCTGGAAAAGGGAATGACAACCCACTCTAGTATCCTTGCCTAGAGAATGCCATGGACAGAGGAGCCTGGTGGGCTATAGTCCATGGGGTTGCAAAGAGTCAGATATGACTGAGCAACTAACCTTTTCAAAACTTGATTTAGGTTTCTTGACTGATTATTTGTCTGTTTGTTGAAATTTTGGTACAACTTTCGATTCCTCCAAATAATCTAAAATAAAAATGCTTTGTTTATTTTGTTGTCAGTATTAAATGCCTTTATTTCTTTGAGCAAATAGCTCAAGATCTTCACAACTGCTCTTAGATTTTCCCTTCACCTGGTAGATTCAGGCCCCAATAGCATTCTTGGGGAAATGTAATTTGTCTATGGTTGACAAGTGTGTTATCATATATGTACTCATAGCACTGTTTCCTTTTTCTTTCACAGCACATCTCATAATGATAACTATTTATTTATAAAAGTATCTATAAAATATCTGCTTCTTCTTAGACTCTAAGTTCCAACAGGAAGACATCTTAATTCTCTTGCTCACAGATATATATCTAGCACTTCGCATAGTTCTAGGCACCATGCTAAGTGCTAGATACAGGTACTAGGTCATATTTCTGTTTAAATTATTGTTAAATGAAAGTTATTTGTTGAGTGAATATGAAAATATTTACTTTTTAAGTAAAATAATAAATCCCCATGTATTCTAGATAATGGAAAAAGAGCATGGGTTATCATATTTTGGGATATTTTAACTTTATTTATTCTTTACCATTACCTAGATGTGTTTATAGAGGCAAATTTCTCAATTGTACTTTGAGATAGTCAAAACTTTACCAAAATGTCCTGAAGATATTTTAAACTTAGAACATATCTAGCAAATAAGTATTAATGGAAAATAATACATCACAATTTGAGGGAACATATCATCAGCAAATAAATTGCCATTCTGTGAACAAACAGCTAATATTCCTAATTGCTAATGAGAAACCAGTATAAATAAAATTCAGTATAAAATCAGGATTAGGAGCTCTTGCATCTGTGTCTAACAGACATGGACATTTTCCAAGATAATTTTAGCATTCCCCTCAGCTTGACTAAATTACACAGATTTTTTTTTTCCCCATTATAGGTTCCTGACAGTTCTTTTCTTATAATATTTACTTTTGAAAACGTGATTATAAATTACTTTTCTGTCTATTTGAAATTATATAAATCTTCTCCTAACCTCTTGTTAGCTTTATTACCCATAGTATGTCTTTTGTCAAGGACCAGGAATCATCTCTTTGAAATGTATACATCAAGGAAGATAGCATCTTATTTCCTAGTCTCTATGGGAGGGTAGGAGCCTAAGTTTGATGGGTACCAATTAGGAAACATAGTGACCTACCTAATCACTGAGAAAAAACTCTGCAAACTCAGAAGTAACTCAATGTGCTTAACACATCCCATTGATCAACCTCCTCTGTAAGGTCCTCTAGTATATATATATATTTTTTTTTAAGTTTTAACAAGGTTTTTTTTTTTAAATTAATTTTTATTTTTTAGTTTGTTTTGCTTTACAATACTGTATTCGTTTTGCTATACATTGACATGAATCAGCTACGAGTGTACATGAACTCCCAATTCCGACCCCTCCTCCCTCCTCCCGCCCCAAACCATCTCTCTGGATTATCCCCGTGCATCAGTCCCAAGCATCTTGCATCCTGCATTGAACCTAGACCAGCAATTGTTTCACTTATGATATCATACATGTTACACTGCCACTCTCCCAAATAATCCCACCCTCTCCCTCTCCCACAGAGTCCAAAAGGCTGTTCTATACATCTGTGTCTCTTTTGCTGTCTTGCATACAGGTTTATCATCACCACCTTTCTAAATTCATTATATATGTGTAAGTATACTGTATTGGTGTTTTTCTTTCTGGCTTACTTCACTCTGTATAATCGGCTCCAGCTTCATCCACCTCATTAGAACTGATTCAAATGTATTCTTTTTAATGGCTGAGTAATACTCCATTGTGTATATGTACCACTGCTTTCTTATCCATTCATCTGTTGAAGGACAACTAGGTTGCTTCCATGTCCTAGCTATTATAAATAGTGCTGTGATGAACATTGGGGTACATGTGTCTCTTTCAATTCTGGTTTCCTCAGTGTGTATGCCCAGCAGTGGGATCGCTGGATCATAAAGCAGTTCTATTTGCAATTTTTAAAAGAATCTCCACACTGTTGTCCATAGTGGCTGTACTAATTTGCATTCCCACCAACAGTGTAAGAGGGTTCCCTTTTCTCCACACCCTCTCCAGCATTTATGGCTTGTTGACTTTTGGATCGCAGCCATTCTGACTGGTGTGAAATGGTACCTCATTGTGGTTTTGATACGGTATAGTAATGGCACAAAGACAGAAATATAGATCAATGGAACAAAATAGAAAGCCCAGAGATAAATCCACACACCTATGGACAGCTTATCTTTGACAAAGGAGGCAAGAATATACAGTGGATTAAAGACAATCTTTTTAACAAGTGGTGCTGGGAAAACTGGTCAACCACTTGTAAAAGAATGAAATTAGATCACTTTCTAACACCATACACAAAAATAAACTCAAAATGGATTAAAGATCTAAACGTAAGACAAGAAACTATAAAACTCTTAGAGGAGAACATAGGCAAAACACTCTCTGACATAAATCACAGCAGGATCCTCTATGATCCACCTCCCAGAATACTGGAAATAAAAGCAAAAATAAACAAATGGGATCTAATTAAAATTAAAAGCTTCTGCACAACAAAGGAAACTATAAGCAAGGTGAAAAGACAGCCTTCTGAATGGGAGAAAATAATAGCAAATGAAGCAACTGACAAACAACTAATCTCAAAAATATACAAGCAGCTTATGCAGCTCAACTCCAGAAAAATAAATGACCCAATCAAAAAATGGGCCAAAGAACTAAATAGACATTTCTCCAAAGAAGACATATGGGTGGCTAACAAACACATGAAAAGATGCTCAACATCAGGTCCGCTAGTATTTTTCTGCTAGTGACTCAGTGGTAAACAATCTCCTTGACAATGCAGGAGATATGGGTTCAGTCCCTGTGTTGGGCAGATCCCCTGGAGAAGGAAATGGCAACCCATTCCAGTATTCTTGCCAGGTAAATCCCATGGGCAGAAGATTCTGGCAGGCTACAGTCTATAGGGTTGCAAAAAAGTCAGACATGAATTAGTGACTAAACAACAACAATTTTCTGCTGGTTCACTCAGTACCATCTTTGCTTCCAGAGAGATGAGTTCAGTTTTCCTTTACTGCAATAACCTTGAAAGCTTTCTTTTGCTGTGTAACCTTGTCCAGTACAATTTCTGCTATGACAATTCAAACACCATATGAGGAATTTAGTAACCACAGGAACTAGAATAAGTTATTTGGCACTTGAAGCACATATATTCTGATTGATAAAATGGGGATTACATGTGTAATGTACTCAGCACTAGTATGAAAAGTATACATGTAAAGTTCTCAACATAAACCTTGTGTGACATATTACTAGTACTGGCTAATTAAATAATACACATCACTGTCATTGTATGATCTTGTATTATGAAATTGATTGTTTTAGTATCTCAAGATAAAACCAATATTCTCAAAACGAATTTTAAGTTGAAAATAACTGTGGGCATTTCAAACTTATATGTAGCTATTTTTTTTTTTTTTTTTTAGGCTGAGAGTTCTGAATAGCATCCCCTGAATAGCATTCAAGGGATTCTTGAATGACCCAATAAACACTAAATTTTCACAATCATTTTGAATTAACTAGAAAAAGGGAATGTGGGAACAGCAAAATGGGGGGGGGGGGGCAACAAAAAAACAAAGCTATTTAGTTTCCTCGGCAGTTGATTTGGACAGATATTAGCACTGTGATCCCAGTTTTTTCAAGAATTGTGATCACATCAAAATTCCTTGATCATAAGATCTTGAAAAATAAGTCCAAATGTCTACTGCAAACTGGCGTCAGAAAATATCATCAGTTTCAATTTAATAAGATATTCAGAAAATTGAATTTCAGGAATCAGGACAGTAACATAGTGCCAAGCCAATTACTTTTTATCTCAGAGTTAACGACAACAGACTGAAATCATTTTCCCTCTAGCCACCTAAAATGGGTTACAGCTTAAGATATTCATAGGTGAGTGTTCATGATCTTAACTTATTCAAGGTCTTCCTTAAATTCCAGTAGTAAGTATTCTCCTTCTCTTCCTTTTCCCTCTGTTTTTGATAGAGTACACTTTGAAAATTTCTTAGGGGGATGATCTTAACTACTTCTTTAGAAATTGCTGATCTTACTAAATTTTTCATAATCGTACACCTGTGTTACACAAACAGCAATGTGTAATCAGACTCATATTTTCAGATAAGCACTGTCTTTCTTTCCACTTGCTGTTATATTTGATCACCTGTAATACTAATTTACATTCCATAAAATGCTCCTGCTACACTGGAAAAAAATAATGGAAGAAAGCACTATGATCTTTGATAGTATCAATTCCAAGTTCAGGATCAAACTCTGCATTTCATATACAGAGACTATAATGCTAGGTAAAACTATAACAAAGCAGCAGAATTTGCCACCCTAAAGTGTGTCTCTTTAGTATAAGCATCATTTTAGGCTGGTTCATTTTTAAGAAACTACAAACACAGAAGCTCTGAAAGTCAAGTAGACATAAGACTTTTGTAAGACATATTTATATGAATAAAAAAAATCTATATGTAAGGGTGTCTCTCCTTACAAGGAAGAGGGTTATGACTCTAAATTTCTCAATACTCTTTTCAATGAAGAAGACTACTTAGATGTGCATAACAACCTTACCCTTGTTTATTGTACTTTTCCTGGTAATCTCTCATAACTGAATCCTCACTCCCAGCATCTTTTTTGAGGTGAAGGTTTCCCGCATTTTTAGTTTTTCTGGGTCTGTCCATATAAACATGCATTAATTTTTAAAATTAATTTTATTGGAGTATAATTGATTTACTGCTACTGCTAAGTCACTTCAGTCATGTCCGACTCTGTGCAACCCCATAGACAGCAGCCCACCAGGCTCCCCCATTCCTGGGATTCTCCAGGCAAGAACACTGGAGTGGGTTGCCATTTCCTTCTCCAATGCATGAAAGTGAAAAGTGAAAGGGAAGTCGTTCAGTGTCATAGTTAAGTACAAGTCCAAAGGCCTTGGGGGTTTATAAACATTATCATTCCTCTTTTAGACATACCATTTTTATCTATACTGTCTGCGGCTGCTGTTAAGCCGCCTCAGTTGTGTCCGACTCTGTGCGACCCCATAGATGGCAGCCTACCAGGCTTCCCCATCCCTGGGATTCTCCAGGCAAGAACACTGGAGTGGGTTGCCATTTCCTTCTCCAATGCATGAAAGTGAAAAGTGAAAGGGAAGTCGCTCAGTCGTGTCCGACTCTTCACGACCCAAGAGCCTGCAGCCTATCAGGCTCCTTCACCCATGGGATTTTCCAGGCAAGAGTACTGGAGTGGGGTGCCATTGCCTTCTCCGAATTGATTTACAGTGCTATGTAATTTCCCCTTGCAATGCAAAACACATTGATTATACATATAATATACATAGTCCCGTTCTTTTTAAGATTATTTTCCCATATGGGTCATTACAGATTATTGAATAGAATTACCTGTGCTATGCAGTAGATTTTTATTAGTTATCTATTATTAATTACACTGAGTTCTTTCCCTTTATAGGCTCCTGATGTTCCTTTTCTTGTAATACTTACTCTAGAAAACATGATTATAAATTACTCCTCTTCCGATTTGAAATGTATGTAAATCCTCTCTTAACCTCTTGTCAGCTTTATTACCCAAAGTATGTCTTTTTTCAAGGACCAGGAATCATCTCTTTGAAATGTATTCATCAAGGAAGATAGCATCTTATTTCCCAGTCTCTGTGAGAGGGTAGGAGCCTAGGTTTGATGGGTACCAATTAGGAAACATATGACCTACCTAATCACTGAGAAAAAACTGCAAACTCAGAAGTAACTCAATGTGCTTAACACATCCCATTGATCAACCTCCTTGGTAAGGTCCTCTAGTACTTTCCTTCTGGTGGCTTAATGGTAAAGAATCTGCCTGCCAATGCAGGCGATGCGGGTTGTCTCTGTGTGGGAAACATCCCCTGTAGAAGGAAAAGACAACCCATTCCAGTATTCTTGCCAAGCAAATTCCATGGGCAGAGAAGCCTGGCAGGCTACAGTCCATAGAGTCACAAAAGAATCAGATGTGACTTAGCAACTAAACAACAACTTTTCTGCTAGCCCACTCAGTGTCATCTTTATGCAATCATCCCACCTTTGCTTCAACAGAGATGAATATGATGGTTTCAGTGTGGTTCAGTGGTAAAGAATCCGCCTGCCAATACAGGAGACATGGGTTCAAGCCCCGGGTCAGGAAGATCCTCTGGAGAAGGAAATGACAACCCACTCCAGTATTCTTGCCTGGGGAATCCCATGGATAGAGGAGTATGGTAGGCTATAGCCCATGGGGTCATAAAAGAGTCAGACACAACTTAGTGACTAAACAGCAACAACAAATATAGTAAAGTGTATATGTCAACTCCAGTCTCCCATTTTATCCCTCCCCTTTACCTGTCCCAGTTGGTAACCATAAATTTGTTTTCAACAACTTTCATTTTTCCCTTGTTAATCTTTGTTGTTATCTGGTGGCTCAGAGGTTAAAGCGTCTGCCTCCAATGCGGGAGACCCGGGTTCGATCCCTGGGTTGGGAAGATCCTCTGGAGAAGGAAATGGCAACCCACTCCAGTATTCTTGCCTGGAGAATCCCATGGACTGAGAAGCCTAGTAGGTTACAGTCCACGGGGTCGCAAAGAGTCAGACACGACTGAGTGACTTCACCTCACCTTGTTAATCTTTCATATACTGATTTAATTATTAGGTCCACTAAAGAACCTAGAGGAAAAACTTTTTTCCCCTTACAGTTTTTTTTTTTTAATTAATGCTTCTTTCTTTTTTTTTTTTTAAATGTTTCAAGCAATGTAATTTTCATGAATAATACTGGTTTTAAGCTTTCTAGTTTAGTACANTTGTTAATCTTTCATATACTGATTTAATTATTAGGTCCACTAAAGAACCTAGAGGAAAAACTTTTTTCCCCTTACAGTTTTTTTTTTTTAATTAATGCTTCTTTCTTTTTTTTTTTTTAAATGTTTCAAGCAATGTAATTTTCATGAATAATACTGGTTTTAAGCTTTCTAGTTTAGTACAGTTAATGCAGACCATTTCCCAGCATATCGATGAATTGTTTGAAAGTGGTATAAACTGACAGCAGCCTGTATGTTGAGTGACAAGGCAGGTTCTATAATACAGCAAAGGTTTTATATTATTTTGTTTCTTCATTGTGCTGAAAATTTCATGTGATTAAATCCTTAAAATGTATTTTAGAGTTGGATGATTAAATCTTGTCAGATAATTTTAAAGCTTTACAGGCATAATGCCATAAAAAGCATTTTAATATCTTTGATTTCATTCTATTAAAAACAAATTACTTTTCCAGTATAAATATCCACAGCTTACTATGGGTCCTATCTGTCGATATCACAATATGACAGCATTCAGACACTTGTTATCTGCAAAGGCAGTGTATCTGCTATTTGTCACTAAGAAACATTCAGAAACAATTTCCCCATTTCTATTATTATGCAAAATATGTCAGGACAAGACATGCACACTGAGAAAACTACTCCTCTGGTGAGATATTTTGACACAAAAAATCTTTCCTCTTCAAAGATGAAAAGCACCTTGTCAGTCACTTCTAATTGCTACCTCATTTCTGTCAGTGGAGAGAGAATCAACTCCTTGTGGTGATGTCACAGAGGCATTTACCAATATGCAGAGTTGGCCTTGGCCTGTGAGCAGGGTTTGCTGAGCTCAGCCAGGTCTCAATCAATGTACACAGATAGGGTGATCATTCATTATAACTATTAATCTTTTTAAAAGTTGCCAAAAGGACAATTTGTCTTTTTGCATGAATATTTGTCATGTCATCCTTGGTATCAGTGGATGCCTTCCTTCCTCAGCCTTTTCTGATATGCTTATGGCACTGAAGTTAATAACTACCAAAACTCACATTGCAAGAATCAATTTGAAGAGCTGTAAACTTATTAAACATTAAAATAAAACATTCCCTGTCCTGCGATTGTGATTCATATCCATGACCAAATGAATTGAGCAGGAATGGAGGCATGTGAAGATTGAGCTGAGAAAACACAAACTCATTAACTATGTGTGGAAAACACTTCTTTAGGAGAATTATAATTCCAGCAATTCACTTGCAACAGATTTTCCAGGCAGATCATTATGAGACAGAGGTATAAAAAATAATCATTAGTGAGCAAACCAGAAATCATATGAAAGCTTTCAGTAACTCCTCTTTGTATTAAAGCTGGTTTATATGGAGGATCCATTAATAATGAAGATGGATGGGATGCTAGCACCTCAGGGCTTTCCTCTGGCAACTTTTAAGTTTATGATGGCATTGCTAAAACCTTCTGTAAAACCTTATTCCCCGGGCCAACCCTGACAGAAAAGAACTTCTAAGTAAAAGCATCCACAATATATTATCAGAGGAATACACGGGAATAACTGCTTATATGCCCTGACCATTTTCTCACTGTTATTTGCATTGATTGGTTTCTTGATCTAATTTATTTCAAATAAATTATGCTACATTTGATTAGCTGCTTCTAAAAAAAAGTGCAATGTATTCATATAATAACCCTTTATTGAGGGGCTATTATCTGTCAAATCCCACAGTAGGCACTGAAAATACTAAGACGAATTGGGAACAATCTGTGTTCTCCAGGAGCTAAAGCTATTCCATATCATATCTCATTTATTTAGAAATATCATATCAGATTTAGAGCCTGGATCATAACCAACTCTGTTAGAGTATCTGAAATTAAACAAAATGGATTGGCAAGGTAATTCAGAGGATTCCCAGCATTAATAATGGACTACCTCTAAAGCTCTCTAAAATTGTTTTCTATCCTCTCAACATGGTCACTGTGGTGGGATGGTACCATTGAAAATCTACAAAATTAGTGTCAGAAGGCTTACATGCATGTTTGTGTATGTCACTTTCTAAAAGTGCAAATTTAGAAAACTGTTTTACTTAATACGATGCAGAGTGTCAGATTTTTGCCACTCCAAAATGTGTCACTTTGGCATAAGGATTACTTTAGGCTGATTGTTTTTAAAATGATAGAAGTCTCAAAAAGTTTTTCTTTTTTGTGTTCAATTCTCAGTTGCTAAGTTGTATCTGACTCCGTGGGACCCCATAGATTGTAGTCCAAATCCCATGGACGGAGGAGCCTGGTAGGCTGCAGTCCATGGGGTCACTAGGAGTTGGACAAGACTGAGCAAATTCACTTTCACTTTTCACTTTCACGCATTGGAGAAGGAAATGGTAATCCACTCCATTGTTCTTGCCTGGAGAATTCCAGGGACGGGGGAGCCTGGTGGGATGCCGTTTCTGGGATCACACAGAGTTGAACACAACTGAAGTGACTTCGCAGCAGCAGCAGCAGCAGCAGATTGCAGTCCCCCAGGAGCCTTTGTCCATGGAATCTTCCAGGCAAGTATCCTAGAGCAGGTTGTCATTGCCTTCTCTAGGGGATCTTCCCAACCTGGGGATCAAACACACATCTCTTGCATCTCCTGCACCATCAGGTGGATTCTTTACCACTGTGTCACTTGAGAATTCCTTTTTAACCTCCCCCTTAACTGCCTAAAATAATTTAGAAATGAGTGTCTTTTCTGGGAAGGGAACAATCACCAGAGATAATGGCAAAGAATATGAACAATGTGTGTAGTAGATTGGCAGGTTTAGTAAGACCTACCTGTTCACACTCCTCTCTCTGTTTCATTGTCTTGCATGGCATGGCAAACATCTGCTTATCAAACACTGGCTTTTCCCACATTCCATTAAATCATCTTCCTTTTTCCCCTTTGTCCCACACCCCTATGCCTTTTTCTTTAGCTCTGGGTGGCATTGAAGTTGCAATTGTCTGACTCCTAGGTTTCATATTCTTAAGCGATCCTGTAGGTACATAATTAAATTTGTTTTTCTTTTATTAATTTGTCTTCTTGCTGTGTTCAGTTGCAAGGTTGTGTCTGTTTTTTTGCAACCCCACGGACTGCAGCACACCAGGCTTCCCTGTCCTTAACTATCCCCCAGAGTTTGCTCAAACTCATGTTCATTGAGTTGGTGAATGCCATCCAACCATCTTATCCTCTGTCGCCTCCTTCTCCTTCTGCTCTCAATCTTTCCCAGCAGCAGGGTTTTTCCAGTGAGTCAGCTCTTTGCATCAGGTGGTCAAGTACTGGAGTTTCAACTTCAGCAACAGTCTGTCCAATGAATATTCAGGATTGATTTTCTTTAGGATTGACTGGTTTTATCTCCTTGCTGTCCAAGGGACTCCAAGAGTCTCCCTGAACACTGCAATTTGAAAGCATCAATTTTTTGGGACTCAGCTTTATTTATGATCCATTTCTCACATATGTATGTGACTACTGGAAAAACCATAGCTTTGACTATACAGACCTTTGTCAGCAAAGTGAGGTCTCTGCTTTTTAATATACTGTCTTGGTTTGTCACAGCTTTCCTTCCAACAAGCAAGCATCTTTTAATATCATGGCTGCAGTCACCATCCATAGTGATTCTGGAACCTGAGAAAATAATGTCTGTCACTGTTTCTGTTTTTTCCCCTTCTATTTGCCATGCAGAGATGGGACCAGACATTGTGATCTTAGTTTTTTGAATGCAGAGTTTTAACCCAGTTTTTTCATTCTTCTCCTTCACCCTCACCAGGAAGGCAATGGAAGCCTACTCCAGTACTCTTGCCTGGAAAATCCGATGGATGGAGGAGCCTGGTGGGCTGCAGTCCATAGTGGAGCTAAGAGTGACTTTCACACATTGGAGAAGGAAATGGCAACCCACTTCAGTGTTCTTGCCTGGAGGATCCCAGAGATGAGGGAGCCTGGTGGTCTGTCATCTATGGGGTCGCACAGAGTTGGACACAACTGATGTGACTTAGCAGCAGCAGCAGTGTTCACCCTCAACAACAGGCTCTTTAGTTTCTCTTTGGTTTCTGCTATTTCTATGTTATCTGCATTGTGTGGTAGTTGATATTTCTCCTGGCAATTTTTATTCCAGTTTGTGATTCATTCAGCCTCACATTACCCATGACATACTCTGCATATAAGTTAAATAAACTTGTTGTACTCTGTTCCCAACTTTGAACTAGTCCATTTTCCTATGTCTGGTTCTAACAGTTGACCTGCATACAGGTTTCTCAGGAGACAGGCAAGGTTATCTGGTATTCCCATCTCTTGAAGAATTTTCCAGATTGTTGTGATTCATACAGGCAAAGCCTTTAGTGTAGTCAATGAAGTAGATATTTATTTTTTCCAAATTTCTCTTGCTTTTTCAATGATCCACCAAATGTTGGCAATTTGATCTCTGGTTCCTCTGCCTTTTCTAAATCCAGCGTGTACTCCTGGAAGTTCTCAGTTCATGTACTATTGAAGCCTAGCTTGAGGAATTTTGAGCATAACCTTGCTAGCATGTGAAATGGGTACAACTGTAGTAGTTTAAAATTCTTTGGCATTACCCTTCTTTGGGACTGGAATGAAAACAAACCTTTTCCAGTTCTGTGGCCAATGATGAGTTTTCCAAATTTGCTGGCATGTTAGGTACAGTACTTTATCAGCAATCATCTTTTAGGGTTTGAAATAGCTCAGCTAGAATTCTATCACCTCCACTAGCTTTATTTGCAGTACTGCTACCTAAGGCCCACTTGACCTCACACTCCAGGATGTCTGGCTCTAGGTGAGTGAGCACACCATCATGGCTATCTGGGTCAATAAAACCTTTTTTTGTAGATTTCTTCTGTTTATTCTGCTACTTTTTAATCTCTTCTTCTGTTAGGCCCTTGCCATTTCTGTCCTTTACTGTGCCCATCTTTGCATGAAATGTCCCCTTCATATTTCTAATATTTTTGAAGAGGTCACTAGTCATTCCCATTCTATTGATTTCCTCCATTTCTTTGCATTGCTCACTTAAGAAGGTTTTCTGATCTCTTCTCGTTATTCTTTGGAACACTGCATTCAGTTGGGTGTATCTTTCCCTTTCTCCTTGCCTTTGACTTCTCTGTTTCTCTAAGCGAGTCTGTCTTAATTTAATTCATTATAGAAGAGCCAAAGAACCTAAACAAAAGTTTCCTCCCTAACAACATTCCTTCTCACTTATTGAATATTAATTATATGTTAAACTTGATAAATGTGTGTGTTTTATTCATTAAATCCTTATAACCTCCTTATAAAAATGCACTGATATACATATTTTACAGATGAGAAGAGAAATTGAGGGGTAGTGTGATTAAGAATTCAGAGCTGGGGAGCACAGTGAAACAAGGTCCATCTGAAAGCAAATCCAATACTTTTACCTTTTCGGTCACTTGGCCTTTTGCCACTGGCCTGATTTAGATCAGGTCTTCATTCCATTTCAGCAAAAACCTCTGCTTCCAGTATTTTTTCTATTCACAGTTAGCCTTATGGAGTTGCCAAAGTGATCTATATAAAATATAGATCTGACCATATTCCAGTGCTGCTTAAATCTCTTAATACTACCTTGTGAGGAGGGGAGCGCCTAAGATGGCGGAGGAATAGGACGGAGAGACCACTTTCTCCAGCACAAATTCATCAAAAGAACATTTCAACACTGGGTAAATTCTACAGGGCAGCTTCTGAATGCGAGCAGAGGACATAAGACATCCAGNGCTCAAATTCCCTCATCTTTGAGTTCAATGCAATATGAAAGTTTAAATGGTTTGGTACTATGATTATCTTTCTATCAAAATGAATCCAGTTTTGCATTCATAAATTTGTTTTTTTTTTTTGTAAATATAATACAAGTAGTCGATGGTGAATAAAGCTAAATGAAAATAGTTTTCCTGGATGTTACTTTATCTATTACTGGATTTGCTCTATAATTTAGCATTTTATGAGGGAGAATATTTATTGACAGTGAAAGTGAGTGAAAGTGGAAGTCACTTAGTCACATCCGACTCTTTGTGATCCCATGGACTATACAGGACACGGAATTCTCCAGGCCAGAACACTGCAGAATTCACTTTTGCAGGAGATCTTCCCGACCAAGGGATTGAATGCAGCTCTCCTGCATTGCAGGCAGATTCTTTACCAGCTGAGTCACAAGGGAAGCACAAGAATATAGGAGTGGGTAGCCTATCCTTTCTCCATTGGATCTTCCCAACCCAGGAACCGAATCAGTGTATCCTGCACTGCATGCGGATTCTTTACCAACTGAACTATGAGGGAAGCCCATAGTCATCCCATATTTGGTATTAGTCATCTGCAAATTCAATTTTTAAAGTATTTGTGCTCACTTTTGCAGGAGATCTTCCCGACCAAGGGATTGAATGCAGCTCTCCTGCATTGCAGGCAGATTCTTTACCAGCTGAGTCACAAGGGAAGCACAAGAATATAGGAGTGGGTAGCCTATCCTTTCTCCATTGGATCTTCCCAACCCAGGAACCGAATCAGTGTATCCTGCACTGCATGCGGATTCTTTACCAACTGAACTATGAGGGAAGCCCATAGTCATCCCATATTTGGTATTAGTCATCTGCAAATTCAATTTTTAAAGTATTTGTGCATCAAGACTATGAGATTCAGTGTTATCAATTTTGGATTTGTTTGTTTAAAATATTTTAATAAATCAGAAATTAACATATACTCATAGTATATCATGTGGAAGATGGACAGATGTCATTGACTCCACAGTCTTCACTGAACACTGACTGCACTTTGAAGTCTACTATGCTATGAAAAGGCATTGGGAAGTAAACATCATTAACATATATTTGGGAGGACATATTTTGTTTTGTTTTGTTTTAGGAGCAAAAACAAATATTTAGAAAGGCACATATTGAAAAAGAAAGACACATATATTTTTTTCTTAAAAATTTATTTTTTCTAAATTGGATTCTAGTTGATTTACATGTGTTAGATTCAGGTGTACAGCAAAGTGATTCAGTTATACACATACCTGTATCTACTCTGTTTTTAGTTTCTTTTCCCATGTGGGCTATTACAGAATATTGAGTAGAATTCCGTGTGCTATACAGCAGATTCTTATTAATTATCTATTTTATACATAGTAATGTGTATACGTCAGTGCTAATCTCCTAGTTTATCCCTCCCCCTCATCCTCTGTTGTTGCTATTGTTCAGTTGCTCAGTTTTGTCTGACTCTTTGAAACCCCATGGACTGTAGCACACCAGTTCTCCCAGTCCTTCACCATCTCCTGGAACTTGTTTAAACTCATGCCCATCAAGTCAGTGAGGCCATCCAACCATCTCGTCCTGTGATATCCCCTTCTTCTGCCTTTAATCTTTCTCAGCATCAGTGTCTTTTGAAATGAGTTAGTTCTTTGCATCATTTGTTTATCTTTTTTTAATTTCAAGAATCAGTAAATCAGAGAACATGAAACAAATTCATTAAACTGAATAATACTTTTATATTTATTTTTCTTAATCATTTAATTAAATTTACTTGAAAAGATAATTAATGCATTTAGATTGCTCAGACTATGAGATATGAAATAAGGAGCAAAGTCTCTTTACTTATTTCCTATTCACCTAGTTTTCTTGTTAGAGGCAAATACATAACTAGTTTCCTGGATAACTATAAATAATGGTTCTGTTTCTTCATATTTTGATGTAGAAAGTATCTTGCAGATTGCTCCATATCAGTACTTAAAGAGCTGTCTCATATTTTGTAAAAGATTGCAAGTATTGCACCAAATCCCTGGAGAAGGAAACAGCAACCTACTCCAGTACTCTTGCTTGGAAAATCCCATGGACAGAGGAGCCTGGTAGGCTACAGTTCACAGGGTTGCAAAGAGTCAGACATGCCTATTTCCAAATAGGACACCTTGACCTATTTTACCTTGAATACACCTGAACAGACCCCATTTCCAAAAATGGTCATATTCACAAGCATGGGAGTTAAGATTTCAGCAAATATATTTTTTGGTAAAACAATTTAACCCATAACAATTGTAAAAATTCACAACATGTACATAATGATTTATTTGGATTTCTTTATGAGTGGTTAGTTTCATAAAATTTTGTTTAATATAACATACCATTTATATTAGAAAAATTAGATATTAGGAGTTAATAAAAATGTAGAAAATTATAAAAAATTCATAAATGTTAAAAAAGATCTAAATTACTAGAAACAAAGCTCTTAACAATGCATAGAAAGATTTAATAATATTAAATATGTTTCTTCTCCCTAAAGTGTTTTGAAAGTTTAGAGAAACTAAAACAAATCCTAATACTTAATTTTTTCCTGGAACTTAATCATGTAATTCTAAAATATCTATGGTAGGACAAGGCGCCAACAAGAGCCATGATATTTCCAAAGTTAAAGTATAAGAGAATTTGGAATGATAAATGCTAAGCTACTTAGTGTGAAAATAATAATTTAGACCATTTGATATTGAATCAGGGAGAGGTGAATTGACCACTGGAACAAAAGAGAAGCATAGCAATGCATAATGAGATTCACCAAATATGTACAATTAGAAGAGAACTGCTATCAATGAAGCAATGTCAAAACTAGAAATAGCTGGAGCTGGAATGCTCCTTCTGAGAGGGCATCCTTTTTGAAAATTAGCTTTCTTGAGGAATACTTGACCTCTAATACATTGTGGATATTGAAACTGTAGAATGAGCTTCCTTTGTGTCTCAAATGGTAAAGAATTGGCCTGCAATGCAGGNGAGAGGGCATCCTTTTTGAAAATTAGCTTTCTTGAGGAATACTTGACCTCTAATACATTGTGGATATTGAAACTGTAGAATGAGCTTCCTTTGTGTCTCAAATGGTAAAGAATCGGCCTGCAATGCAGACCTGGGTCTGATCCCTGAGTTCAGAAGATCCCCTGAAGGAGGGCCTGGAAACCCACTCCAACATTCTTGCCTGGAGAATCTCCATGGACAGAGGAGCCTGTGGGCTACAGTCCAGGGCACAAAGAGTCAGACATGACTGGACAACTAAGCATGGCACAAACTGTAGAATGGGACATTTGACAAACATATTCATACCTGTGAAATTATTGAAACAAATATGGTATGAATATTTCTATTACTCCAAAAAATTTGCTTGTGTCCATTCACAACCCTCTCCTTGTCACTCTTTGCCCACCTTCAACACCACATGTCTACTGGTATGCTTTCTGTCACTTTAGATTGGTTTGATTTTCTAGAAATTTATAAAGGTGAAAGTATACAGTATGTACCTTTTCTGACTTCTTTCAGTCAGCATCATTATTTAGATATTCATTCATGCTATTGTATATCAATAGTTCATTCTTTTTCATTGCTGAGTAACCTTCCACTGTACAGATAGACCACCATTATCCATATATCTGCGGTTGGAGTGTTGGAGGAGGTCTTCAAGAGGTCATAACTACTAGTTGACCATACAATTGGAAGCTCCTCTGTCCTTGGAATGTACACCTGTACACTGTTCCTAAAGTAAGAGCCATTTCATTTTCAAGATCTGAGAGAGCAATGGGTTGTTGAGAGCATCTTGACAGTATACAAGGCTGAACTCGTTAGAGCCTGTTAATAAACTTTTGGAATTTTTTTGGAGTGATAGCAAGAAACACCAACATTAAGAAGAAACAAAGAGATCAAATGAACAACCTGATCTTCCACTTCACAGAACCTCAAAAAGAAGAACAAAGGCCAAAGTTAATTGATGGAAGGAAATAACAAAGATTGAAGGAGAAATAAATAGAGATAGAAAAACAATGTAAAAAATCAATAAGGGGGGCGCCTAAGATGGCGAAAGAATAGGACGGAGAGACCACTTTCTCCCGCACAAATTCATCAAAAGAACATCTCAACGCTGAGTAAATTCTACAGGACAACTTCTGAATGCAAGCAGAGGACATCAGGTATCCAGAAAAGCAGAACATTGTCTTCAAAAACAGCGTGTCTGACCAAGTGAGCCTAAAAAAGAAAAAGAAATAGAAAAAAAAAAAGAAAAAAAAAAAGAGTGACTGCCACCACCCCTCTGTGTTAGGGCGGATATAGGACACTGAAGAGACCAGCAAACAAAGGAAGCTGAACAGTGGGAATTGCCTTGGAAGTGACCCCACACTGCCTACAATACCAGAAAAAGTCCCAGAAATATTGTTACTATTTTTTTGACCGTTCTCTTTTTATTATTATTATTATTTTTTTTGGTAGATGTTTTTGTTTGATTGTTTTTTCTTCCTATTTTTTCTTCTCTCTCTTTTTTTAAATTTTTAAGTCCTCTATTACTCTTTTAATTTTAATTTTTTTAACCTACTATCACTTTTCAAAAAAAACCACTATTTTTAAAGCAAATGCCATATATACATATATATATATACAATTTTTTGTTTGTTTTTTTTGAGTGGCTGTTGGTGTTGGTTGCTAATAATTCCTGTGACTTTTTTTTTTTCTTCTTGTTCTTCTTCTTTTCTTTAATATTGTATTTTTGAAAATCAAACCTCGACTCTTAAATTTTTAATCTTTGCTTTTTGGTATTTGTTGTCAATTTTTTACATTTAAAAACCCAATCTTCATTACCCAATTTTACCTGAGAGTGAGATTTCTGACTTGACCACTCTCTCCTCTTTTGGACTCTTCTTTCTCCCCAGCAGGTTGTCTCTCTTTCCTCCTTCTCCCTTCTCTTCTCTATCAAACCCTGTGAATCCCGGTGTGTTCCAGATGATGAAGAACACTTAGAGAACTGGTTACGGGCTGGATCTGTCTATCCCCCTTTTGATTTCCCTCATTTATCCTCCTGGCCACCTCTGACTACCTTACTTAAAGAGCTGTCTCATATTTTGTAAAAGATTGCAAGTATTGCACCAAATCCCTGGAGAAGGAAACAGCAACCTACTCCAGTACTCTTGCCTGGAAAATCCCATGGACAGAGGAGCCTGGTAGGCTACAGTTCACAGGGTTGCAAAGAGTCAGACATGCCTATTTCCAAATAGGACACCTTGACCTATTTTACCTTGAATAGACCTGAACAGACCCCATTTCCAAAAATGGTCATATTCACAAGCATGGGAGTTAAGATTTCAGCAAATATATTTTTTGGTAACACAATTTAACCCATAACAATTGTAAAAATTCACAACATTTGTACATAATGATTTATTTGGATTTCTTTATGAGTGGTTACTTTCATAAAATTTTGTTTAATATAACATACCATTTATATTAGAAAAATTAGATATTAGGAGTTAATAAAAAATGAAATGCTATGTAGAAAATTATAAAAAATTCATAAATGATAAAAAAGATCTAAATTACTAGAAACATAGCTCTTAACAATGCATAGAAAGATTTAATAATATTAAATATGTTTCTTCTACCTAAAGTGTTTTGAAAGTTTAGAGAAACTAAAACAAATCCTAATAATTTTTTCCTGGAACTTAATCATGTAATTCTAAAATATCTATGGTAGGACACGGCCCCAACAAGAGCCATGATATTTCCAAAGTTAAAGTATAAGAGAATTTGGAATGATAAATGCTAAGCTACTTAGTATGAAAATAATAATTTAGACCATTTGATATTGAATCAGGGAGAGGTGAATTGGCCACTGGAACAAAAGAGAAGCATGGCAATGCATAATGAGATTCACCAAATATGTACAATTAGAAGAGACCTGCTATCAATCAAGCAATGTCAAAACTAGAAATAGCTGGAGCTGGCATGCTCCTCTGAGAAGGCATCCTTTTTGAAAATTAGCTTTCTTGCGGAATACTTGACCTCTAATACATTGTGGATATTGAAACTGTAGAATCAGCTTCCCTGGTGGCTCAAATGGTAAAGAATCAGCCTGCAATGCAGGAGACCTGGGTCTGATTCCTGGGTTCAGAAGATCCCCTGAAGGAGGGCATGGAAACCCACTCCAACATTCTTGCCTGGAGAATCTCCATGGATAGAGGAGCCTGTGGGCTACAGTCCAGGTCACAAAGAGTCAGACATGACTGGACAACTAAGCATGGCACAAACTGTAGAATGTGACATTTGACAAACATATTCATACCTGTGAAATTATTGAAACAAATATGGTATGAATATTTCTATTACTCCAAAAAATTTGCTTGTGTCCCTTCACAACCCTCTCCTTGCCACTCTTTGCCCACCTTCAACACCACATGTCTACTGGTATGCTTTCTGTCACTTTAGATTGTTTTGATTTTCTACAAATTTATAAAGGTGAAAGCATACAGTATGTACTTTTTCTGACGTCTTTCACTCAGCATCATTATTTAGATATTCACTCATGCTATTGTATATCAATAGTTCATTCTTTTTCATTGCTGAGTAACCTTCCACTGTACAGATAGACCACCATTATCCATATATTTGCGGTTGGAGTGTTGGAGGAGATCTTCAAGAGGTCATAACTACTAGTTGACCATACAATTGGAAGCTCCTCTGTCCTTGGAATGTACACCTGTACACTGTTCCCAAAGTAGGAGCCATTTCATTTTCAAGATCTGAGAGAGCAATGGGTTGTTGAGAACATCTTGACAGTATACATGGCTGAACTCGTTAGAGCCTGTTAATAAACTTTTGAAATTTTTTTGGAATGATAGCAAGAAACACCAACATTAAGAAGAAACAAAGAGATCAAATGAACAACCTGATCTTCACAGAACCTCAAAAAAAAGAACAAAGGCCAAAGTTAATCGATGGGAGGAAATAACAAAGATTGAAGGAAAAATAAATAGAGATAGAAAAACAATGTAAAAAAATCAATAAGGGGGGCGCCTAAGATGGTGGAGATAGGACGGAGAGACCACTTACTTTCTCCCGCACAAATTCATAAAAAGAACATCTCAACGCTGAGTAAATTCTACAGGACAACTTCTGAATGCGAGCAGTGGACATCAGGCATCCAGAAAAGCAGAACATTGTCTTCAAAAACAGCGTGACTGACCAAAAGAAAGAAAAAAAAAAAAAAAAAAACAGTGACTGCCA
>SJXQ01001488.1:289274-302227 GCA_006408695.1 Aepyceros melampus | reverse complement strand
TTGATGCTTTTGAACTGTGGTGTTGGAGAAGACTCTTGAGAGTCCCTTGGACTGCAAGGAGATCCAACCAGTCCATTCTGAAGGAGATCAACCCTGGGATTTCTTTGGAAGGAATGATGCTAAAACTGAAGCTCCAGTACTTTGGGCACCTTATGCGAAGAGTTGACTCATTGGAAAAGACCCTGATGCTGGGAGGGATTGGGGGCAGGAGGAGAAGGGGACGACCGAGGATGAGATGGCTGGATGGCATCATGGACTCAAGGGATGTGAGTCTGAGTGAACTCAGGGAGTTGGTGATGGACAGGGAGACCTGGCGTACTGCGATTCATGGGGTCGCAAAGAGTCGGACACAACTGCGCGACTGAACTGAACTAATTTCCTTGGGCTCCAAAATCACTGTAGAGACCATGAAATTAAAAGATGCTTGCTCCTTGGAAGAAAAGCTATGACAAACCTAGACAGCATATTAAAAAGCAGAGGCATTACTTTGCCAACAAAGGTCCGTCTAGTCAAAGCTATTGCTTTTCCACTAGTCATGTATAGATGTGAGAGTTGGACTATAAAGTTGAGTGCCTAAGAGTTGATGCTTTTGAACTGTGGTACTGGAGAAGACTCCTGAGAGTCCTTTGGATGGCACAGAGATCCAACCAGTCAATCCTAAAGAAAATCAGTCCTGCATATTCATTGGAAGGACTGATGCTGAAGCTGAAACTCCAATACTTTGGCCACCTCATGCAAAGAACTGACTCATCTTCAGTTGGGATGTTGGGAAAGATTGAAGGCAGGAGGAGAAGGGGACGACAGAGAGTAAGATGGATGACATCACCAACTTGATGGACATGAGTTTGAGCTCCAGGAGTTGGTGATGGACAGAGAAGCCTGGCGTGCTGCACTCCATTGGGTCACAAAGAGTCAGACATGACTGAGCAACTGAACTGAAGAATTACTTCTCTCAATGTATTCTGCAAGGGAGTTAAATAAATAGGGCAATGATATACAGCCTTGTCATATTCCTTTCCCAATTTTGAACCAGTCATTGTTTCATTTTCAGTTTTAACTATTGCTTCTTGACTCGCATCAGGTTTCTCAGGAAATAGGTAACGTGGTCTGGTATTCCCATCTCTTTAAGAATTTTCCACAATTTGTTGTGATCCACACAGTCAAAGGCTTTGGCATAGTCAATAAAGCAGAAGTAGATTTTTGTTGGAATTCCCTTGCTTTCTCTGTGTCAACAAATGTTGACAATTTGATCTCTGATTTCTATGCCTTTTCTAAATCCAGCTTGTAAATCTGGAAGTTCTCAGTTCATGTACTGTGGTAGCCTAGCTTGAAGGAATTTGAGCATAACCTTACTCGCGTGCGAAATGAGCACAATTGTCTGGTAGTTTGAACACCTTTCTTTGGCACTGCTCTTCTTTGGGATTGGAATGAAAATTGACCTTTCTTGTGGCCATTGTTGAGTTTTCCAAATTTGCTGACATATTGAGTGCAACACTTTAACAGCATCATCTTTTAGGATTTTAAATAGCTCAGCTGGTATCCCATCACCTCCACTAGCTTTGTTCATAGTGATGCTTCCTAAGCATCACTTCACACTCCAGGATGTCTGGCTCTACGTGAGTGGTTATTCCATCATTAAGACCTTTTTTGTAGAGATCTCCTGTGTATTCTTGCCACCTCTTAATCTCTTCTGCCTCTGTTAGGTCCTTACCATTTCTGCCCTTTATCATGTCCATCCTAGGATGAAATATTATATTGGTATCTCCAGTTTTCTTGATAAGATACCTGGTCTCTTCAATTCTATTGTTTTCCTCTACTTCTTTGTTCTGTTCTTTGAAGAAGGCCTTCTTATCTCTCCTTGCTTTTACCTGGAACTCTGTATTCAGTTGGATATATCTAAGGTCCTGTAGTGAAGGGGTCTTACAGATGTAATTAAGTTCCCAAATCACTTGACTTTAAGACAGTGTGATTATCTAAGTGAGATTGGCCTATTCATTAAGCCCTTTAAAAGCCATTTTCTCTGGCATTGCAAGAGAAAAGTGGAAATCAAAGAGCTATGTTCTGGCTGGTCTAGCAGAAACCAAACATTCCTTTTGTGAATTGCCTGTGGGATCCATGTGGCAAGAAGCTTCAGGCAGCCTCTAGGAACTGGGTCCTCTGCTGACAGCTAGTAAGAGAAAGAAGACCCCAGTCCTACAAGTAAATTAATTCAACCAACAACCAGAGAGACTAGAATATGACTCCAATCCCCACATGAACTACAACCCTGACAAACACCTGGATTTTCAGCCTGATGGGAGCTTGAGCAAAAATCCAGCCGGAACCAAGCAGAACCCTGTGCCACCTGCCTCACCCCAGTATAAAGGCCCCTAAGCTGAAGTCTTCCAGGCCTTCAGCTGAGTCACAAATGAGAAGGCTCAAGCAGCTAATGATTAGGACAACAGAATCACAGATTCATGTCTGATGCATGTTCCTGAGTTCTTCTATAGATACTGTAATTGACATCAGAGGGGGAAAACAACTGCAGGATGACTGGATTGCAACCATGCTATGAACTGCTCCATATTGAGTAATACTGAATCTATGGCTAGCACAATTCCAAGAATCGGCCTTAAGAGAATGGGATTAACACTATAGTTATAATAATCTATATAAGCTTGTTCTGCCTTTATATGTAAATAGGCAACTATAATCATCAGCAAAGAGATGGTACAGACCCATGTCAATATTTTCCACTCAAGAACATGGTGCCCTATGTCAGTGTGATAGAGTTATAGAAGACCAACCTTTGCTCATAATCCCATAGAAATGGAATGATGTTCTAACAAGTGGGGATTTGTAAGCGGCTTTCAGCAGGAAAGAGCTCACTGCAGGGTGTACCCTTCTGTCACTAACCTTAACCAGGCACCCTCATGCTCTATTTATCTCTGGCCCTGGCATACCTTTCAAATCTTTTGATCACACAATATCTTGCCTAATCTGCTGGCTCTTTCTGTAGATCAAAGAAGTAGAAATGAATCAACCAATGATCAGATCTCTTCCCCTTCAGTAATTTTGTGAATAAACTGTGTGAACAAAATAGCACCTAAAAAAAAAATTTCTGCCTTTATATGTAAATAGGCAACTATAATCATCAGCAAAGAGATGGTACAGACCCATGTCAATATTTTCCACTCAAGAACATGGTGCCCTATGTCAGTGTGATAGAGTTATAGAAGACCAACCTTTGCTCATAATCCCATAGAAATGGAATGATGTTCTAACAAGTGGGGATTTGTAAGCGGCTTTCAGCAGGAAAGAGCTCACTGCAGGGTGTACCCTTCTGTCACTAACCTTAACCAGGCACCCTCATGCTCTATTTATCTCTGGCCCTGGCATACCTTTCAAATCTTTTGATCACACAATATCTTGCCTAATCTGCTGGCTCTTTCTGTAGATCAAAGAAGTAGAAATGAATCAACCATGATCAGATCTCTTCCCCTTCAGTAATTTTGTGAATAAACTGTGTGAACAAAATAGCACCTAAAAAAAAAATCACAAGAAGTTGACAAGCCTGCACATGAGCCTGTATAGTGGGGGATGGTGACAACTCTAACTCCCATCATTTCAATGATTAACTGAGATTACTTCCCTTTTTCCCTTTAAAAACTTTCAGGAAGGAGCAGAATCACTGGAGATGGTTTTCAGGAGACAACAAATCCACCATCTTTCCAGATTGTTGACATTCTGTTTAAAAGCAACTCCTTTCTAACATTTCTCTCTCTGTCTCAATTATTGATTTTTGAGCAAAGAGCAGTAGGACTTGATTCGGTAACACAACCACATCATGCTCCACCATGCTCCTTTATCATGACCTATAGAAACTGTCTCACAGTTTCTGCTGTTTTAAGCCATGATGTTTGTGATAATTTGTCACGCAGCAATAGAAAACTAACATATAGGGGACAGATGTGTTCAGTACTCATAAAGAATTAGACAAGTAGTGATTATCTGAGCAGACAGTTTCAGAGTTCTGGTTCCACACTCTGAAGGCAATGAAATATAAGGAAACTTGCTGTTAAGTTGCATGGACATGAAGAATATTCACCATGTGGGTGGATGCCTAGATATCCCCACAGTAAATGATACCGAACAAAAGTTTGCGTGGCTCAGTGGTAAAGAATCCACCTGCCAATGCAGGAGATGTGAATTGGATCCCTGGATGAGGGGATCTCCTGGAGGAGGAAATAGCAACCCACTCCAGTACTCTGGCCAGGAAAATCCCATGGACAGAGGAGCTGACCAGGCTACAGTCCACAGGATCTCAGAGTCAGGCATGACTCAGCGACTGACCGTGCAGGCACAGATGCACAGTAAGTCCAAACAAACCCAAACATCAGAGTTTGGAGCAGAGAAAGGCTTACTGCAGGGCAAAGCAAGGAGAATAGGTGGCTCATGTTCAAAAACCCCAACTCTCCAATGCTTCTTAGGGAAAAGTTTTTACAGCCAAAATTTGGGATGAGGGTTGCAGGGTGTATGACTCCTTCTGACTGGTCGGTGGTGAAGTAACAGGTCAGTATTTCAGGAATCTTGTGTTCAGTCTAAAGTTGCCATCCTCCACCTGTGTGGGGGGTTTAGTTCCTACAGAAGTACTGAAAGACACTTAATGTATATCCCTTGAGAAGGAACCAGGATCCTGTTTTTAATGGCTGCACTACAGCTTCTTGATAGTTCTTCCTTTGTTTCTGCATTTCCTTACTTTGCTGGCTAGAAACTGTTTGAATCTACTCTTTGGAACTCAGGAATGTCTAGAAGGGCGAAGCCTAGATCCTGCAAATAAGAAACTAGGAATACAAAATCACTCTTGTGTGCAGCTGGGCCCAATGGGGTCCTGCTTGATACACAGACAGTCATCACTCTAATGCTTATATTGTTGGAAAGTTCACAGCAGAGCTAATGCTTGTGAAATACTGCCCCTGAGATGGTAGTTGAACCCACATGATGGGACTCAAACCCAGCCAAAAGCCAGATTGGGACTTGAACCCATGGTCTTTTAACTGAGATCACACAACTCATCTCGGGACTCAATGAAGCTCAGGTTCTTTATGACTCATCACAGAAAATCAGTGAGAGACAAAGCCATAGATATAAAATGGATTTACTTAGAGAGGTACACATTCCATAGACAGAATGTGGGTCATCTCAAAAAGCAAGAACAGCCTTGGGGGAAATACACTCCACAGACAAGAGTGTGGGCCATCTCAGAACGAGAGGCCCTGAAATATGCTGTAGTTAGTTACGGGCTGGGTAATTTCATAGGTTAATGAGTGGGAAGATTATTCCTACTATTTCAGGGAAAGGGTGGAGAGTTGCAGGATTGGGCCATCAGCCACTTTTGGCCTTTTATAGTTGGTCTCAGAACCATCGTGGCACTGGTGAATGTGTCATTTAGAATATGCTAATGCATTATAATGAACATATAATGAGGCTCAAGGTTTACTGGAAGTCGAATCTTCTGCCATCTTGGTCTAACCAGTTTTTGTCATATTCTATGAATCTGAGTGAACTCCGGGAGTTGGTGATGGACAAGGAGGCCTGGCATGCTGCGATTCATGGGGTCGCAAAGAGTCAGACACGACTGAGCAACTGAACTGAACTGAACTGATGGCTCTGTCAAATTCCCTGAGGTTCTCAATTCCTTTGCCAGATCCCCAGGTTGGGAAATCTACTGTGGGCCCTAGAACTTTTGCAACAGTGCAGGAACTTCTTTGGTATAAGTGTTTTCCAGTTTGGGGTTGTCTGCTCAGAGGCTCTATGGTGGGGCTAATGGCAACCTCCTCCACGAGCTTCTGCCACTCACTGTGGAAAATTCTTAAATAGATGCAAATACCAGACCACCTTACCTGCCTCCTGATTATGCAGGTTAAGAAGCAAGAGTTAGAACCAGACATGGAACAATGGACTGATTCCAAATTGGGAAAGGAGTACATCAAGGCTATATATTGTCACCCTGCTTATTTAACTTAAATACAGAGTATATCATGAAAAATAGCAGGCTGGATGAAGCATAAGCTGGAATCAAGATTTCTGGAAGAAATATCGATAACCACAGATATGCAGATAATACCACCCTTATGGCAAAAAGCAAAAAGAAACTAAAGAGCTTCCTGATGAAGGTGAAAGAGGAAAGTGAAAAGCTGGCTCAAAACTCAACATTCAAAAAAGTAGGATCATGGCATCTGGTCCCATCACTTCATGGCAAGAAGAGGGAGGAAACAATGGAAACAGTGAAAGACTTGATTTTCTTGGGCTCCAAAAACACTGCAGATGGACACTTCAGCCACGAAATTAAAAGATGCTTGCCCTTTGGAAGAAAAGCTATGACAAACCCAGACAGCATATTAAAAAGCAGAGACATTACTTTGCCAACAAAGGTCTGTCTGGTCAAAGCTATGATTTTTCCAGTAGTCATATATAGATGTGACAGCTGGACCATAAGGAAGGCTGAGCACCAAAGAATTGATGGTTTTGAACTGTGGTGTTGGAGAAACTCTTGAGAGTCCCTTGGACTGCAAGGAGATCAAACCAGTCAATCCTAAAGGAAATCAATTCTGAACATTCACTGAAAGGACTGATGCTGAAGCTCCAATAATTTGGCTACCTGACACAAAGACTGAGGGCAGGAGAAGGGGACGACAGAGGGTGAGATGGTTGGATGGCATCACCAACTCAATGGACATGAGTTTGAGCAAGCTCCAGGAGATGGTGAAGGACTGGGAAGTCTGGCATGCTGCAGTCGATGGTGTTGCAAAGAGTCAGACATGACCCAACTAATCAACTCTAAAATTCCAGAGAGGCAATTAACAAACAATTTTCAGCCCTCATTTGACTAACCAGTTTACCACTGCAGTCTAAGAGTGAGGAAGTATAATCTTTGGATCTTCATAATTTCTTCTGGAACATTATCTAATATTCCTTCTGTCTTACACAGAACCAATCCAATCATACTTGTCCTTTCAGTAACTACAGAAGAATCTCCTATTGCTCTGCATTTTTCTTCATAAGACAGTATGAAGTCTCACTAATCATCACTTTTGACCCCCTGATCTAAAAGCCATAATCACATAGCATTATAAGATTTGTCAGCTGACCAGTCCTCCCTGGAGTTATCACTTTCATTTGGAGGTGGGAATGGAGAGTGTGATGGTTAATTCTGTCAACCTGACTGGGTCATCAGGAGCCCCATATCTCATTAAATGTTATTTCTGGGTGTGCCTTTGAGGGTATATCCAGAAGAGTTTAGCATTTGAATTGATGGACTGAACAAAGATGTGCCTCCTCAAGCTGGGTGGACATCATTCAATTAGCTGACAGTCTGAACAGAACAAAAATGTGGAGAAAGGCTATTCTCTGACTGTACCAGTAGGACATTGATCTTCTCCAGCAAAGGGACTCAGTCAAAAATATAAACATATATCCATTCTCTTCCGAACTCCCCTCCCATTCAAATTGCCACATAACATTTAGCAGAGTTCCCTATGCTATACAGTAGGGCCTTATTGCTTATTCATTTAAATATAGCAGTGCAGACCTGCTTTTTTTTTTTTTTTTTGGCCATGCCACCCACTCCAAATCCCAGGGACGGGGGAGCCTGGTGGGCTGCAGTCTATGGGAGTCGCACAGAGTCGGACACAACTGAAGCGACTTAGCAGCAGCAGCAGCAGCAGCACAGCATGCAGGAGCTTAGTTCCCTGACCAGGGATCAAACCCATGCCCCCTGCAGTGGAAGGGCATAATACTAACCATTAAATCACCAGGGAATCCCCTAGATTTCCACTAGAATCTGTACCACTGCTCTTTGGCTGTCTGGTCTTCAAACTACACCACTGGCTTTCATGGGTCTTCACCTCTGCAAAAGTGTTAAGAATAAAGAATACAAAATAAAGTAAGTATATAGTGGTAAAGGAGCATCTTATCTGCAACTTAATCTTAAATGATTCTGGAAGAAAGAATATTTTTATAATATATATATTTTTTCTTAACTTAGAAAAAAATCAAAATAAAAAATTAGAAAAGGGAAGGGAAAAAGGAAAGAAAGGCATATACCAAATAGAATATTTTCATCTCCTTTTATTGAAGGAAATAAAACTGCAGAGGCAGTGGTACCTCAGAGCATGACAAGGTAGCCATTGGGGCTAACATGACAAGCCACAATGCTGTCCAGGGGTCCTACCATAATGAGAGGACCAAAACCACAAAGATAGCAGGAGGTAGCAAACATCCCAACACCCAGTGCAAGCATTTCCATTTGCAGAGAGCTTGGCCATGCAATGTAAAAACAGGGTCCCCTCATAGCTGGCAGACTATCATCTCAGGTCAACAAATCCATCCAAAATTAACATGTAGTCTCAGATTTGGAGTTCTTTCTGTTTGACCCAGAGATCAGAGCAATCAGAAGATGAGTTACTCTTTTAGCTCCTTGTTGCAGATGGAAAAACATGCTGAGTTCTTCAAACATCACATAGGTATAGCTGGACAGCTGCTGATGCCCAGCTTTGTTCTAAAAGCAGCTTTTTTTTTTCCTTGACTTCTCTACTACTCTCACCCAGCATGTGCTCTAGGAAACTTCTCAATGTTCTAAACAAGGGCAGAATGGGGGCAGCAGCCTAGGGGAATTTAGGGAGTCAAAAGCTGCTACATAGCCAAGATCATTTCACAAGAAATAGCATGGGGAACATGATTGGATCTAGAGCCTCCCAAAAAGATGCTTGAAGCATACACAAAGAAAAACATGGTAGTTCTCCCACCCATATCAGGATCAGCTGTGCCAAAGTCATGGTCCAGAAAGAAGAGCCATTTCATGTCCTGGCTGAATATTACCCCCATGGCATTCCTTGAGCTATTCCAATTGTCAAGTACAGTAATCTGTTTGGGCAGTCTGATAACAGAAAAGCAAGCACTGAAAAATATCTCAACTGATCACAAGTTGATAATGTTATAAAGTCAAAAATTTATATAGTCAAGAACTGATTGGTTGGTGGGGGTGGGGGGGCAGAAATAAGAGTCCAAGGATTTATTCATCTAAGTCCTTGATCATAAATCACCCTCACATCCACAGGTTGGGAGCAAATTCCTTATTTTAAAATGGCCATCATCCAATTAGTCAATTGCAGTTCTCTTCAATGCTAGACACATGGTTTTCAAGGATCAGTCTTGAGAGCACTAGACCAGGAAATGGGAGGAGAAGGCAAGGAAGAGCATCAAGGGTTGGAATTTCCGAAATGAGCATTTATTTCACAGAAGGCTTGGCACAATGAGGCTGGGGTGATGTGGTTTTAGTGATTGTTCTTGGTTGCCTCCTTTGCAGCAGCAATCAGTGGAGTGAGGCTGGAGAGAGGCTTGGCAATCTTCAGAAACTGATGCTAGAAAGGAGAAAAAGAACAAAAGACTCATGACAATTTACCATTCTTCTTTAGCAACCACTACAAGATTTTCAGGGCATCCATGTTTGTATACTGTGCATATCATCAACTTCAAATTGAAGGACATCTTTCAAAGATAACATATCATTTTGAAGAACTGTTTGGCAATATCTACCTACAGCTAAATACATGTTATCTTATATCCCACCAATTCCACTTCTAGATATATTTCAAGAGATGTAATTTTTTTAATTCACCAGAAGACACACACATAAATGCTCACTGCAGTTTTACTTATGACAGTCATAAATGAAAGAACCTAATGTCCAAGAGACTGAAAGAATGAGTAATATTATATTCATAGAATACTATACAAAAATTACAGAACAATAAAAAAGAATAAGTAATTGATACACTAATAATAGGATGAATCCCACAGAAGACATGCTGCATGAAAGAACACATACATAAGAAGAGTTCGTACTGTATGATTTCATTTTATATAAGTCCAAAATATGGTGATAATCAGAATAATAATGAGCTCAGAGGGAAAGTTATTAACTGATCATGACCCATTGGTACACTCCAATTCTGCATTTCAAAAGCACTGATTTGGAAATCTGTTGCTCTATCCTTGAGTTTAGTAAGGTTAATTAACCCAGGAAGGACTTGGTCCTTTTCCAAATCACTCTCACTGGGCTATACTGTGGGCTACACTCACAACCATTAAAGACCATTGTGGAAAAAAACACCATTTGAAAATTACTTTTATGTTTTTAGTAAAAAAACATTATGGAAAACGGTCATCACAGAACTCTGAACTCACAACTAAAAATGACTTTTCTTCATTTACTAGTGAAAAGGCTTTGTGTCTTGAGGGTGTAGGGTGTTTCTCCCTTTGGATAAGAAACATAGGAACTAACTAATGTATTTTCTTTTCTGTTTTCATTACCAGGACACTAAGAACCAAATTTGATGTTTAAACAAAACTATTTAACACAAATGATTAGCATGTTTGATTCTTCTGGCCATCCTAAGTCTCTTTTATTAATCATATTGTATATGTGTATACACACACATTAAATTTTAAAATTATTATTTCTAAATATAGAAATATCTACAAATATTCTTTGCTAGAAGTGCTTCAAATTCTTTTTGAACAGAGATAGGATTCAAAGAGGTACTGAGAATAAGAAACTATTACTACAAAAAGAAAAAAGATCTTGGCTAAATTACAAAGATATGAATTCCAACAAAAGCCCCTATGTATTTCTATCCATATATATCATTCTCACAGGAGAAACAGATGTGAAGCTTTCATGATCTGAGATTCTGAAAGTCATCGTTTAGAATATTTACAATGTACAGTAACAAGTTAAAGAGTCAGTGTTCTCAGACTGCATGTTTATACAACTCCCCTGAGTTGAGAAAGCAGCATGATCCAACACCCAGTTAGGAGGCCTCAGTTTCCTTCTCTGTGTAATGAACAAATCAGACAAGATAAGCCCTAAGGTCTTTCCAGCTTAACACTCGGAACCAGGCAGTGGCCAAGAATATACACACTTGAGAGCCAAATACACACAGATTTAAATCCTGTGGGTCCACTACTTCTCATTTTTTAATCATGCAAAGTTATTGAACACTTGAAATCTCAGTTTCCTCACCTGTAAAAATGGGAATACAAAAATCTATAAATCACAGGTTTATTAAAAAAGAATAGGTTAAAAAATACGTAAAGTGCTTAGTGCCTAGAATGTGGTAAAGATTCAACACAATGCATTTATTATTTGTCATGTATTATTATATCAGGAAAAAAACTCGAGAGGACATTAATCGTTCAGTAACTATGTTTTAATACCTAGTTAACAATATCATCTTGAGGCTTAGACTATTTGCACATTTCCCAAAGCTTAGTGTTTCCAGAAAAAACTTCATATGGAAAGCAAAATGATTCTAACCTGCCTGTTATAAGGAGGCTTTGTCCCAAAGGATGCTAGAAACTAATGGGTTTAGTAGAACTCAGATCTCATATCTAATATATCAATGCTCTGTAGTCAGTAACTCTGATTACAAAGAGATGCTAAATATCTCCAGAAGGTAACATTTCAATGAAGGTTTAAGCAATTCCATTCAATTCAACAAACATTTTCTGAATACCTATTTTTTAATTGAAGTATAGTTGATATACAATGTTATATAAATTTAAAGATTAAACAACAAATTGTTTAATCACCAAGCATGTCTGATTCTTTTGCAACTCCATAGACTGTAGCCCGCCATGCTCCTTTGTCCATGGCATCTCCCAGGCAAGAATACTGGAGTGGCTTCCTATTTCCTTCTCCAGGGAATCTTCCCAACCCAGGCATGGAACCTGCGTCTACTGCACTGGCAGGCAGATTCTTTACCATTGAGCCACTAGGGAAGCCCATTGCATAAATCCCACATATAAAATATAGTGATTCACAATTTTTATAGGTTACATTCCATTTATAATTATTATAAAACATTGGCTATACCTCCTGGGTTATACAATATATCCTTGCAGCTTGTTTTACATATAATAATTTGTAGCTCTTAATACCCTACCCATATAATGTCCCTCCCCTACTTTCCCTCTCTCCACTGGTAACCACTAATTTGTTCTCTATATCTGTGAATCTGTTTCTTTTTTGTTATATTCACTAGTTTATTTTACTTTTTAGATTCCACATATAAGTGATGTCATACAATATTTGTTTTTCTGTCTGACTTATTTCACTTAGCATAATATCCTCCAAGTCCATCCATGTTGTTGCAAATGGCAAGATTTCATTCTTTTTTATGGTTGAGTAGTATTCATCCACCCCTGGAGAAGGAAATGGCAACCCACCCCAGTATTCTTGCCTGGAAAATCCCATGGACTGAGGATCCTGGTAGGCTACAGTCCAAGGGGTCGCAAAGAGTCGGACATGACTGAGCGACTTCACTTTCAGTATTCATCCACATCTTCTTTATCCATTCATCTCCTGATGGACATTGAGGTCACTTACATATCTTGGCAATTATAAATAATGTTGCTATGAACATTGAGTTGCATGTATCTTTTCATATTAGCTTTTTTTTAATTTAAATTAATTTTTATTTTTCAGTTTGTTTTGCTTTACAATACTGTATTCGTTTTGCTATACATTGACATGAATCAGCCACGAGTGTACATGAACTCCCAATCCCGACCCCACCCCCCCTCCCGCCCCACACCATCTATCTGGACTATCCCTGTGTCTCAGTTCCAAGCATCCTACATCCTGCATCGAACCTAGACCGGCGATTCATTTCACTTATGGTATCATACATGTTGCACTGCCATTCTCCCAAATCATCCCTCCCTCTCCCTCTCCCACAGAGTCCAAAAGGCCGTTCTATACATCTGTGTCTCTTTTGCTGTCTCGCGTACAGGTTTATCATTACCATCTTTCTAAATTCCATATATATGTGTAAGTATACTGTATTGGTGTTTTTCTTTCTGGGTTACTTCACTCTGTATAATCGGCTCCAGCTTCATCCACCTCATTA
>SJXQ01001488.1:163642-289227 GCA_006408695.1 Aepyceros melampus | reverse complement strand
CCCCCCTCCCGCCCCACACCATCTATCTGGACTATCCCTGTGTCTCAGTTCCAAGCATCCTACATCCTGCATCGAACCTAGACCGGCGATTCATTTCACTTATGGTATCATACATGTTGCACTGCCATTCTCCCAAATCATCCCTCCCTCTCCCTCTCCCACAGAGTCCAAAATGCTGTTCTATACATCTGTGTCTCTTTTGCTGTCTCGTGTACAGGTTTATCATTACCATCTTTCTAAATTCCATATATATGTTTTTGTTTCTTTCATATATATACCCAGGACTGGAACCACTGGGTCATATCATAGTTCTATTTTTAGTTTCTTGAGAAACCTCCATATTGTTTTCCATATTGGCTGTACCAATTTATATCCTCATCAAGTGTGTAGGAGGGTTCCTTTCTCCACATCCTTGTCAACGTTTGTTATTTGGATTCTTTTTGATGACAGCCATTCTGACAGGTGTGAGGTGATTTCTCACTGTGGTTTTTATTTGCATTTCCCTGATACTTAGTGATACTGAGCATCTTTTCATGTGCCTGCTGACCATCTGCATTTTCTCTTTGGAAAAATGTTTATTCAGGTCTTCTGCCCATTTTTTAACTGGGTTGTTTGTAGGGTTTTTTTTCCTGAATTGTATGAGCTGGTTATATATTAGATATTAATGCTTTATCAGTCATATCATTTGCAAATGTTTTCTCCCACTGAATACCTATTTTGATTCAGGTCCCAGGTAAGAAGAAACCAAGGATTAATAACATAGAAGTTATGATATACTAACAGTAAGGAAGACAGAATTGTTCATAATTAGCTTTAATGTGATGCAGTATGGTACACCTTGCCCTGCCCTGCCCTGTGTTAGTCCTCAAAATACAAAAGTTTTATGACTTTTGTATACTGACTGTGCAAATCTACACATTACTCATTGTCAGTAACTGCATGTCACACTTATTAAATCACCAGTTGGCAATGTAGTAAAATAACACTAGTAATGAGAAATTGTAACTGAAACATAAATGCTAAATATAGATAATGTGGTCAACTAAAAGCAAATTTTGAAACCATATGAAATAATCATGCTATAACTTCAGGATTAAGCTGGTAGAATATATAAGGCTTGGTAAACCTCCAACTTCAGGTTCCCCACAGCCTGTCAGGATCTCACTCCAAACAACCAGACTATAGGGACCTTCCTGGTGATCCAATGGTTAATACTCCAAGCTTCCACTGCAGGAGGGCACAGGTTTGATCCCTGGTCAAGGAACTAAGATCCCTCATGCCATGTGGCATGGCCAAAAAATTGAAATAAATGAACAAACAAGCAGACGATCATTCCCACCATCTGCAAGGGTTTCCTGAAGAAACTGGGAAGACTTGAAATGTTGCACTAACTATCCTCTAAATGAATGTCTTCTGATATCTTTCCTAAAAATCTATCTTTTGAGTTTATCCCAGTAAAATATAACTTGTATAAGATTTGCACGTCAAAAAATTTCTTCTCATCAAGACCCAAACTCTGCTAGACTAATTCAGGCAGAACAAAACAAGCACCAAAGGAAGATATGGGCAAAGTTCAATAAGAGCTCAGAAAATAACTCTGTAAGATACAGCCTAGAAAAGTACAGTTTTAACAGGCTGAGGAAGAGCCCAAGGGAGTAACATGAGCAAAGGTCCAGGGATGAACAAGATGAGGGAAATAGGAGTGTGGGACGTGCTAGGAGAAAAGCCTAGCTCTATAACAGCCATACAAAAATGCAGCAAAAAAGCCTTGGTTATGTGATTCTCTGAATTAGGTGCCTCCCTACATAGGGACAGTTACCTGCAGCAATTCTTTAGCCGAACCTCTCTTCTCCACATCCATCTCAAGACAGCGGTTCAGAAAGTCTCGGAAGATAGCTGACAGCTTCTCTGGGTTCTGAAGCTCTGGGGTCCCATTGGTGGCAATGAGGTACAAGGCTGGAAATACAAACAGAATTGCCCTGGGCTCTACCTGGGGTTCTTTCCTGGTTCCCAGACAGGCCCCTAAGAAATATGGTCAGCTGCTTTCTGCCTTCAGAAGACAAAGAAGCAGCTTTGGTATACTGGAGAGAATATGACTTAAGAGCCAAATTTCCAGTGAACTTCTAACTTCCTCATCTGTAAAACAGAGATGTTAACAGTGCCTATCTCACATGTCTGTAAAATAAAATAACATATTTAAAGCACTTCATAAGCTTATGAAGTGTGTTACAGATCCAAGGATTTATTAGTATTGATTTAAATCTAAATGGTTTACTATACATTTAGCCTAATGAGTTAAACACCTGCCCATTTACTGAAGGAAATTTATTATTCCTGGTGCCATCATCTCAGTCTTCTAAAAACTGATCTCTTCTAGCAGGAAAAGAATATATAAAGGAACTGTTCTGTAAAGGAGCAATCTGTTTCACTATTGCCATCTTGGTTCTCTAATATGAAGCCATATCCTGGGAAAGATAACAAAACATCATACTAAACCTTTTAAAGCAATCTGAACTTTATTTCATAAAGTGTTTACACAAACACTCTCTCATTTAATGACCACAATAACTCTGGGTAATAGGCAGGGCAAGAATTATCATCCCCATTTCACAGATAAAGTCCTAAAACATAAAGAGATATGCTTGGGATCATGCTGTTTACACAAGCTCATGTACTCTGACTTTGATCCCAGTCTTATTTCTGTTACTACTACACATCATCATTTTCAAGGCCACTCTAAGGTGGACGAAGATGAGTGGCATGTGGATCCACAGGGCAATACTGGGAGACAAGGGAAGACTCTATGGAAGGTAGTTTCAGTTTGGTACACTAAAACACTTCTCAATAATCAGGGCTATCCAAGAGGTAACTGGCTAAAATTACATGACTGTTGATTTGCAACAAAACTCTGGGAATTCTTGCACTGAGTGAGAGGTTGGAATAAATAGCAAAATAAAAACAATCAGAATAATTCTCACATTGCCCATGATCAAAATTACCAACCTACTTGCATCTGTATTCACTTACACTGCTTTCCCTCTCCTATTATAATAACAAACTGTCCAAGTTCTAATTTGATGATCTTTACTTCAGTACTTGATCCAACCCCCCTGATCTACTTAAGGATATCACTATCTCTCCTACAGATGTCACATCCCTCTTGTACATGACCATTTTCCTCTCTATTAGATAATTCTCATCAGCACGAAAACATACTATGATAATATCATCTTCAAAACAAAAAACAAAAAAAGAAAAACCCCCTAGTCTCTACTTCAAGATATGGCTCCACTCACTTCTCTGTTAGCACAACTGCAAAATTCCTCTGAAAGAAAACGATGAAAAGTAACTGCTTATACATGTCATTTTTCACTCTGGTGGATTTACTCTAATCAGGCTTTCATTCCCATCACTCCAGTGAAACTGACTGTCAAAGTCATCAACAACCTTCACATGGACAAATCTAATGATCATTACTTCGCATTAGCTTAAATGCAACTTAGTCACATTTGACACACTGGTCCATCCTCCTTCTCGAAACACTTTGTCCTCTTGGCCTCTGGGACATGTCTCTCAGTTCTCCTTCTATCAGGAAGGCTGCCCATTGATCAAGTTTGCTGGTTCCTCTAATTTGTAAACATGAGAGTATCCCAGGTCTCAGTACTACCTCACTCCCTAGGTGAGTGATCTCATTATCATCTACCTCTGATTTTTAAATAAACCAACTATATAATACCTACTAATAAATTTGTATTTCGAGTCCTGAATGCTCACTCTTGAACTCTGAACTCTTATGCCCAATTCTACTCAAGATGTCTAATAAACATTTTAACTTAACATGGTCAGAACCTTTTCCACTCTTCTCACTCACTTCAGGGACACTAGTCTCCTTGGTTTTCCCAAAGATGTATCAAGTATGTTCTCTAAACAAGTTCTTTATACACTTGATAACTTGAAAATTCTTACTTCAGATTAATCTCAAGGCTCATTCCCTTTCTCATTTTATTTTCTTTTTCCTTCCTTTTTTTCCTTCAGATGTCTCCTCAGATAACTTATAAGAGAGGAATTCATTCTCCACCCAGAATAAAACAGCATACTTCTCTGTCCTTCCTCCTCGTACTCTCTTAAGCCCTTTATTATTTCTTTCACAGCTCTTATCTTCTGTTACTATGTATTTATCTATTATTATCAGAACAGTTTCTTGCCTATAAGAACTCAATCACTGAATATATGAATGAATGACCGCTAATTTACATTTTCTTTAAGCATGTATACTTTATCACTGCCTAGTTTGATCCAGAAAAGAGAAATCCAACAGCCCAAACATCTTGATATGGGACTAGTAACACTCACTCTCAGAGGGTTTTCGTTGAGGTATGGGGGCTCTCCTTCAATCATTTCAATGGCCATGATGCCCAAGGACCAAATATCAACCTTAGGCCCATAGGCTTTCCGGGTCACAACCTCTGGTGCCATCCAGTACGGTGTTCCCACCATGGTGCTGCGTTTGCTCTGCTCTGGGGTGATCTGAGCACAAAATCCAAAATCAGCTGAAAAAGACAAGACAGAAACAGTTCATATGCAGAGTATTTCTTCCGTAAATACTGTGTGCCTACCCCTAGGTATCAAGCTCTGCTGGTGTCCTAACCACTATATCCTTTGTCTCTCCAAAGCTGGAGTCACATAACTGCCACCTTCATATCCAGCTCCTAGGCTGTGCCCTGGTCAGACTTTAAGGAGGAACATGAAACATTATTTCTGCCTTTCTATTCCTCCTCAAACCAGAAACACTAGCATTAAAGGCTAAGCTGCCCATTTTGACATTTATTACCTGCCCAAATTCTGCTTTCTTCCTGAAAACCATCCCCATACACCAGTATCTGGTTACTAGGTCCTTATTTAATTTCCCAGGCATGAAACCCTAATCATCTACAGCTAGGCATGACAAAATGTGTTCCACTAGAGAAAGGAATGGCAAACCACTTGAGTATTCTTGCTTTGAGAACCCCATGAACAGTATGAAAGGCAAAAAGATAGGACACTGAAAGAGGAACTGCCCAGGTCAGCAGGTGTCCCATATGCTACTGAAGATCAGTGGAGAAACAATTCCAGAAAGAATGAAGAGACGGAGCCAAAGCAAAAACAACACCCACCTGTGGATGTGACTAGTGATAGAAGCAAAGTCCGATGCTGTAAAGAGCAATATTGCATAGGAACCTGGAATGTTAGGTCCATGAATTAAGGCAAATTGGAAGTGGTCAAACAGGAGATGGCCAGAGTGAACATAGGCATTTTAGTAGTCAGTAAACTAAAATGGACAGGAATGGGTGAATTTAACTCAGATGACCATTATATCTACTGCTGTGGGCAAGAATCCCACAGAAAAAATGGGGTCGCCATCACAGTCAACAAGACTCTGAAATACACTATTTAGGTGCAATCTCAAAAACGACAGATTGATCTCTGTTTGTTTCCAAGGCAAACCACTCAATATCATGGTAATCCAAGCCTATGCCCCAACCAGTAAGGCTGAAGAAGCTGAAGTTGAATGGTTCTATGAAGACCTACAAGACCTTCTAGAACTAACACCAAAAAAAGATGTCCTTTTCATTATAGGGGACTAGAATGCAAAAGTAGGAAGTCAAGACACACCTGGAGTAACAGGCAAATCTGGCCTTGGAGTACAGAATGAAGCAGGGCAAAGGCTAACAGAGTCAAGAGAATTCACTGGTCATAGCAGCACCCTCTTCCAACAGCACAAAAGAAGACTCTACACATGGACATTACCAGATGGTCAACACCAAAATCAGATTGATTATATCCTTTGCAGCCAAAGACGGAGAAGCTCTATACAGTCAGCAAAAACAAGACCAGGAGCTGACTGTGCTCAGATCATGAACTCCTTATTGCCAAACTCAGACTTAAATTGAAGAAAGTAGGGAAAACCACAAGACCATTCAGGTATGACCTAAACCGAATCCCTTATGATTATACAGTGGAAGTGACACACAGACTCAAGGGATTAGATCTGATAGAGTGCCTGAAGACTACGGAAGGAAGTTTGTGACATTGTACAGAAGACGGGAATAAAGACCATCCCCAAGAAAAAGAAATGCAAAAAAGCAAAATGGCTGTCTGCGGAGACCTTACAAATAGTTGTGAAAAGAAGAGAAGTAAAAAGCAAAGGAGAAAAGAAAAGATATACCCATTTGAATGAAGAGTTCCAAAGAATAACAAGGAGAGATAAGAAAGCCTTCCTCAGATATCAGTGCAAAGAAACAGAGGAAAACAAGAGAATGGGAAAGACTAGAGATCTCTTCAAGAAAATTAGATATACTAAGGTAACGTTTCATGCAAAGATGGGCACAGTAAATGAGAGAAGCAGAAGATATTAAGAAGAGGTGGTAAGAATACACAGAAGAATTATACAAAAAAGATCTTCATGACCCAGATAATCATGATGGTATGACCACTCACCTAGAGCCAGACATCCTGGAATGAGAAGTCAAGTGGTCCTTAGGAAGCATCATTATGAGCAAAGCTAGTGGAGATGATGGAATTCCAGTTGAGCTATTTCCAATCCTAAAAGATGATGTTGTGAAAGTGCTGCACTCAATATGCCCGCATATTAGGAAAACTCAACAGTGGCCACAGGACTGGAAAAGGTCAGTTTTCATTCCAATCCCAAAGAAAGGCAATGCCAAAGAATGCTCAAACTAATGCACAATTGCACTCATCTCACATGCTAGTAAAGTAATGCTCAAAATTCTCCAAACCAGGCTTCAACATACATGAACTGTGAACCTCCAGATGTTCAAGCTGGTTTTAGAAAAGGCAGAGGAACCAGAGACCAAACTGGCAACATCGTTAGATCATCGAAAAAGCAAGAGAGTTCCAGAAAAACATCTACTTCTGCTTTATTGACTACACCAAAGACTCTGAGTGTATGGATCACAACAAACCGTAGAAAATTCTGAAAGAGATGGGAATACTAGGCCATCTAACCTACCTCTTTAGACATCTGTATGCAGGTCAGGAAGCAACAGTTAGAACTGCACATGGAAGAAAGACTGGTTCCAAATAGGAAAAGGAGTACATCAAGGCTGTATATTGTCACCCTATTTATTTAATTTATATGCAGAGCACATCATGAGAAATGCTGGGCTGGATGAAGCACAGGCTGGAATCAAGATTGCCAGGAGAAATATCAATAACCTCAGATACGCAGATGATACCACCCTTATGGCAAAAAGCGAAGAAAAACTAAAGAGCCTCTTGATGAAAGTGAAAGAGGAGAGTGAAAAAGTTGGCTTAAAACTCAACATTCAGGAAACTAACATCATGGCATCTGGTCCCATCACTTCATGGCAAATAGATGGGGAAACAGTAACAGACTTTACTTTTGGGGGCTCCAAAATCACTGCAGATGGTGACTTCAGCCATGAAATTAAAAGACACTAGCTCCTTGAAAGAAAAGTTATTACCAACCTAGACAGCATATTAAAATAAAAGCTGAGACATTACTTGGCCGACAAAGTATGGTTCCATCTAGTCAAAGCTATGGTTCTTCCACTAGTCAAGTACAGATGTAAGAGTTGGACTATAAAGAAAGCTGAGTGCTGAAGAATTGATGTTTCTGAACTGTGGTGTTGGAGAAGACTCTTAAAAGTCCCTTGGACTGCAAGGAGATCCAACCAGTCCATCCTAAAGGAAATCAGTCCTGAATACTCCTTGAAAGGACTGATGTTGAAGCTGAAACTCCAATACTTTGTCCACCTGATGTGAAGAACTGACTCCTTGGGAAAGACCCTGATGCTGGGAAAGATTGAAGGCGAAAGAAGGGGACAACAGAGGATGAGATGGTTGGATGGCATCACCGACTTGATGGACATGAGTTTGAGCAAACTCTGGGAGATGGTGATGGACAGGGAGGCCTGGTGTGCTGCAGTCCATGGGGTCGCAATGAGTTGGACACGACTGAGTGACTGAACTGAACTGAGGCATGACCCTGCTTTAGTAAGTTCCTCCTCTTGTGCCCCAGGGTAGAGACTGCTAACAGTCCTCCCATAAGCTGCCCATCCACCTGTGAACAATCTGTTTGTCTGGATTCTTGGTCCTTACACTTCTGAACAGAATGTTCTGCCTGCAGTTCCTTCCCATTATATTGCTATTATATGTTCACTTAATTACAAGACCTTCATTAAGAACTATGTGTTCTTACTCACATTTTTCATTCTTAGATGGCCAACCACATTAACAGACATTTTATAAAAGTTTGCTAAATGAATGACTGAATGAAAGTTATTACACTAAACTGTCTTTTCTAATTATGTATTTTATGTTTCCCATAGTAGATTGAGTACTTAAATACAGGCAAAAGTATCCTTGTTGCCCATCACAATAAATGTTTTTCGTTGAATGTATAAATGAGTGGGGGGGAAATGTCATCCTATATAGTGCTGAGTAGCATAAAGTGCCTGCATATCCAAGGAAATAGATTCTTTGGTGAGTCTTGTAGCTACTCTCATAGGATTACCATCCCAGAGGAGACAGGGTCCCAGAGAGAAGAGAAGTGATTATCACTCCTACTCACTTAGCTTGACAGAGCCATCCATTCCCAACAGGATGTTGTCACTCTTGATGTCTCTATGAATAACTTGGTTCGAATGCAGAAACTCCAAAGCTTGCAGGCACTGTTGAAGTGATGTGGGCAGAAGGAGAGAGAAAGGACAAATAATTATGAAGACTTACAGGAAATCACCAATCCAACCTCCTCATTTTATGATAACAAAAGTGAGACCCCAGTGAGTAAAAGAACTTACTCCAAATGATGGAAAAGGCAGGTCTAAAATCCAGTCTCTTATCTCATTACTAAACATACTTTTTTTTTAATACTAGGTGCTGCCTCATACTTTTCTTATAAGATACTTGACCACAGTGTATTGTAACATAGCTTATAACTGTTTTAGGTACAGGAATTCCTCCAAAGTATTTTAGAATTGTTTACAGAACGTTAGCACCTTGACAAAGAACCCAAGCCAAAAAAGAAAAAAAAAAAAACTGAGGAAGAATGGAAAGGAATTTGTAAAGAAAAAAACTACAAGAAAATGATAATAAGAGTCACATTTGGGAAACTAAACAAATAGAAATGATACTAGAAGCCGTGAATTTAGGAAGATAATCTTATTTTGGTGAGGAAGTAGTTTGTACTGTTTGCTGTATTCTGCTTTTTACATTCCCATAAACATCTGCAGACAAATGTCCAGCAGGCAACTGCAGGTATGAATCTTGAGTGCTGTGGAGAAGCTGGACTTGAAATAAACATTTACAAGTCTTTCAAGTTATGGTAATGGTTGAAATTGGCAAACGCTATAGTAAATAAAGAAGAAAGAAAAGAACCTTGGAAAACACACAGACTCAATAGGCAGAATGAGTAATATAGAGATTGAAAATAATAATAAAAATGCCTGGTTCTGACCAATAAAATTATTCTAGACAAATCTCTTATTCCCTCTGGGCTACTGTCTTCCCATCTGTAAAAGGTGAGGATCAGAAAAGACACTATAAAGGTTACTACTAAATCTATTAGGAAGTTCATAACCCAAAGCTAAAATTTAGAGGCTTCCACCAATTAAAAAACATGAAAAAGATGCAAACCAATTAGAGGACAGTACTGAAATATTCTCAACTTACTACTTCACTTTCTAAGAATACATCAATGGCTAAATTAAAAACAAACCAATATCCAGAAGCAGCTTTTCCCTGGAAAAGTAAGACCTGTTTTCCTAAGGAGGCTGGAGACTTTGGCCTCTGGATGTCAAAAATTATAAACAGAAAGGATGATTTCTAGAAATCTGAACCATCAGGCATTGCTGGCAGGAATATAAAATGGTACAACCACTGTGGTAAACATCTTGGCGAGCCCTCAAATATTAAACATAAAGTCTCTACACGACCAGAAGATCCGCTCCTAGGCACATACCCAAGAGAAATAAAAACACATTCAACCAACAACTTATCCATGAATGTTCACAGCATTATCCATAAGAATCAAAAAGTGGAAATTACCCAAATGTCCATCAGCTGACGGACAGGCAAATAAACAGAATCTTACTTGTTAATAAAAGGACATAGTTATAGAACAGATGACCCTTCAAAATATTATACTAAGCAAAATGAGCCAATCAGAACACATATTACCTTCATCTGAAATACCTGGAATAAGCAAATCAACAGAGACACAAAATAGACTTGTGGCTGCATAGGGCTGGAAGGGATGGGAAACAGGTTGGGCAGGGGTGGCGGGGACGTGACTGCTAATAGGTATGGAGTTGCTTTCTCAGTTCAGCTCAGTTGCTCAGTTGTGTCTGACTCTTTGTGACCCAATGGAGTGCAACACGCCAGGCTTCCCTGTCCATCACCAACTCCCGGAGCTTGCTCAAACTCATGTCCATTGAGTCAGTGATGCCATCCAACCACCTCATCCTCTGTCGTTCCCTTCTCCTGCCTTCAATCTTTCCCAGCATCAGGGTCTTTCCCAAGGAGTCAGTTCTTCACATCAGGTGGACAAAGTATTGGAGTTTCAGCTTCAACATCAGTCCTTTCAAGGAGTATTCAGGACTGATTTCCTTTAGGATGGACTGGTTGGATCTCCTTGCAGTCCAAGGGACTCTCAAGAGTCTTTTCCAATGCCACAATTCAAAAGCATCAATTCTTCAGCACTCAGCTTTCTTTATAGTCCAGCTCTCACATCCATACTTGACTAATGGAAAAACCATAGCTTTGACTAGATGGAACTTTTGTCGGCAAAGTAACGTCTCAGCTTTTATCTTAATATGCTGTCTAGGTTGGTAATAACTTTTCTTTCAAGGAGCTAGTGTCTTTTAATTTCATGGCTGAAGTCACCATCTGCAGTGATTTTGGAGCCCCCAAAAGTAAAGTCTGTTACTGTTTCCCCATCTATTTGCCATGAAGTGATGGGACCAGATGCCATGATGTTAGTTTCCTGAATGCTGAGTTTTAAGCCAACTTTTTCACTCTCCTCTTTCACTTTCATCAAGAGGCTCTTTAGTTTTTCTTCGCTTTCTTTCATAAGGGTGGTATCATCTGCGTATCTGAGGTTATTGATATTTCTCCTGGCAATCTTGATTCCAGCTGTGCTTCATCCAGCCCGGCATTTCTCATGATGTGCTCTGCATATAAATTAAATAAATTGGGTGACAATATACAGCCTTGACGTACTCCTTTTCCTATTTGGAACCAGTCTGTTCTTCCATGTGCAGTTCTAACTGTTGTTTCTTGACCTACACACAGATTTCTCAGGAGGCAGGTCAGGTGGTCTGGTATTCCCATCTCTTGAAGAATTTTCCACAGTTGGTTGTAATCCACACAGTCAAAGGCTTTGGCATAGTTATTAAAACAGAAGTAGATGTTTTTCTGGAATTCTTTTGCTTTTTCAATGATCCAACAAATGTTGGCAATTTGATCTCCGGTTCCTCTGCCTTTTCTAAATCCAGCTTGAATATCTGGAAGTTCACAGTTCACATACTGTTGAAGCCTGGCTTGGAGAATGTTGAGCATTTCTTTGCTAGTGTGTGAGATGAGTGCAATTGTGCAGTAGTTTGAACATTGTTTGTTTGTTTTTAGGGTGATGCAAATGTTCTAAAACTGATTATGGTGATAGCTGTATAACTAAATAGACTAATATCTTTTAAATTATGTACTTTAAATGGGTGAATAATATGGTATGTAAATTATATCTCAATAATGGTATTTTTAGAAAGGTGAATTATCTCTATGAGAACTTGTGGATAATAGTAATGCCATGTATTTGCATAACATTTAAATGTTTTTCCAAATGCTTTTTGATCCACATGGTAGCCCTAAGGTATACACAGTATGAATGTTGCAATTCCTAAGATAAAAATGAATAACATCTTAGTTATTACAGTAACTCTGCATTTCCAAAGGTCCCCAGAATATAGATACATAGTTTATCTATGATATTAAATTTCATGGGGGAAATGTGATTAGGAAAAAACATCTTGAAAGCTTCCTGGTCGGGGAGGGAGAATAATGAAGCAAATTTGAACACCACCTCAGTGGTACAGTAAAGAAAATAAATCAGATCTCCTAAGATCCCAGGCCTGTGTTAATTCCATTAACCTACCTATGTATTGTTCTAGAGCCCAGGGTTTTTAATGAAAAGATGGTCATATTTTCTAAGACAGTACTGATTTCACATGACTTTATTTTTCCTAATATTATTACAAAACCATGTAATTTCATCTGCATGATTCTAATTTCTCTATCATCAAACCCTAGGCATACTCATCCTCATAAAACTCTGAATCTAATCTTCTAACCACTTAATCATGCTCTCTTTCCCTAATTCCCAAACTTTTATACTATTAGGCTATGAGAAAGTTTCGGTCTCTTATCAGCAAAGCACCCAATACACTCAGCTTCTCCAAATACTCCCTTCATCCTCTCGCTCTAATGAAGATGTGGTCGTCCCCTAAGGACACTGCTTCTCATGTAGGCCTTCCCAAGGTTTTTATTCTCCCTCCTTATACAAGCATTTTATAGACTTTAGATGTTTGACAGCAATGAGGAGAGAGAAGAATACTGATTTAAACTTTGTTTCCTATTCTTTTTGCCCGGAAGTATTTTACCCTAGATTTCTGCTTGGCTTACTTTCTCATATCATTCAGATCTTTACTCAAATATATGGCAAAACCTTCCCTGACTATCTGAAATAGTATCTCCTCTGTCAGTATCTCTTTACTCTTCTTTATTTCCTTCATAACACATGAATAAAGCAGGAAAGCAGAATAAAAAATATGACTAAAATATATACCCAAATTAAAGAGATAAAGCAAAATAAGTGTTCACAGCAGCTATTTTTAAGAGGCTGAAATAATACATGATTATATATATGTATGTATGTGTGTGTGTGTGTGTGTGTGTGTGTATGAACTTTCTTTCAGAATATAGTTACCTTCGAAGAAAAAAGAATGATGATAAAAATCTCAAAACAGGTATCATAAAAGGATATTGGGAGAATAGAACTAATTTCTCCCACCTCTACAGTGCCCAGGCTGAGATCCCATCAGATGCAGAACCCTGAGATACACAGATATGGAAGCCATGTCCTGCTCAAGTCTAATTGGCTGTTGGCCTTACCTCACGGCACACAGTGCAATCTGCCCTTCGTCCATGCAAGTTTCCGTTACCACGTCTGTCAAAGAACCTCCAGCCAAATACTCCATGACAACCCATAGCTCATCTCCCACAAGGTAACTGCAGGGGTAAAGGTAAAAGGTGAGTAGGAATAGGGTACACTGAGCCATTAGCAGTGGCTTTCAAAGGACAAGCATATACACAGAGTGACTCTGCACTTCCCTCAATTCTGAAAGGGTCTAGGGTCCTTTTTTCTGAGGAAAAGCAGAATCTATGGGACTGTTTCACTAGCTTGACATCTCTTAAGGATTCAACTGGAGAAAACAAAGCAGACTGTCCTGTGAAGCCCCAAAAGACAGAACTAAAATCACTAGGTTGAAGATGCAATAAAATTTCATTTCATCACAACACAAAGCAGTATTTCTTAAAATCAGGCATGGTTCCTACACTTCTAGAAGCCTGAAAGCAGAGAGTACCCAAACATCTGATGAAGATGGGATGTGGAGTCCATGTTACCAATATTAGGGAAGTCACTAAACATCCTTGAGAGTTCTACTAGATTTGAGATCCATGAGATCAGTACCAGGTCATGTTCAAGATTCCATCCCCAGAGAGAGTGGCACAGTAGATGTCATTATTTACTGAATAAATCAATGAGTAAAATAAAAGATAACTGCAAATGTTAAATAAAGTAATAGTTATAAAAACCATTAAAAAGCTGTAGAGTTTTATACACACAGCCATTCTGCTGACAATGATCTCCATTTTGAACATCTCTGATTCTAAGAAAGGAATAAATTCGGTAAGCATTACAGAACCAAAGCCTCTTCTAGAAGCCAAGGGTTTCCAATTTAGTACTGTATCACTAGACAGACTGTGGGGCTGAGAAGGGCTAAAACTGAAAGTTTCACTCAGGGACTGGATCATTCAGCTCTGTTATATGATAAGTAAAAAAGTCACTTAGCCTGTCAAGTTTCCTCTGCTACAAAATAAGACAAATAAACAACAAAGATAGTCTAGAGCTCTACAAACTTTTGCGTAGCTTTAGACAAAGGAGACAGACTGAACTGGCTTGAGCTGTGCAGTATGTCATATCTTCATCCCCATATTGGGACTAATGCTGGGCAGAGGGGAGGCTACTGGAAAAAATAAACAGTCTCAAGTAAAGGATAAGATTTAAATCATATTCGCTTGCCTATTAGTCAATTCAATCCTCTTCTATAATATTATGCATTCTCTATACATCAAAGTCTTGCAGTTTTTTAATGTCCATGAAGAATAAATATGACAGATTAATTTCTCCTTCAACAATCTCTTAGGAGAAGACTGTGGGGACTTGGACCATAAGAGAATTCAGGCCTGGGTTAAAAAGCCCTCCACTGCCATAAGCCTATTTCATCCCTGACAAAGAATGTGCATTTATAGACCATCCCCCAGCACATCGAAAAGACATCTGTCAATTTGGACTGACTCGGGGGAAAACACGAGTGTACAAAAGATTATGTGGACACTGACAAAGCCGAGTCCCTTTAGCTGGGCTTCACATAATGTTCTCAAGACCAGATCCATGTTGTCTCAATTACTATGCAGCTATACATTGTGCCAAGGTACCATCAAAAAAGCTTCAGAGCATCTCATATTTAGAGAAGAAAAAATATGAATGGAGTTCTCCTCTGGGAACTCACAAAAACCACAGACTTTCAAATGTAGCACCTTCACTGAATGTTCAGCTTAAGAGTACCCACTCTTCTCCTCCAGCAAGAATTCCTAGATATGTTTTTCTATACCAGACTACAACTGATGACAGGGACTGAGCCTAATTTATTTCTGATTACAGAATATAATAAGCCTCTGGAAACACTGGCAAAGGCATGATAAACAAACAATTTATAAACCTTCTAATCCCATTCCCAGAACACAGATTCATTCAAGCACATGCATTTTGTTGTTTACTTACCTCCACTAATGAGGAACTCACTATTTTATGAGATAGGCCATACCCTTAAGACAGCTTTCATTTTTCCTTATCCTGAGCCAAAATGTGGTATCCTTATAACCTTCGAAGCTTATCCATGCTTTATTCTCCATATAATAAGTTCTTAAAAGAGATGGGAGGATGAATAACTTCAGAGGATTCTTCAGAGCCAGTCATGACCTACATCATGGAGAGACTATCATCTCCAAAACAGAGAAGGCCAAAGTCCAACTCCTTTCCTCTTTAAAGAAATGAACGCTTACCACTTTTAGATTCAGAACAAGAAATCTGGCATAATCTAGCAGCAATGAAAACAAGTTGGCAATGCACGATAAATAGTAAAAAAAAATTACTCAGAGTCTAAGACTTGGTCCAATGTCACCTTCACCTCTGATGTGTCTGAAACCCAGGCAAGAAGCACTTTCTTTTGTTCAGATATGGTAGAAAAGAACATAATATGATGGAAAGGGCATGGACGTTGATGCTAGGAATATTCAAATCCAAAACCTTCATTTGCTACTTACTGGCTTACAGGTCTTGGACAAGTTATTAACTTCTATGAATCTCAGTTTCTTCATCTGTAAAATACAGACAATAAACCCTACCTCATAATGAGATACTGCTATTCACAAAAGTGCTTAGTACAAAGAAAAGCATAACACAAATATTAGCTACAACTCTTATTATTACCTTAAAGAGCAGAATTCTTACAGGCTGGAAAGATAGGTTAAAAGAATCAAATGGAATTTAATGAAGATAACCAAAAATCTATGTTACCAGTTTAAGGCAAGCTCTTGTTAAGAAAAAAAAAAAAAAACGAATCAGAGATTTGAACTGACTACATACTTACTAGGGGTCAACAATGAAAACAGAACACTTAAAATTAAAAAAAAAAATTTTTTTTTAATGAACAACAACAAGAATAAAATCAAGTTCTGTAGAGTTTAGAACAAAGGAGGGGTTGCACTGTCTCCATACAGCTCAAATCTCAAACAAGGCTCAAATCTCAAACAAAACTACTGAATGTCACATTTTAAGATAATGCAGACAAACTAGAAGTTATTCAGCAGGGTAAGCAGGATGAGGAAAAGATTTGAGATGCAGAATGTTTAAAGACCTTTGCGTCTGACTCAGGCAGACAGGCTGAAGGCATTCCTTGGGGCAGGACCAGCTGGGAGAAGCCATAGGGTGGTAGGGTTCAGCCTAACCCAGAAGACTGTGCAGCAGTTAGAAATGTCCAGCAACATGCAGGCTCAGAGGCACAGAGCTGAGCACCTTAAAAGATTTTTGAATGGAAACCGTTCTGAGTGCTGGTGTTGCCTTCTCTAATAGCAATACCATCCATCAGTCCCAAAGGCCTTATTTCTCTGACAGGACTACCACTCCATACCTGTCCAAGTAGTTCACAATATTTGGGTTCTTGTTTTCCCTCATGACCAGGATCTCATTAATAATCAGCTCTTTCTTCGGCTGCTGCTGAAGGTTCATCTGCTTAATAGCCACCTGAAATCAAAATACATTCAGCGTATAACCAGACTCACTCCAAATTTACTGAGCACCTACTAAGTACCAGACATAAACACTTAGGAGACAGAGATGAATAAAATACGGTCTGAGCCCTTGAGGAACTCACAGTTTATCACTGGAGACCAATGGTACTCAATGCAAAGTCCAGCAATATCATCTGGGAATGTGTTGGAAATGAAAATTTTCAGGCCCCAACCAAACCTACTGAATCCAAAACTCTGTGGGTTTTTTTTTTCGGGGTGGGGGCATAGTTTGCACCAGGGAAGCTAGGTCGGCATCTGGCCCCATCACTTCATGGGAAATAGATGGCGAAACAGTAGAAGCAGTGTCAGACTTTGTTTTTTGGGGCTCCAAAATCACTGCAGATGGGGACTGCAGCCATGAAATTAAAAGGCGCTTACTCCTTGGAAGAAAAGTTATGACCAACCTAGATAGTATATTCAAAAGCAGACATTACTCTGCCGACTAAGGTCCGTCTAGTCAAGGCTATGGTTTTTCCTGTGGTCATGTATGGATGTGAGAGTTGGACTGTGAACAAGGCTGAGCGCAGAAGAATTGATGCTTTTGAACTGTGGTGTTGGAGAAGACTCTTGAGAGTCCCTTGGACTGCAAGGAGATCCAACCAGTCCATTCTGAAGGAGATCAACCCTGGGATTTCTTTGGAAGGAATGATGCTAAAACTGAAGCTCCAGTACTTTGGCCACCTTATGCGAAGAGTTGACTCACTGGAAAAGACCCTGATGCTGGGAGGGATTGGGGGCAGGAGGAGAAAGGGACGACCGAGGATGAGATGGCTGGATGGCATCATGGACTCAATGGACGTGAGTCTGAGTGAACTCCAGGAGTTGGTGATGGACAGGGAGGCCTGGCGTACTGCGATTCATGGGGTCGCAAAGAGTCAGACACGACTGCGCGACTGAACTGAACTGAACTGATAGTTTGCACAAATTTTCTATTTAATGGAAAAGTTCACTTGCTAAGTATAAAGATCATTTATTACTTGGCATTGGTATTGGTGTGTCACTGGAGGTGAGGATAAGACATGGTTATGAAGAATTTAAATGAGGAAGTAAAATAATTTAAAAATTGATCTTTCCATTCATCTCTCTACCTTCTTAGATCTCTACTTAATCCAAGCTCAAGTACTGATAAATAGGGACTTCCTTTTCCTCAAAAACCCTGTATTTTAACAAGCCCTCCAAGTAATTTGGGGCTTCCCTGGTGGCTCAGATGGTAAAGCGTCTGCCTGCAAAGCGGGAGACCCAGGTTCGATTCCTGGGTCGAGAAGATCCCCTGGAGAAGGAAATGGCAATCCACTCCAGCACTCTTGCCTGGAAAATCCCATGGACAGGGGAGCCTGGTAGGCAATAGTCCATGGGGTAGCAAAGAGTTGGACATGACTAGCGACTTCATTTTCACTTAACAAGTAATTCTAATGTGAACCAAAGTTTGAAGATCAAACTTGCTACAAAATACTTATATTAGAAAAAACTTTTAAAACTCACAATATAAAAGAGGTGTGCTTTAACAAAGCCCACACAAAATGTTACAGAAACATAAAACTGGCAAGAACTCTTTCACACTATCAATGTAGAGGTTTCATAAAGGGGAGATGCCTTTTTAAACTGTGGAAAAGTAAATCAGAGTTGACCAGGTTAAGAGAGAATAGAAAAAGGGGATCCTTAATGTTTATGTATGAAAAAGATCTTGATAGGCTTTTTGTCTATAGAAATAAACAGATTTTCACATAATACCAACTTAAGGAATATGTTAGTTTCCAAGACACTTTTGCATCCATTTTTGCAGTGTGTCAGGTACTACATAGAATATTCTCAAACGTATTTCATTTAATCCTCTGAGACATGTTATGACTTAAATATTACTACTGACCATGTTTGACAGGTGAGGAAATTGTAATTCAGAGAGGATATGTGACTTGCAAGCACAACAATTCAGTAGCAGAGTCAGGATTAGAATCTCAAAAGCAATGCCCATTTATTCTGCACATAGAGCCAGATTAATCTTCCCCACTGTACACATTTGATAACACTCTCCCAGATTCAAAATTAAAAAGGTTCCTGTTCCTAGAGATGTTTCTTGGCCCAACATTCAAGTCCTTCTGATCTGACCTCTATCTTACTTCTCACTGTATTCTTTCATATGCTACAATGAAAGATGTATGCTCATATCTGAGCCTCTCTCCATTTGGAACATCTTACACTGTTTTCACATGTTCAAAAGTTTCTTATACTTTGTATCAGACCAAAAGAAATTTCCTTCTCCAAACCAGAGAGGTTTTTTGCCTTCTTTAAAGCCCTATAAGACCATATTTACACATCTCTTATGGAACTCACCACATACTGAATTGTATGATGATTAGTTAGGGTGTGTATCTCGAGACATTTGAGAGCTCGTTTGAAAGTTAGAATCCCTGGTGCCAAGCATAGGGCCTGATACAGTGTGTGTTCAGCAAATCTTTTTGACAATGAAGAGGAAAAGACAGAATTCAGCAGGTTGATAAATACTTTGTTTTTAAACCACAAAGAGCATCAGCAATGGGCTACTTCATCCCACAGGACTAGACTTTAAATTATTTAAGTGTTTATTTCCTAGAAATAACATTGAAGAACATGAACATCTAACAGAACAACTACAACTAGTCATTCTAAAATCATCCAGAAAAGTAGAGGATGAATAATTCAACTTTTATGGGAAAACTCCACACTCTATTATTTCTTCAAATCAAGTATGGACAGTCTTCTGCCAAGAGTCATTTATCAGTAAGGAAAGCAATTATCTTTTTGAAACATTTTGACCACCTCCACTCCCTACCCAAAGTGAGAAAAAATTGCTGGAAAATCCCATGGATGGAGGAGCCTGGAAGGCTGCAGTCCATGGGGTCGCTGAGGGTCAGACACAACTGAGTGACTTCACTTTCACTTTTTGTTTTCATGCACTGGAGAAGGAAATGGCAACCCACTCCAGTGTTTTTGCCTGGAGAATCCCAGGGATGGGGGAGCCTGGTGGGCTGCCATCTACAGGGTCACACAGAGTCGGACACGACTGAAGTGACTTAGCAGCAGCAGCAGCAGCAGCAGCAGCAGCAGGGTCTCCTATCAGGGAAGGAGTCTGGTCTGGCTATAGTTTTCTGTAACACCTGATGATTAGCTTTTTCTAACATCTGAAGAGGAAAACATTGATGTAAAGGCCCATCACATTAAGACTGTAAGCCCTTATAACACAATTAAGATCTGGACCCTGTGTAGTTCCTAAGGCCACCCTGGAGGATGAGACAGAGCTTGTGAATTTCACAGAGGTCACTGCTGGCAGCAGCAAGGGAGAAGAGAGGCAGGCCTTGGATAACAGAGGAGGGGAAAGTCCTTTCCAACAGCTACTGACTAAACATGGGCTAGGCTAAACGCCCTTCACCTGATCAGATCCCTCTTACTCAAGCCAGCAGACAGCAGAAAAAGAACTAGACTTGAACTCTTAGGGCCTAAGCTCTGGGGCTGATTCTGTCACTTACCAGCCTTGACCAATCACCAGCTCCCTGAGCCTCCATCTCTTTATCAATACTAAGGATAATCATCCCCACCCTGATTTCCCTCCTCATAGGATTCTTTTGGGGACTAAAAGAAATAGTGGCCAATGTGTTACTCATACATAAGAAATTTAAATAATACAGTAATACAACAGTGAAAATGCTAATCACTGTCATAACTGCATTTGATGAGTACTTGGCACAGAGCAGCAAGAATGACAACATAATCAGCAGGAATGACAGCAAAAACCAACCACTCTCCCACCACAGTGTTAGGTGCTCAACTGACAACGTCTCTGTAAAACAACTCTTTCAAGTGAAAATCATCCTGTGCATTTTCAGATAAGAAAATAAAGACTAAAACTTACAAGGAAGTTGCCCAAGGTCATAATCAATGCCTTCAGGCTTGTACGACTTCAAAGCATCTTCCAGTCTATTTTCTCTATTACACACATTCCCTCTAAAAATAGGCTTGAAAATTAATTGTCGGATGTGTAACTAGAAGACTTCCAGCACTAACATGCTAATCTTCCTCTAAGTGACAGGCAATAGCTCTCTTTTCCCATTGGGTAACTCTCAATATGCAGTCACTCACAAAGACAAAGCATCCCGCCAGCTCCACTAAAGATTTATACTCCCTGGGGGAGAAAATGAGGCCTTCCTGGCTACACTGCATTAGCTGCCCTAATGGACTTGCTTCCATTCATAGTTTTGTAACCACAAAGCAAGCACATGACATCAAGTTTGTTTCCCGTGGCCAGCTTCTCACACATGCAGCTCCAGACCTTCAGTGAACCAGCCAGCACCAGCCTGCCTCCCATCAAGGGCTGTGAGGCTCCAGAGGTCAGAAATATGACAAGAGGCCATGGTGCCAAACCTTGCTGCAGCCTAGCAGTCAAGAAAACACAAGTTAAGATTTTGGAATCACAGATTCTAACCCAGCCCTTGCTAACTGCTGGCAGTTGCTGCTGCTGCTACTGCTAAGTCGCTTCAGTTGTGTCCGACTCTGTGCGACCCCACAGACGGCAGCCCACCAGGCTCCCCCATCCCTGGGATTCTACAACCTCACAAAAGTTACTTTAACTCCAAGCCTCAAATTCCTTATCAGTAAAAAGGAATAATACTGCCTACTGTGTAGGGTTCTTTTTAGTATTTGTATAACCTCCTCTTTTCTATCTTTGCCTCCAATACAGCATATTTAAAATCAGCAAAATGATACCATCCTTCCTTCCTTCCTTACCATTATTTCAACACAGGTTTCTGTCAGCACTGTAGGAGTTTTATATGTACACAACAGAAAGTATGGTTCCTTACACTTGTATGTTTTTAATGTCTGAGTCTTTCATAGTTCTTAGCATTAGTATAAAGTAAATGATCAGTAAACACTGTGTGAAATAAGTATGTGCAGATAAAAGTTAATATATATGTAATTCTTAGTTTATGATGTATTTTTCACATGCATTGCTTCATTCAACAGTCTTGGGAGGTGTATGTTATCATGCATATTTTATAAAGAAATAAAATTCAAGCTCCAGAGGTCAAATGACTTTTCCAAGCTTTTATAAGTAAGTAAAGGTAAACATCTGGGCTTCCCTTGTGGCTCAGCTGGTAAAGAATCTGCCTGTAATGCAGGAGACCTGGGTTCTTTCCCTGGGTTGGGAAGATCCCCTGGAGAAGGGAAAGGCTACCCACTCCAGTATTCTGGCCTGGAGAATTCCATGGACTGTATAGTCCATGGGGTCACAAAGTGTCAGACACAACTGAGAGACTTTCACTATCCACTAAAGGTAAACATCTAGTTATCTGGTTCTCACATCAAGAACAATTAACAAATTTTCAACATAATTTTTTCTGAAGTTGACTTACCCTCAATGGAGCCTCAATATTTGCCTCAGACACTTGTAAAAGCCTGACAAGAGCACAGTGAATTATGTGACTTTTCCAGTACACATGGGGTTTCAACCACCAAACATATATAAGCAGGTCCTAGCAGCCTCCCAGAGGAGCCCAACTCTATTTTCATTGGAACAAGAGTTGCCTCTCAAGTTCTGAGCCCCATTAGTCTTTGAACTAAGACCTTTCCCAGGTAACTCCCATCCACAACCCACCTGCCAACATTCCTGCTCTGCAGCCAAAGAGTACAATGCAAAGAAACTTTAAGCATTCTAGATTCCCTTCCTGGCTTCCTTCTGCTGAAGATAAGATCTCGGGTCATCAGGCCTTAGCAATAAGATTAGAGATTCCCCAGTTTATGAAACATGAGCGACAAAGAGGTGCCTCCAAATGAGAATGTCAACGTCTACCGGAATCCTAGGCACAGAGCAATGGAAGACCCACTAGATTAGAGACAAGAGGTGAGGTGAAGTCGCTCAGTCGTGTCCGACTCTTTTCGACCCTGTGGACTGTAACCTACTAGGCTTCTCCATCCATGGGATTCTCCAGGCAAGAATACTGGAGTGGATTGCCATTTCCTTCTCCAGAGGATCTTCCCAACCCAGGGATCGAACCCGGGTCTCCCACATTGGAGGCAGACGCTTTAACCTCTGAGCCACCAGGGGATCCTAGAGACAAGAGACAAGGCTTTACATCTCCTCTGCATCAGATTTCTCTCCTAAGCACCAAATTTGTAAAAATGACTGTCCACCAGTCAGTTTCACAAGGTCTCTTAGGCAGTATCTAACTTCTTCAAATCTATATTTCTTCTGATCACTCACCTGGGCTTCCTAGGTGGTGCTAGTGGTAAAGAATCCACCTGCCAACATAGGAAACACAAGAGATGCAGGTTTGGTCCTCGGGTGGGGAAGACACCATGGAGAAGGAAATGCCAACCCACCCCAGTATTCTTGACTGAAAAATTCTATGGACAGAGTAACCTGGTGGGCTATATTCCATGGGGCCACAAAGAGCAGACACAACTGAGAACACACACACACACACATCACTCACTTGTGAGTCATCCTCATCTTCACCAATTCTGTCAAATCTACTTAGAGTGAAACTTTAGTCGCTCAGTCGTGTCCAACTCTTTGAGATACCATGGATTGTAGACTATCAGGCTCCTCCATACACGGGATCTTCCAGGCAAGAGTACTGGAGTGGGCTGCCATTTCCTTCTCCAGAGTATCTTCCCAACCCAGGGATCGAACCCAGGTCTCTCACATTGTAGGCAGACACTTTACCATCTGAGCCACCAGGGAAGTCCCTCAAATCTACTTAAGTGAAGTCGCTCAGTTGTGTCCGACTCCTTGCGACCGCATGGACTGTAGCCTATCAGGCTCCTCCGTCCATGGGATTTTCCAGGCAAGAGTGCTGGAGTGGATTGCCATTTCCTTCTCCAGGGGATCTTCCCGACCCAGGAATTGAACCCGGATCTCCCGGATTGCAAGCAGATGCTTTACCATCTGAGCCACCAGGGAAGCCCCCAAATCTACTTAAGTACCTCTCAAATACATCACTTTTCCCCGTTTATAATGTGCTACCACTTTAGTTCAGACATCATCTCTCACATGGAATTACCCAATAACCTGCTGAGTCACCTGCTCCACTCTTATCTCTTCCAATCTCTTCTCCACATTGCAGCCACAGTAACTTTCCAAAATCTGTAAGTTTCATCATGTTGAAAGAATTCTAGTCTACAATAGTAAGAAACTAGAAGAGTCCCTGTTGAGCTAAGAAGGGCTAAAACTTAACAAAAAAGAGTAAGAAACAGTAAAACTGAAGGAGTAGTAGTTGGTGGTGGATACTTACCTCCTGTCCTGTGGCTACATCCATTGCAGTGTACACAGTGCCCGAAGCACTGAACAGGTGTGGGAAAGAAAAAAAAAAAAACAGGTGTTAGATGAGGTGACATTTGTCAAATGAAGCTCTCCACACAATCCAGCAATGCAAGTATTAATAAAAATAGTAGCGAAAAATGATCCTCCCCATTGTCTTTTCCACTGTCATGAAAGGCAGTATGTAGCCGCAAAGAGAATATAGCTCGATCGGCCATCAGAAGTGAGGAAATAAAGTAGGGACGAGGAAGAAAGCAGAGAAATACTGGAATAATGCTATGAAAGTGAACATGTCCATTCTAAATGACTAAATATCTCACTTTATGCTTATAACCATGAACTCTGTAGATCTGTGAGTGGTATGCAACAATATTTGTAACCTTACATGACAATGTGTCAGATTTACATGATGCAACTGGAAGAAAATTAAAATCCTATGTACTGCAAAAATGTATTCTTGGCAAGCCCTGTAATTACACTTCCCAGAGAAGTCATGTCAATTCAGGGAGAAAAGTCACTTTTAAGTTTGCCTGGAAGCCAGAAATTATGGTCATCATCTTCCAAACTACAACTCTTTGGTTAGGATTTTATTGTAGCTACATGTCATGAAGTTGAGATCAAAGATATGGACAATGAAATAAGGACTGGATTCTGTACATTAGCAGTTTCTTCCTCATTACTAATCATCCTACCTCTAGCCATCTTCTGTCATAAAATTCATGTCTATATTCCTGTCCCCATTCCCCCTTATCCCACCAGATGTGCCATTCTTAAAGGGCAAAATGCCCAGGCCTCACAGGACTGGACATTTTCAGACTGCTTCTCCATAATTATAGAGGAAAGCTACTCAGGCCCACTGGGTAGTACTTAATTGTTTCTACCTCCAATAGACATATAATTGCTAAGTCACTTCAGTCGTGTCCGACTCTGTGCGATCCCATAGACGGCAGCCCACCAGGCTCTGCCGTCCCAATTAGTCCAAGTAAAATGAATTCCAAGTAAAACAAACAAAATTCTTCACTCTTAAAGGGAAGGGGAAAAAAAAACAAGCAAAAATTATAATAGTACCAATTTATCATATGTATGTAATATGTATAGTTTTTTTAAGTTTTTTTTTTAATTGAAGGTTAATTGCTTTATAGAATTTTGTTGTTTTCTGTCAAACCTTAACATGAATCAGCCATAGGTATACATTTATCCCCTCCCTTTTGAATCTCCCTCCCAACTCCCTCCCCATCTCACCCTCTAGCTTGATACAGAGCCCCTGTTTGAGTTTCCTGAGCCATACAGCAAATTCCCACTGGCTATCTATCTTACATATGGTAACGTAAGTTTCCATGTTACTCTTTCCATACATCTCACCCTCTCCTCCCCTCGCCCCATGTCCATAAGTCTATTCCCTATGTCCGTTTCTCCACTGCTGCCCTCTAAATAAGTTATTCAGTACCATTCTCCTAGATTCCATATATATGTGTTAGAATATGATATTTGTCTTTCTCTTTCTGACTCACTTCACTCTGCATAATAGGTTCTAGGTTCATCCACCTCATCAGAACTGACTCAAATGTGTTCCTTTTTATATGGCTGAGTAATATTCCATTGTGTATATGTACCACAGCTGCTTCATCCATACATCTATTGATGGACATCTAGGTTGCTATCATGTTCTAGCTATTGTAAATAGTGCAGTAATGAATAATGGGATATATGTGTCTTTTTCAACTTTACTTTCCTCAAGGTACACGCCTAAGAGTGGGATTGCTGGATCAAATGGTTTTATTCCTAGTTTTTTAAGGAATATCCATACCATCTTCCATAGTAGCTGTATCAATTTACAATCCCACAAACAGAGCAAGAGCATTACCTTTTCTCCATGGTCTCTCCAGCATTTATTGTTTGTAGACTTTTGATGATGGCCATTCTGACTAGTATGAGGTGATATCTCATTGTGGTTTTGATTTCCATTTCTCTAATAATGAGCAATGTTGAACATCTTTTTATGTGTTGTTAGCCATCTGTGTGTCTTCTTTGAAGAAATGTCTATTTAGGTCTTTTTCTCACTTTTTGATTGGGTTGTTTGCTTTTCTGGCATTGAGTTGTATGAGCTGCTTGTATATTTTGGAAATTAATCCTTTGTCACTTGTTTCATTTGCTAATATTTTCTACCATTCTGAAGGTTGTCTTTTCACCTTGCTTATAGTTTCCTTTGCTATGTAGAAGCTTTTAAGTTTAATCAGGTCCCACTTGTTAACTTTTGTTTTTATTCCATTATTCTAGGAGGTGGGTCATAAAGGATCTTGCTTAGATTTATGTACTGAGTGTTCTGCCCATGTTTTCCTCTAAGAGTTTTATAGTTTCTGATCTTACATTTAGGTCTTTAATCCATTTTGAGTTTATCTTTTTATATGGTGTTAGGAAGTGCTCTAATTTCATTCTTTTAAATGTAGCTGTCCAGTTTTCCCAGCACCATTTACTGAAGAGGCTGTCTTTGCCCCATTGCATATTCTTACCTTCTTTGTCAAAAATAAGGTACCCATTGGTGCATGGATTTGTTTCTGGGCTTTCTATCTTGTTCCATTGGTCTATATTTCTGTTTATATGCCAGTACCATACTGTCTTGATGACTGTAGCTTTGTAGTATAAACTGAAGTCAGGAAGGTTGATTCCTCCAGCTCCAGTTTTCTTTCTCAAGACTGCTTTGGCTATTTAGGGTCTTTCATGTTTCCATATGAATTGTGAAATTTTTTGTTCTAGTTCTGTGAAAAATGCCATTGGTAATTTGATAAGGATCGCATTGAATTTGTAGACTGTGTTTGGTAGTATAGTCATTTTCACAATATTGACTTTTCCTACCCAGGAATGGAATAGCTCTCCATCTGTTTATGTCATCTTTGATTTCTTTCGTTAGTGTCTTATCATTTTCTGTGTACAGTTCTATCCTGGAGAATGTTCCATGTGCACTTGAGAAGAAGGTATATTCTTCTGCATTTGGATAGAGTGTCCTAAAAATATCAATGAGATTCATCTCATCTAATGTATCTCTTAAGATTTGTGTTTCCTTATTAATTTTCTGTTTTGATGATATGTCCATTGGTGTGAGTGGGATGTTAAAGTCTCCTACTATTATTGTGTTACTGTCAATTTTTCCTTTTATGTCTTTTAGTTTTTGTCTTATGTATTGAGGTGCTGCTGTGTTGGGTGCATAGATATTTACAATTGTTATGTTGGACTGATCCCTTGATCATTATGCAGTGTCCTTCCCTATCTCTTGTAATATTCTTTATTTAAGGTCTATTTTGTCTGATATGAGGATTGCTACTCTAGCTTTCTTTTGTTTCCCATTTGCATGGCATATATTTTTTCATCCTTTCACTCTCAGTATATATGTGTCTTTAGTTCTGATGTGGGTTTCTTGTTCAGTTCAGTTCAGTTCAGTCGCGCAGTCGTGTCCGACTCTTTGCGACCCCATGAATCGCAGTACGCCAGGCCTCCCCATCACCAACTCCCGGAGTTCACTCAGACTCACGTCCATTGAGTCCGTGATGCCATCCAGCCATCTCATCCTCGGTCGTCCCTTCCTCCTCCTGCCCCCAATCCCTCCCAGCATCAGGGTCTTTTCCAATGAGTCAACTCTTCGCATAAGGTGCCCAAAGTACTGGAGCTTCAGTTTTAGCATCATTCCTTCCAAAGAAATCCCAGGGTTGATCTCCTTCAGAATGGACTGGTTGGATCTCCTTGCAGTCCAAGGGACTCTCAAGAGTCTTCTCCCAAATATGGGTCTTGTTTTTGTATCCATTCAGCCAGTCTGTGTCTTTTGGTTGGAATATTTAATCCATTTACATTTAAAGTAATTATTGATATATATGTTCCTATTGCCATTTTGTTAATAGTTTGGGGTTAATTTTATAGCTCTTTTTTCTTCACTTGTATTTCTTGACTATTTAAGTCCCTTTAACATTTGTTGTAAACCTGGTTTGGTGTACTGAATTCTCTTAACTTCTGCTTGTCTGAAAAGCCTTTTATTTCTCCATCAATTTTGAATGAGATCCTTGCCGGGTACAGCAATCTTGGTTGTAGATTTTTCCCTTTCAGTACTTTAAATATATCCTGCCATTCTCTTCTGGAGAAGGAAATGGAAACCCACTCCAACACTCTTGCCTGGAGAATCCCATGGGTGGAGGAGCCTGGTAGGCTATAGTCCATGCAGTCGCTAAGAGTCCAACACAACTAAGTGACTTCACTTTTAATTTTCACTTTCATGCATTGGAGAAGGAAATGGCAACCCATTCCAGTATTCTTGCCTGGAGATCCCAGGGACAGAGAAGCCTGGTGGGCTGCTGTCTATGGGATCACACAGAGTTGGACACAACTGAAGCAACTTAGCAGCAGCAGCAGCAGCATTCCCTTCTGGTCTGCAGAGTTTCTGCTGAAAGATCAGTTGTTAAGCATATGGGGTTTCCCTTGTATGTTACTTGTTGCTTCTCCCTTGCTGCTTTTAGTATTCTTTCTTTGTGTTTTGTCTTTGTTAGTTTGATTAGTATGTGTCTTGGTGTGTTTCTCCTTGGGTTTATCCTGTTTGGGACTCTGTGCTTCTTGGACTGATTGACTATAATTGACTACGACTTCTTCTTCCGTGTTGGGGAAATTTTCAACTATAATCTCTTCAAAAATTTTCTCATACTCTTTCTTTTTCTCTTCTTCTTTTGGGACCCCTGTAATGTGAATGTTGGTGCATTTGATATGGTCCCAGATGTCCCTGAGACTATCATCAGTTCTTTTCATTCTTTTTACTTTATTCTGCTCTTCAGAAGTTATTTCCACCATTTTATCTTCCAGTTTACTGATTTGTTCTGCTTCAGATATTCTGCTAGTGATTCATTCCAGAGTATTTTTAATTTCAGTAATTGTTATGTTTGTCTCTGTATGTTTATTCTTTAATTCTTCTAGATCTTTGTCAATTGATTCTTGCATTTTCTCCATTTTGTTTTCAAGGTTTCTGATCATCTTTACTATCATTATTCTGAATTCTTTTTCAGGTAGTTTGCCTATTTCCTCTTCATTTACTTAGACTTCTGTGTTTCTAGTTTGTTCCTTCATTTGTGTAGTATTTATCTGCCTTTTCATTATTTTTTTTAACTTATTGTGTTTGAGGTCTCCTTTTCCCAGGCTTTAAGGCTGAATTCTTTCTTCCTTTTGGTTTCTGCCCTCCTAAGGTTGGTCCAATGGTTTGTGTAAGCTTTGTATAGGTGAGATTTGTGCTGAGTTTGTTGTTTGTTTTTCCTCTGATAAGCAAGGCTGAGTGAGGTGGTAATCCTGTCTACTGATGACTGGTTTGTATTTTTCTTTTGTTTCTGTTTAGATGAAGCGTCCTGCACAGAGTGCCACTGGTGGTTGGGTGATGCCAGGTCTTGTATTCCAGTGGTTTCCTGTGTGGGAGTTCTCACTATTTGATACTCCCTATGGTTAGTTCTCTGGTAGTCTAGGGTCTTGGAGTCAGTGCTCCCACTCCAAAGGCTCAGGGCTTGATCTCTGGTCAGGAATGAAGATTCTACAAGTGGTCTGTTATGGCATTAAATAAGATGAAAACAAATATCCAAAAACGAGAAATCAAAGATGAACTCCAGACAAATCGCAGTTACAAAATCAGGCAAATAATAATTAAAATAAATGGAATATACACATATACATATATACCCAGGAGCAAAGTCAAAATAGTCCAACAAAAATAAAGTCCAATAGATTGACCCAGCAAACAAAGGAAATCAAAAATTATATTTACCAGTTAAGAACAAAATTAACTAAAGTGCAAACTGGAAAACAAAACTAAAGCAAGGTGCCAAATGGGGAATAAAGCAATGAAAACAAAAATAACAAATATGTTGCACAGAAAGGAAAGAAAAAAAGAAATAGATATGCAAAGTTAAATAGAGATAGATGAAGATTTATACACATTAAAGATTAACTGCAAGAGGAAAAGTACAGTAGGAGAGGCAAAGGAATAAATATAGAAAAATATAATAGATTTTAAAAAATTAAAATTATAAAAAAGAGAAAAGAAAAAAATCAGAAGAAGAGGAAAAAAAAAGGAAACTTCCACAGAACTGCAAAAGTCCAATGCAGAAGCAGAGGTTTATAACAGTAATAAAAAATGTGACTGTCAGAATGACCATCATCAGAAAGTCTACAAAAAGTAAATGCTGGAGAGGGTTTGGAGAAAAGGGAACACTCTTGCATTGCTGGTGGGAATGTAAACTGATATAGCCACTATGGAAAATGGTATGGAGACTCCTTAAAAAGCCAGGAATAAAACCACCATATGACCCAGCAATCCCACTCCTAGGCATATACCCTGGGAAATCAAAACTGAAAAAGACATATGTACCCCATTGTTCACTGCAGCTCTATTTACAATAGCTAGAACATGGAAGCAACTTAGATGTCCATCGACAGATGAACGGACAAAGAAGTTGTGGTATATATATACAGTGGAGTATTACTCAGCCATAAAAAGGGACACATTTGAATCTGTTCTGAGGTGGATGAAACTACAGCCCAGTATATAGTGAAGTAAGTCAGAAAGAGAAATGTAAATATTGTAGACTGACATATATATATGGAATCTGAAGAGATGACAATGATTAATGATTTTCAGTGTGGCAATGGAGAAACAGATATGGAGAACAGACCTATGGACAAGGTGGGAGGAGAGGAAGGAGAAGGGGAAATGTATGGAGAAAGCAACATAGAAATTTACAATACCATGTGTAAAACAGATAGCCAATGGGAATTTGCTGTATGACTTAGAGAACTCAAACAAGAGTTCTGCAACAGGCTGAAGGTGGGGTGGGGAGGGACATGGGAGGAGGTCTGGGAGGAAGGGGACATGGATATACCTATGGCTGATTCTTGGTGATGTATGACAGAAAACCACAAAATTCTGTAAAGCAATAATCCTTCAATTTAAAAAAAGAAACAAAAAAAAGTGAACATATGTATAACTGATTCACTGTGCTGTATAGCAGAACACTGTAATTACAGCATTGTAAACCACCTATATTCCAATAAAAATTTAAGAATAAAAAAAAGTGACAGAATATACACATATACATATACACCCATAAGCAAAATCAAAACAGTCCAACAAAAATAAAGTACAATAAATTAACCTGGTAAACAAAGGAAACCCAAAATTACATCTAGCAGAACAAAACTAACCAAAGCAAACTGGAAAACAAAATCAAAGCAAGGTGTCAATTGGGGAATAAAGCAATGAAAATAAAATTAACAAATATAATGAAAGGAAAGGAAACAAAGGAAAGAATCAATATGTAAAGTTAAATAGAGATTAATAAAGAAGATTTATATACATTAACGTTAACTGCAAGGGGAAAAGAACAGTAGGAAAAGCAAACAAAGGAATAAATGTAGAAAAAATAATATTTTTAAAAAATTAAAATTAAAGAAAGAGAAAAGAAAAAAGAAAAAAATGGAAAACTCCACAGAACTGCAAAAGCCCAGTGTAGAGACAGAGGTTTATAACAACAATAAAAAATGTCACTGAGGGAAAAAAAAAAGCTCAAAAGCTTAATTAGATTTCATAGTGCCAATAAAATCAACAAAAACAGAGGGGGAAAAAAAAGAAACAAAAAAATCCAAAAGAATCTACAGAACAAGTCAAAAGATAATAAATGTTTTTCTTGAATCATTGCTGTCAGAGTCCTTTCTCTCACTGGGAGTCACAGTCAACCTCACCTCCCGAGGATTCCCTCCAACATTGTACTGATCTCTGGGCCTCCTGTGGGGGCAGCTCAGATTCTAATCTGGTCCTACTCCTGTGTGTTCCTGCCTCCAGTGTCCACAGCTATCAGAACTAGTGCATTTTCTTTTGCGGGAGCTCTCAATGTCCTTTTATATATTCCATAGACAGAGTCTGTCTAGTTGACCGTGTGGATTTAATCTGCAACTTGAACAGCTGGTGGGAAGGTTTGGGGTCTTCTTCCTTAGCCACATTGCCCCTGGGTTTCAATTGTGGTTTTATTTCCACCTCTGCATGTGGGTCATCCACTGGGGTTTGCTCCTGAGGCTGCTCTGGAGGACTTGGGTTTGCCCCTGTGAGGACCAGGTGTGGAGGTGGTGCAGCTGCTTGGATCGCTGGGGTTCTGGGAGCACCAGGTACTCAGGGGAGTTGGAGGCTAGGGCAGCAGGAAATATAGTGCTCTCGAAGGGTATGGCAACCAATATTGGCCAATATGCTCCAATATTCTTGCCTGTAAGAACACCCCTCCCTAACAGAGAAGCCTGGCAGGCCACAAATTAGAGTCACAGAGAGTCAAACACTACTGAAGCGATTGTGCAAGCATAGATGCAAGACATTTTTTTGCCTGTGGCAGCTCTGCCCACTGAGAGTTGAGCATGAAGGTGACGCAGTCGCTTGGCTTACGGGAACCCTGGCGGTGCCAAGTGTGCGGGGACACGGGCTGCCTCTGCAGCAGGAGTTATGGCCCTATCAGAGTCTTTTTTCAAGCTTCTTATAGCTGGCTATCAGAAGGCCTCTTTGGCCAGTCTTTCTCCATAGCTCTGCCCATTCAGGCACTTAGAAGGCTCCCTTGCCTGGGGTCCTACCCTGTTGTTCAGTGCATCAGGCACATAGAGGGGCCCCCCTGGCTGGGGTCCTATTCTGTAGACCAGCACATCAGGCACTTAAAAGGGCACCCTGGGTGGGGTCCTACTCTGTAGTTCAGTGTGTCAGGCATTTGATGGGCCAGCCTTTCTATTGCTCAGCAGCTGATGTTGGCATGTGTAGAGAGAAAAGCTATGGTGATGGCTCAACCCCTCTATGCGTGACTCAGCAGTATCATCTTGCTTCCATGGCTGCCTGGCTTTCCTCCACCAGCATTTCCCACCACAATCTCCTCCCTCACATCCCCTCCATTTGTCTCTCTGTAGTCAACAGCAGCCCTCGGCCTGGGATTGCTCCACAATCCCTAAACTCCAATTCCCAGCCACTACGCCTTCCAGGGGGCCTGCATCCCTGTCTGGGGTATGTATGGCTGAGGCAAGGACTGTCTGATTCTCATTTCATTTAGGCTGCCACAGATCAGCTGTTTCACTCTCAGCCTTAAATGTTTCTCTGGCTCAGACAATTGCCTCGATGTGGTGATTGGACCCTTGCTTCAGTTCCCCCACTGGCTAAGGGTCCAGTCCTACTAATACTCCTGTTTCTCCCCCTAGTTGCTTCATCCTACCAAGTTTTGCATGGTGCTATATATTCCTTCCACTGGTCAGGCACTCCTGTCCACTCTCAGCTGGAATTCTGCATGCACTTCTGTGTCTGAAGGTGTATTCCTGACGTAGCCATGGAGAGAGATGTACTCTACATTCACCTACTCTGCCATCTTATTTCTTATAAGATTTTTTTGGTGGACTATCTTTAAAATCTTTATTGAATTTGTTACAATATTGTTTCTGTTTTATTTTGTTTTTTGGCCCTGAGGAATGTGAGATCTTAGCTCCCCAACTGCAACCAGGGTTGCAGTATCAAACCTGCACCCCTCCATTGGAAGGCAAAGTGTTAACAACTGGACCACCAGGGAAGTACTCCATGTATAGTTTTAAAATAATGGAATGTGGAAACATCAGCATAGGTGCTTAATAAATATTGCAATCCTCTCATCACTAACATACCTATCAAATAAGCAAGGACAAAACTTTTGCAGATAGTGCCTATTTATGGGCCACATACATCTGCATATGCATATATATATAATATATAATCAACAGTTTGGGAGGTGAAAGACCCTGAATCCACAATCCCTCTCCCTTAAATGAAGAAACTGATATCCAGAGATAGGACCTGACTTATCCACACTTGTCTGTGTACCTTTCTTCTACATTCTTAGTATCTCAATGTAATTAGCTAAAGAAAATACCATCCCAGATTACTCAGAGGCAAGGAAAATAATGTCTTCTCAATGTGTTAACTACGTTACACTAGGTCAGACTCAGAAAAGCATGTCTAATAGCAGAAGCATTGGACCAGGGAAAAAGGAGATCCACTCAAGTCCAGGGCTACTTTGAGGATTAAATTGAACAATAGGTGCAAATAACAGTTGTAAGCTATACAATACTGTACAAATACAACATCAGTATACTATGCATTACTTTATCTTATTTCAGAAGTTCTTAGATATATAAGAAAGAAACCTGAGGAATTCCCTTGCATTCCAGTGGTTAAGAATCCACCCTCCAATGCAGGGGATTCGAGTTCGAGCCCTGGCTGGGGAATTGAAATCCCACATGTCTCAGGGTAACTAAGCCCACATGCCTCAACTAGAGAGTCCATGTACTGAAAACTACAAAGCCCATGCACCATAACTACAGAGCTCACACACTCTGGAGACTGCACAACACAACTAGAGAGAAGCCACCATTCTGCACCTAAAATCCCACATGCTGCAAGGAAGATCCCATGTGCCACAACTATGGTGCCACAATTTTTGATGCCCTGATGCATCAAAAATTTAAAAAGGAAGAAAAAACAGAAAATTTCCATGACTTCATTAATAACAATGCTTTCATTCACGTAACACTGAGAGCTTTCTACAAGCCAGATACTTTTTTCAGTTTCTTTTTAATTTTAGCTAATTGGGTATCTCCATAGAAATCTCATGCTTTTTCTTTTTTCTATAAAGGTATAACTTACCTAAACTAATATGCACAAATCTTGAGTATACAACTTGATGATTTTTCAGTATGTACACACCTACATGTTCACCATCAACCCCTCAAGGTTCCCTCATGCTACTTCTTAATCCTCCCAAACACAACCATTATTCTGACTTACATCAGCATGTATTATTTCTGCCTGTTCTTTAACTCCATATAAAAAAAAAAAAATCACACAGTATTTGCTGTTTTATATCTGGCTTCTCTTGCTCAAAAACACTTTTAAGACTTATCACAGTATAATATTTTGTTTGTCGGTCTATCTCCTTCTGTAGATATGAGGGTCTCTCTGAAAGCAGAGATGGTCCGATTCATAGCTGTACTCATGGCACCTAGTATCTAACAGAGATTCAGCTAAGATTTGCTGAATCAGTACACTGAGGTCAGAATACAAGATGCAGAAAAGGAACCAAAGAGTAAGAGATATGATTTCTGTCATCCACTAGAAAAGCAGGTCCCATATACTAGCAGAAGAGTCTGTAAGCTCTGTCTTTCATTTCATATTAGTGCTGGTAAGTCTCAGCACCAGGTAAACAAGGTTAATATGGAAAAGCAGAGCTATAATTTGGAAAGAAGGTTTTTGTGCTAAGGAAATAAATGGTTTTCACACTCTCAATGCAGGGATATTTTTAGCAACAATATCAGCTAATGGCACATCTCACATATTAAAACATAATCTGGAAGCCTGAGATCAGCCTAATAAAACACATTCAGATGGGTGAGGGTGAGGTGGAGAAGAAGAAAAAGGTTTATAAGAGGCAAAACAAAAGCAAAAGTATATATATCAGCACATTTTAAGTCATTTTTCTAGGGAAGCAAAAGGCGCCTACTAACCCTTGTCCAATCTTCTCAAATCGTGTGTATTTCTTCTTAGGATCGCCCACACTCACTATGCTCCCTTTGAAAGAAACAGAGAACATAAATCAGTTTTTCCCAGATCAACAATAAAAAACAAGCTCCATGTTCCCCCAACTCTGAGCCAGCAAAGTTTAAAGAACTATCTCCAATACCCTAAAACCACCCGAAGGCGCTTAGCTTTCCCTCTTAAGTTTCAACCAAAAGTTTCACCTCCTTACCACTTTTATTAATAGTACCCTAATCCACTTCTAATCTCCTAAAAGTTATTCATTCATTTTTAAATTCATCAATTCAATAAATATTTACTAATTTTAATATGCTCATTTATTACGCACTAAGCTCTAGGTTGAGTGCAACAAATGAAGACCCAGTTCATGGACCCAACAGATTAGACCCAGTTAAGACAGTCTCTGCTCTCAAGAAGCTGTAATCTCATACAGGAAACAGACACCATGTATAAAGTTCCATGAACATATAATAATTGCTGTGATACAGAAAGAAGCAAAAATATAGACCAAAAAGGCCTCAGAAGGGAAATGAACCTGCACTAATTTTTATAGGGTTAGGAGGATTTTTCCAGGGAGAAAAAGTCAAGAAGGGGTTACAAAAAAAGTATTTCAAGTGCAAAAATACAGAGGTATGAGAAAGTTCACAGTTTCAAAAAAAAGTCTTCTGAAGATGGTAAAACTGAGCCTCACCAAAGAGAAGATACTTCCCCTCAAGGTCACACAGCAAACTGGTGTCAGAGTTAAGATTAGGAGTTCGGGTTTGGTCTCCTAGTGCAAAGCGCTTTCCAATAATATCAATTACTAGGATTTGATACTTTTCAAGTATATTATCCCATTTGATTTACAAATGAGACAAGGATTAACATTCCTATTTAAAAGATGAGAAAAAGGAGGCCAGGGAACAGTAGAAAATTGCCCAAGACCCAAGTTAATGACTGTGCTAGGGCTTCAATCCAAGGATCCTTAACTCTCAGGCCAATCTGTTTTTGCATAATCCTATGTTCTAAGTATTACTGTTTCTGAAAAAAAAATTCTGATTCAGAGAAAAAGAATACATATAGGAGTAAATAGATGCCAAGGTAAGTGGCTTTTCTTATTTCATCATTTTATAAGGGCTCTGGGTAAGGGCGAGGCTTCCCTGGTGGCTCAGACAGTAAAGAAATCCACCTGCAATGCAGAAGACTCGGGTCCCATCCTGGGAGCAGGAAGATCCCATAGAGAAGGGAATGGCTACTCACTCCATACTCTTCCCTGGAGAATTTCATGGACAGAAGAGCCTGCTGGGCTACAGTCCATGGGATTGCAAAAAGTTGGACATGACAGATCAACTAACACTGGGCAAGGGCAACTTTGGAGGGAGTGAAAATTTTTTTTAAAGTCAAATAAGAATCATCAGGATGAAATCAAAAGCCACTAAGCTGAGGAACCAGAAACCTCAGCTTTAGAAAGCAATGCCAGTGGGCAGACTTCACCAGATCAGTCACATCAAATCCTCTTTAGAAGTAGATAAGTTCAAAGAATAAATCAAAAGCCTTGTCAGATTTTTTTTTTTCCAAGCCTACAGGCCAACCCATTCCTTTCTTTTCATATGAATTCTGAAGATTACTGAAAAAGAGAAACAAGCTGCCCTAATACTTCTCATCACTAAAGAAAGCAAATCGAGGGTTCCCACTTGACTGCAAGAAATAGCATGCTCTGATGACAGGAGCACAAGCTGCATGCTAATCCCAGATCTGCCACTTTTTGGCTTTTTGCAGAGTATTTAGCATTCCTAGCCTCAAATAACTTAACTGCAAAAAATAAGGATTATAATGTCTGTCTTCACAGGGCTAAAATGAGGAATAAATGTTCATTTGGTACATATTGCAGGCTCACAAAATGTTAGTTTCCCTTCCTTCTTTTTCTACAACCAAATGCAGATCCGTCTTCTGCCAACAGAAACATCAATAATCAACACAGCACTCTTCCTTACCAGGTTTACACAAGGCCTCAGTCTTTCTCAACACAACCTTTCAGATTATATTGTAAGTAAAAGCTATTTGTCATCTCCATAAGCCATGCCTGTGGTAAGTGATTCCCAGCCTTTGAAGTAGGCTATTCACATACTCTCTCATCATATTCCCACCCTAACATAGCATCTAATCAGGGCTGGTGAGACAGAGGAGGTGGGTATAGGGACGGGTGAGAAGAGGCACAGTCTGGCAAGATATAAAACACAGCCGCCACTGACATACACCTAGCATAGAACCTAGATCTTAATAGCAACAGAATTCTCTTTGTGCTCAACCAGTCACATACCAGAGGGAAATTAAAAAACCTACAAAGTGCTTACGTAATTTCTCCAAGATCTCCTCATCAGACATCTTAGGCTTCTTCTTCTGCTTCTCAGTATTCCGGGTCAGAGCATCAGGTGGAGTGGTATTACTCTCAGTAGGTGAAATGGGAGATGTAGCCACATCCCGAGTTGGAGTAATAGGAAGTGGTTCAATCACAGACCGTGTGTATACCTGCATTGTTGGTGCAAACATCTGGTGAGGCCAGCCTCTCTTAGATTTATGTATTAGAACATCCAAAGAACAAATCTCAGTAAACTCATTTCTTCTCCTATGCCTTTGGGGTACCATTGCCTTCTCCATAGAGTTGCTAATGAAGAGTATCCTATGATACTCTTCCTCTACGCCCAGGCTGTGAGAATGGAATAATCTTCCTTGCTCTCACTTTTTACAAGGGTTAGTGAGAGTCTGAGCACTTAAGATAATCAATATAAGCTACACAACTCTCACTATAAAGAGTTTAAAGGACACCCTGTCATTAGATGGGAGTCCCCTTCATCTGTAAAATTCTGTTCTTTCCCAAGCTGAAATGAATATCCTGTATTCCTACAATACTTTTCACTGCTAATACAACACTGAACATTACCTTCATTTGAGTTACTCCTCTTTAAATCCTGAATGCTCACAGAGAAAAAACTGCAGTTGTTCTTCTTTAAGAGGCCATAAGATAGAGTTATTTAGGTTACAAACTCTGGAACCTGCCTGCCCGGACTTAAATTCCAAATCTTATTCTTACCATTTGTATGACTTTGGGCAGACTACTTAACTTTTCTATGCTTTAGTTTCCTTGTCTGTAAAATAGTGATGTTAGTGATACTTATCTTATAGAGTAGTTGCTGCTGCTACTGCTACTGCTAAGTCACTTCAGTCGTGTCCAACTCTGTGTGACCCCATAGATGGCACCCCATCAGGCTCCCTCATCCCTGGGATTTTCGAGGACTGGAGTGGGTTGCCATTTCCTTCTCCAATGCATGAAAGTGAAAAGTGAAAGTGAAGTCGCCCAGTCGTGTCTGACTCTTAGCAACTCCATGGACTGCAGCCCACCAGGCTCCTCTGTCCATGGGATTTTCCAGGCAAGAGTACTGGAGTGGGGTGCCATTGCCTTCTCCATAGAGTTGCTAATAAACCATAAATAAACTAATTAATGTGTGAAATAAGCAGCATCACATTCAGGAGACATTAAGCTTTCAAATTTCAGCTAATATTATTGTACTGCCTATTCATTCATTTATTTAAAAAGCATTTACTGAGAATCTGTTCTTTGCCTTGCTGTACAAAATGCTGCCCCATCCACTATTTCTGTGAAGGAAGTCTTGGAGAAAGTCCTAACTACAAGGCAGAAAAAGACAAATATCAGAAAAAAAGAACAATCTATATACTACTGAGGTTCAGAAGAAGTGATCACATGTTCTACCGCCTGTCCCCAAGAGATGCTTCTAGGCATTTATCACTTTTTTCATAAAAACATCACAACAATTTTTGGGTTAGTCTAAAAGCTCTATGAAGACAGAGAATCCGAGTCATTCATCACCACGCTTCTATATCTAACCAGTCATCTAACAAAAAGTAAGCATTCAAGTAAAAGTTTCATGAATCACTGAACAAATAAATGGGCTTCTTCAGCCGATCTTGAAGGATGGACGTGGTTATAATAGGCAGAAATGGAAGAGAACTTTCCACTAACTTATTGCTAGTGGAAACAGCAGTAAGTTGAAATATTGAGATCAGACACTATTGTTTCTTTACTGACTACTCCTGCATAGTGATTTCTTAATTTTCTATTCTTGCACATGTAGACAAACTATATCCCTGGCACCTAAACATGAATTTCATGCCTTATCCTTCTCCTTTAGTTCTGACATGGCTCCTTGAGGGGAAGAACCCTGCCTTTTCCTTCTCTAACATTCTCTTTTTCTGGCTCCCAACACAGGTCTGCTCATATAAAAAGGCCACTGTGCTATGCTGGAATATAACCTGGACCTGGGGTAAATTACCTGCTTTCAGTTCTGGCTATTTTGCTTAGAGACTTTGGATAGATCAATTTACCTCTCCAAATCTCAACTACTTCTTCTTCTATAAATTAGGAATTAACAGTATCTTTTTAGAGAGGAATGCTATGAAGATCAAATTTATCAGTTCATTCAATACTGCCTTTCTAAAACCTTTTAAGAACTATGTTAAGCACTGCAAACACACACATATATATGCGTGTGTGTTATGTGTGTGTATACATATATACACACACATATATATCCTCTACATATACATACACAGACACACATATATATTTCCTCTACTTGTAATGAATTCATGGTTTAACGGGAAAATTTTTTTAAATGAACATGCTTGCAAATCGAAAAAACCTTTCCAATGTGACATCTCTGGACAGCTCTCTGATTCTGAAGCTCATTTTCCTTAAAGTGAGTTTGTAACCTATAGAAGCGGTGATTCCACAGATTCTGCTTATAAATTATAATTCTAAAAGGTCATCTAATCCCCTTGAATTGCCTCCACAGCATCTCCCATACTCAACCAACATCTGCTTGAATACTTCCATAAATTCTCTAGTTTTTTGTATCACCACAGAGTTTAAGCCCTAAATCATTCTTTCATTCTGAAGTTTTTGTCATAATAAAAAGTCCAAACAAGAAACACTAGTAGTATCATCTAATGATAGATCAGTGCTCAGTGATGCTAAAACATGTAAAATGCAGATTATGCAAAGTGAGGGCAAAGGGACCATGGCTATTATGAAATGCAAGAACCTCAAAGGAAGTTAAATAAAAATCACTGCCAATATCCAGCATCAAAATGCACTCCTGATGTCCAGGATATTAATAGCACTAATGTTTTTACAAATTCTCTTGAGTCTTTCAGTATCATCAATAATGTCTTAAGAGCCTGAACACTGGACTTTAACAGAGAAGAAAAGATCTATAGCAGACTAATTTGTTGCTACCTAGGAGACAGGAACAATTTATGTTACTTCTACACTAAGTAACACTAATGCTGTGTATCTTCCTGTCTGTAAAGAAAGTAGGGCTAAGTTGGTACAAAGACCAACTATTTAGGACACCTTGGGACTATCTGCAAACCAACAATAAATAAATACACCACTTCCTGTCTTTAATCATACAGAAAGTACCTTTCAATCAAGGTAATTTGGCTATTTCACCACCTCCAAAATCTCAGGACCCCTACCAGAGTATTAAACTTCTAAACCTTGGCACCCATCCCTTACTCCCTACCTCCAAACTCTAATAAATCACAAAGACTCACAGATTTCGTGTGCTCTGGGCGTGGAGCAATCACTGGAGGTGGGGTGGCATCATCATCATCATCTTCATCTTCTGAAACTGGTGGCACTGCAGGGGTCTCAGACACCGCCTTCACATTCTGCACAGTGACAAAAGCCAGATTCGTTAGGTTACGCCAACATGGAACTTAAACTACCAGGGTCACCAATCTCCCAGAAGAAGCCTTCTCCGGACACTCTTTCTGAAACACACATCAGCCTCCACGCTCTCCACCTTTGTAGCTGGCCTCAGGAACTCAGCCATCTCCCCTCTCTTCTTTTAGCTACCACTCCCCCTTCAGTCCCTGGAGGGCTTCCTTCTCCCACCCAAAGCCTAATTGTGGATGGGGAAACCAACTGACAGCTTCTCTACCTCCTACCCCAAACCAAACCCTGAAGACAAGCTCATATTTCTTTCTTCTCTATGAATTTTACTCTCTGTGCTGAAGAGAGGATAAAGTACAATATGTAGGAAAGGGATCAAGAGTTCAGAACTTTACAAAGTTTATCATTATAATTCTGTACTCCTTTCTGATATGGTAAATAGAAGTTCTGAAAGGTCTTTGCCTCTCCTTTTCCTTCTTTACCAAAATATACTGTGTCCCTTATGCTATCAGGTACCCTCACCTCAACCTGCAGATACCGAACATCACAAGAAGCAATGAGATTTTCTTGTCACAGGAAGCAATGAGATTTTCCCCAGATCAGATGCTACCTATTTCCTTAAGCTTCTGCCCTGTCTTGGAATGACCCTTACCAGCACCACTAATTGAATCTGCTATAATCTCAGAAACTTGATTTTCTCATGCAAACTATAACAAAGCTGGGCCAAGACTGGCAGGTTTCAGGGCAAGACCAGGCAAAAAGATCATACCATTACTGTTTACAACACATGTTCAAGAAATAAAATAGCTCCAAAATATGAGATTTCTGATAGACATTAAATGATTATAGTAGAGGACCAGAGAAGCAATAGAGATCTTTTAGTAGATATAATATAATTCAACAGTTTCAGATATTTTCAGACCATCTACTTTGTGCTCAGTAAGATACTGTGATGGATATTTTTGATATAAATGTACAAAGATGAAAAAGATGGTCCAAGTCCTAAAAGTAGCTCACCATCTGATGCAGGAGACAGACGGACGGACAATTCCCCTTCTGCTGCCATTTGAGGCCGCTCGAGACAGGAATGTCAGAACAACATGGGATAAGTGAAGGAACTTATTTAGCTGAATATTATACTAGAGTTATGTGTGGGAGAGTGGCCTTTACCACATATGACATACTAAGTAAGGAAAGTTGGCATCGTCATAGATTCTAACAGGACCGCCAGCGCAGGACATAACTTAAAAACTGCCAGTGACAGGCATTTGTAAGCAACTAGTTTTAGTGACACAGGTAATGAATCCATCCTCTCAGCTTCAAGTTTCATCACTTAAGGAATGTGGAGGTGAGGACTGGTATAATTTGAGGGGTGCCCTTAAGTCACTTTCAGTTCTAAAATCCAAGAGTGGTTCCTTCCCTGTGAAAGCACATATTTTGATACTTTTCCATTCTAATTTGTTTTCCCCCTAATATTCTATTCAACAAAATTTAACTAGGAACCCAAAATGAAAATGAAGTTAACTCAGCAGCCTCTCCATCTTCTTGGGGCCCTAGGGCTACCCACTGTAGACTATAAACACCAAGTGTGTTGCTTCCTAAAACTGTGGAGGAGGGGATTTCATCACCTTCCTTAGCAACACATTCTGGTTTCCACACGTGATGGCTTTGGGTGGTTGTATTAACAACTATCAGAATCAAGAGATATAGGTTTCTTTCCCAGAATTTTATTTCTTATCCCTGTGTCCTTTGCCAAGGCTATCCCCCTTTAAGCCAAAGTTCTCATCCATAAAATGGAAATGATGACAAGAAGCTCTCTGCCTACCTTAGAGGACCACATGGAGAAAGAAATGAAGTGATGTGGGTATAAAAACACTCAGTTAGAAAGATGTAAGGAATCAATTAAATTATCATTATGGTTAATAACCACAAACCTCTTTTTAAAAAGTGACTCCAACTCATCCACTGATTCACTGTAGATAAAGTGCCTGGTCCTATAGCGTACATTTTAGAAGAAGATACATTTAAAATTCATCACCAAATTGCAAGGTAGTAGTAAGAAACATATGAGAGTAGAGACTGATTGAAAGTAAGGAATTATTACCTTAGATATAAGTAGTCATGGAAAGGCCTCTTTAAATGGCCAGAACAAAATGAGAAAACAAGCAATCAGGCCCTCTGAAGAATATTCCCGGCAGATGGAAGAGATACAAAGACTCTGAGAAGGGAACATGCTTGGAATGTTCTCAAAACCTCCAGGCGTCTACATATACTACTGAGAAGTGCTTATCATTTTAAAACTGCTGAACTTTGGTAAAAACATAGGGATCTCTGATGTTCTGGCCCAGGATTTCTCCCATCCATCCCACCCTAGCTTCATTAGAGCAGGGTTTCTTCCAGGGAAGGCAGGCTGCAACTATGTGGTCCAAGAGGTCTCACTTTCATTTGGAGGAGTAAGCAGTGCCCAGGCCCAGTGGGGCCATCAGTGGAAGTAACCTCCCAGAGACGGCAGCAGGAGAGGGTTAACCGCTGCTGCCCGAGGCTGCAATCCTGGATAGGGCAAGTGAATTCTGGCCAAGACTGCTCAAAGATACAGCAGATATTAGAGAGAGGTCCCACACTAGTCATATATGCCTGACTCTCCAGTACTTTGGCCACCTCATGCGAAGAGTTGACTCATTGGAAAAGACTCTGATGCTGGGAGGGATTGGGGGCAGGAGGAGAAGGGGACGACCGAGGATGAGATGGCTGGATGGCATCACGGACTCGATGGACGTGAGTCTGAGTGAACTCCGGGAGATGGTGATGGACAGGGAGGCCTGGGGTGCTGCGATTCATGGGGTCACAAAGAGTTGGACATGACCGAGCAACTGAACTGAACTGTGCACATACATAAAAGCTTCAAAAAGGACAAGCAGAAAGTTAAAGTTTCTGGACAGCCCTCAAAGAGATCTCAATAATGAGCAATGATATAGATTTTAACAACACTATCAATCAATGCAACCTAAGTGACATATACAAAATACTCCACCCAAGTTCTGAAGAACACACATTACTTTTAACAACTTATGGATAATTCTTCAGGATAGAATATATGCTCGGCCATAAAACATATCTCAATAAATTTTCAATGACTGAAAACACACAAAATGTCTTATTTAACCACAGTAGAATTAAATTAGAGATAAACAATGACAAAAAATTTCTCCAAAAAAGATAAACAAATGGCCAATAAGCACATGGCCAATACTCAACTTCATTATTAGGAAATGCAAATCAAAACCACAATGAGATACCACTTCATATCCACTAAGATGGCTATAATCAAAAGACAGAAATAACAAATGTGGGAGAAGATATGTAGAAATTAGAAGCATCCTAATGTTGGTGGGAATGTAAAAAGCTGCAGCCACTGTAGAACACGGTCTAGCAGTTCCTCAAACGGTTAAACACAGAGTCACCATGTGGCTTAGAAATTCTACACCTAGGTATATACCAAAGAGAAACGAAAACACAGATCCACACCAAAGTTTGTACATGAATGTTAGTATGAGCATTATTTATAATAATCAAAAAGAAGAAAAAGCCAAATGCCCATCAACTGATGAATAATCAAAACAATAAAATATTATTTAGACTTTTATAAAAAGGAATGATGTCCTGATACATGCTAGAACATGGATGAAACTCACAGGTATTATACTAAGTGAAAGAAGCTAGACACAAAAGACTCATAAAACTACATAAATGTAAGTTTATGTAGACAGAAAGAATATGAGTGGTTTCCTAGGGTTGGGCATGGGAGTTTGAATGAACTGTAAAAGAATACTAGAGAACTCTTTGTGGTGATGAGAATATTCCAAAAATAGATTGTAGAGACAGCTACACAAGTCTATAAATTTAATACAATCATTGAATTGTACAATTCAACTAGTATGGATGAATTTTATGGTATATAAATAACAGTCAATAATGCTACCTTTTAAAAGTAAAAATTCTAAGGTATATGTAAAACCAGCAGCTTCTTATCTTACATTTTATATAATACAGATATGTAAGGAGCCAAAAGTAAAAATTCCTCAGGAATGCCTGATAAAGATGGCAGATTGAACATAGGCATCTATTTCTTAGAAATTTCATTAGAACTATAATAAATAATGGCCTGTTAAAGCCATTAAACCCAGAAGGCTGGGGAAAACAGGAAAGAGGGCAGGATTAGCAAAAGAGGCAAAGAAAAATAGATGAGCAATAACTGTTAAAAAGACCAAATCTCAAGTTGATGATAGGCAAATCTGAAAACCAATCTACATATCTACGCTGCAAACTTAAGGCAAGGAAAATAGAGTAAATATTTTTAAAAATCAGAGAATTAGTCCAGCAAGTCTTAAAAAAAAACAGGAGCTCCAGAAAGAGAAAACAAAGAAAAGAGGGGATGAAATCATCAACTCAGGCAAATTTCTTGAAACTGAAACTTGAGTTTCCAGGTTGAAAGAGTTCACAAAGCTCCTCATGAAATAGGTGAATATAGAGATGAAATTATGAAATTTCTAAGTGATGGTAACAAAAAAAATGCCACAAGCCTCCCAAATTGAAAAAAAAAAAAAAAAAAACAGGTCAGGTACAAAGAGGCAAGAATGAAACAGCTTTGAAATTGAATAGCTAATGCTGAAAACTAGATAACAAAACTGCAGTGCTTCCCAAATTCTGGTGGAAAATTATTTTCAACCAAGAATTCCATATACAGCCAAATATCAGTCAAATGGGAGGCAGAATAGAAGTGCTCCATTTTGAGACCTGAAAGATATTAAGTATTTACTTCCCACCTACTTTCTCAAAGCTACTGGAAGACGGGATCCACCAAACTAGGAAGCAAACTAAAAATGAGCAAGCACTGCAAGTGAAATAGAAATTCCAACATAGAAATGCAAAGAAATTTCAAAGATGATAGTGAAGGAAGACCCCAGAATGACAGCTATTAGTTACTAGGATTTTAGTTCTAACTGATTTTTTAATCTAATGCTTGGGTAAAAAGAATTTTTAAGTGAATATTCTTAATTACCATCAACCCAAAAGGTCAGTTCAGTTCAGTTGTTCAGTCGTGTCCAAGTCTTTGCAACCCAATGGACTGCAGCATGCCAGGGTTCCCTGTCCATTACCAACTCCTGGAGCTTACTCAAACTCATGTCCATCTAGTCAGTGATGCCATCCAACCATCTCATCCTCTGTTGTTCCCTTCTCCTCCTGCCTTCAGTCTTTCCCTGCATCAGGATCTTTTCAAATGAGTCAGTTCTTTGCATCAGGTGGCCAAAGTATTGGAGTTTCATCTTCAGCATCAATCCTTCCAACGAATATTCAGCACTGATTTCCTTTAGGATGGACTGCTGGATCTCCTTCCAGTCCAAGGGACTCTTGAGAGTCTTCTCCAGCACCACAGTTCAAAAGCATCAATTTTTCCACACTCAGCTTTCTTTATGGTTCAACTCTCATATCCATACACGACTACTGGAAAAACCGTAGCTTGGACTAGATGGACCTTTGATAGCAAAGTAACGTCTCTGCTTTTTAATATGCTGTCTAGGTTGGTCATAGCTTTTCTACCAAGGAGCAAGCATCTTTTAATTTCATGGCTGAAGTCACCATCTGTAGTGAGTTTGGAGGCCAAAAAAATTAAGTTGCCACTGTTTCCCCAACTATTTGCCATGAAGTGATTGGACCAGATGCCACGATCTTAGTCTTCTGAATGTTGAGTTTTAAGCCAACTTTTTCACACTCCACTTTCATCAAGAGGCTCTTTAGTTCTTCGCTTTCTGCCATAAGGGTGGTGTCATCTGCAAAGCTGAGGTTATTGATATTTCTCCCAGCAATCTTGATTCCAGCTTGTGCATCATCCAGCCTGGCATTTTGCATGATGTACTCTGCATATAAGTTAAATAAGCAGGGTGACAATATATAGCCTTGACATACTCCTTTCCCAATTTGGAACCAGTCTGTAGTTCCATGTCCAGTTACAACTGTTGCTTCTTGACCTGCATACAAATTTCTCAGGAGGCAGGTAAGGTGGTTTGGTATTCCCATCTCTTGAAGAATTTTCCACAGTTTGTTGTGATCTACACATTCAAAAGCTTTGGTCTAGTCCATAAAGCAGAAGTAGATGTTTTTCTGGAATTCTCTTGCTTTTTCGATGATCCAATGGACGTTGGCAATTTGATCTCTGGTTCCTCTGCCTTTTCTAAATCCAGCTTGAACATCTGGAATTTCACAGTTCACATACTACTGAAGCCTGGCTTGGAGAATTTTGAGTATTACTTCGCTAGCATGTGAGATGAGTGCAATTGTGTGGTCGTTTGAACACTCTTTGGCATTGCCTTTCTTGGGATTGGAATGAAAACTGACCTTTTCCAGCCTGTGGCCACTGCTGAGTTTTCCCAATTTGCTGGCATATTGAGTGCAGCACTTTCACAGCATCATCTTTTAGGATTTGAAATAGCTCAACTGGAATTCCATCACCTCCCCTAGCTTTGTTCGTAGTGATGCTTCCTAAGGCCCATTTGACTTCACATTCCAGTATGTCTAGCTCTAGGTGAGTGTGAATGATCACACCATCATGATTGTCTGGGTCATGAAGATCTTTTCTGTATAGTTCTTCTGTGTATTCTTGTCACCTCTTCTCAATATCTTCTGCTTCTGTTAGGTCCATATCATTTCTGTCCTTTATTGTGCCCATCTTTGCATGAAACGTTCCCTTGGTATCTCCAATTTTCCTGAAGATATCTCTAATCTTTTACATTCTATTGTTTTCCTCTTTCTTTGCATTGATCACTGAAGAAGGCTTTCTTATCTCTCCTTGCTATTCTTTGGAATTCTGCATTCAAATGGGTATACCTTTCCCTTTCTCCTTTGCCTTTAGCTTCTCTTCTTTTCTCAGATATTTGTAAGGCCTCCTCAGACAACCATTTTGCCTTTTTGCATTTCTTTTTCTTGGCAATGGTCTTGATCACTGCCTCCTGTACAATGTCATGAACCTCCATCCATAGTTCTTCAGGCACTCTATCAGATCTAATCCCTTGAATCTATTTGTCACTATATAATCGTAAAGGATTTGATTTACCCAACAGGTAAAAACTGTTAATATTTAGTGTTTAGCCTTTCCAAGGGTGGTAAACTAGACCATCACATGTTCAAACACCTTTATGTTGACCTCAGGCTTGAAAGCTAGTTTGATTAGGTACAGAATTCTTGGTTCTAAATAATTTTCCTCTTACCTCTGAACATACTGCTCCTTTGACCACTACTACTAATGAGCCACATTAGCTGTGTTTTCATTTTGAAAACTTTGAAAATATTTCTCTTTATTCTTGGGTCTCTCTTTACAGTTATCTGACTTGGTAACTGGTAGGCTCTTCCATCTGAAGACTCATACCTTTTTTAGCTAAGAGATTTTTCTTCCATTATTCCTTTATTTTTTCTACTTTAATGTCTTAATCCTCTAGTTCTTCCTGAATTTCACTGAATAATGTCCTATATCACTTATGCTTTAATTTTCCATATGTCTTTATGTTTTATATCATTAACCCACCTTTATGTGCATTTTTTAATCCTTAGAAATTTATTTCTTTAATAAAATTTTTAATTTCTAAGAATTATTTTTTTATCCTCTGATTGCTCTAATCCATGGGTCCCCAACACCAGGGCCACAGCTCAGTACCAGTCAATGGTCTGTTAGGAACCAGGCCACACAACAAGAGGTGAGCAGCAGACAAGCAAGCAAGCCAGCCAGTGAGCAAAGCTTCATCTGTACTTACAGCCGCTCTCCATGTTTGCATTACTGCCTGAGCTCCACCTCTTGTCAGATCAGCAGTGGCACTAGATTCTCATAGAAGCACAAACACTCCTGTGAACTGCACACATGAGGTATCTAGGATGTGTGCTCCTTATGAGAATCTAATGCCTAATCAGAGGTAGAATCAAGGCGATGCTGCCAGTGCTGGGGAGTAACTGCTAATATAGATTTATCATTAGCACAGTAAATGTAATACACTTGAATCATCCCAAAACCATCCTCACTCCCCTGCCCCTAATCCATGGAAAAATAGTCTTCCACAAAACTGGTCCCTGGAGCCAAAAGGTTGGGAACCACTGTTCTGATTGTAGCATGTTTTGGGAGATGCAATATCTATAAAACCTTTGAATATACTGGGTTGGCCAAGATGTTCATTCCAGTTTTTCAAAACATCTTATAGAAAAGCCCAAATGAACTTTTTGGCCAACCCAATATTAGAGTTCTTTTTAATTTTCTTTCCTGAATTAGCAATTTCCTCTGGCATCAGTTTTATTTCTTTATCGTGGTCCTTCTCTTTAATGCTTTGTTCCTCTCAAGTGTCTAGAGATCAAGTGTCTAGGCTCTCTGCTCATATTTATCAGTGAAAAATCAGACTAATCAGTGTATCACCTAGCATGTGCTTCCTCTGTAGTCATGTGAGTGTGCTTCTCTGCTGTCTCTTCCTCTGAATGGGCAGTCTGATGCAGTCTGTATATGAGTTATACAGATGAGGTAACTGACAAGTATCATTTCAGAGTGTGTCAGCACGGAAGAGTATATATGGTAGAGATTCCTCTTCTCCCAGTTATCAAAAGCATAAGAGATTTATCCTTGGGATGCAGAAATTTAATGTATTTTTTTTTCACTGCAGAACTACTTTTACTTTTCCTCTACTTTATACCTGCTATAGAGATTTGTAGTTAACTCCAATTCTGCTGTTTCTCTCTCAGGCCCCTGTACCCATATCAGGCATTCTCCTGATATGGGTAATTTACAAAAAGGCAGTGTACTTTCTTTAGAAAAGTGTCTTTTAAGCTTAGGATCAACCTTCTGATACCTTTTGCTCACTTAACACGGAGGCTGCCCCAGCTTTTTCAATTACAGAATTTAAATTAATTTACTCTTGAAGATGACCCAGGACTCCTTCCTGTTTTTTATATATATTCTCTCACACCATTTTCTCTGGAGCTACTCTTACTTTCCTAAGATTTTTCTCTTCCACATACACAGAGCAGCTGTACTTTCTGCTGCTCCAGTCAATCTGATCTTATCTGCTTTCTATCTTCCATAAATTTCCAATAATGCTTCATTAATAAGCATTGTTTTGAATTTATTTTTTATGTATCTTTTCTGGATTTAAGAAATTAAACATAGCAAGAGAGACAGAGATATGAATTCATCCCACTACACAGATCCAAATTCCAGAGGTATCTTTCTAAAATAGTTGTTGTTATTGAGTAGTTCAATCATATCCAACTCTTTCTGACCCCATGGAGTGTAGCCTGCCAGGCTCCTCTATCCACGGGATTTTCCCAGCAAGAATACTGGAGTGGGTTGCCATTTCCTTCTCCAGTGGATCTTGCTGACCCAAGGACTGAACCCACATCTCGTGCACTGGCAAGCAAATTCTTTACCACTGGGCCACCAGGAAGCCCTTTCTAAGATGGCAGTTTAGACTAAAATAAATATCTAACTACATTACTTAAAATACTTCCTATTTAAAATACTTCCTTAGCTCAAGTGGAGAGTCCAAGTTCTTTCATCTGACATGATGGCTCCTTAACAATGTGGCTTCTGTTCATGCTACTTCACACAAGAAGCATTGATTGCCCTTTTCTCTGGCTGGTATCATTGCCTACATTTACCTGACACTGTGTTACTTACCTGACACTGTGTTATCAATCCTTGTTTATGTGTTCTGATTCCTCACTAAGTTGGGAGATCAAGAGCAAAGACCTTACCCATCTTTGACTCTTGGGCACTCACGGAGCCTATAACATAGTAGGTGATCATTTTATAAATGACAGCTCAGGCACTAAAATGCTAAATAATCTGAGAGATGGATCTCAGACCAATGAGCCACAAAATAAAGCATTTTAGAACTAGAAGAAACATTAAAGGTTATGTTTATTAAATGAATAAACTGTGAGGGCCCAAGAACCTTTTGCCAACTATCCTGTAATACCAAGCAGAATAATCACTCCATCAAATATGACCCTCATTGTATGTTATTCATGTACTTCTCTTGCAGCCTTCATCCTTATGTTAATTTTTTCTCAAGGACTAAGATAACGCAAAAATTTTATCTCTGTATCACCAATACCTGGGCACAAAGAAAGTGCTAAATAAATATCAGTGGTTAAAAGTATAAATGAATGCTGCGGAGAACTTTATTTTGTACTGGTTTCTACTACTAATTCATTCAAGGATAGGAAGCATGTCCCATAATCTCTGAGTCCCAATTTCTTGTGTCATGGAGATTACGGTATCATTCAAATATTTCCAACATCAAATGGAATGATCTGTGTGAAACCAATATGGAAAACGATGCCATGCTATCACAGGACAAACCATATCCCCACATATAACTAGTAAGGAAATAAAGAGGACTGAGCCACAGGGATAATGTTCTGAATTGCAGAGAAAATGTCCTTGACAATCTGGTGGTTTTACTGTAGATACTAAAATCAGTACAGGTTTTTACAGAGCAGGTGTTATCCTCTCTGCCATATGGCATGAGCCCCAGGGCTCCTCCTCCTCACTAAGGAACAACAGACTGAAGGCTTTACTGCAATCTCCTTTATAAGACCTCTCTGACATCTTCTTTCTCAGTTCCCTGCCACAGTGGGAAAAAAACCCAGGACAGAGATTCAGAAGACCCTAGTTCTAATCTGGTTGTATCACAATAGCAATTATGAGTCTCCAGGAAAGTCTGTTTCCTATCTGTGAAGTGAGGATGATAATTTCTTCACAAGGTTAATTTGTGAGGACTAATTATGTTAACATACATAAGTTACTAGGCTTCCCTCATAGCCCAGTTGATAAAGAATTTGCCTACAATGCAGGAGACCCAGGTTTGATTCCTAGGTTGGAAAGATCCCCTGGAGAAGGAAATGGCAACCCATTCCAGTGTTCTTGCCTGGAGAATCCCATGGACAGAGGAGCCTGGCAGGCTACAGTCCATGGGGTCATGAGAGTCATAAACGACTTAGCGACTAAACCACCACATATAAGTTACTAACACAGTGCCCGGCACATCTTAGCTACTCAATAAATAACAGCTGCTACTTCGCCTTGAAAAGCATAAAGACATTTGAGCGACAAAGTACCGTTCAGCTTTGGTTAACATCCCTTCTTCAACAATTTACAGCTCAATAATGGGGAGAAATTTTCAAGGATCTTAACATCAGCAAGTTCTTCACCACCTTTTAATTGTATCTCTTCCATCTGATGAAAAAATGAATCAGTGGAAAGCAAAACGAACTGGGAATCAGTTACCTATTGCCAATAACCCTTCTCAATTTCAGTTTTATCATCTATTATACAACGATAATAACCTGTCTCATTAAACTCCTCTGAAGATTAAGAGACCGTGAATATGAAAGGAGCCAGGATGCTATTGGCAATGGACACGTGAACTTTTTTTTTTTTAATCACTGATTACAGTATAAAATGACTCAGAATAAACGAATCCCAATGCTGGAAGCATGATTCAACGTTTTTGGATTGTGACTCAGTACTGTGTTAGAATGTATGACTCCTCCACTTAAGATCCTTCAATAGCTTGTTATTACCTTTAAAAGTTAAAATTCCTTACATGATCTGACCTGCCTACACTTCACATTCCAATCATATCAAACCACTCGCAGTTCTCTGTACAAGCCAATCTCACGAACCTCCTTGCCTTAGCACATGCTATTTATCCTCTGCCTGGAATACACTTGTCTCTTTATTATTCTTGCCCAAGATAACTAACTCATTCAGTTCAGACTTCACCATTAGGAAGCTTTCCTTAAACATCCAATCTTTTATTCAGTACGTGCCATAGTATAATTTTATTCAGTATTATATCATTATGTGCCACATGCCATGGAACCTGCAACTGACAGGTGAGACATAGTTCCTGGCCTCATGAAGTTTTAGCATCCTGTACTGTAACTGTTTGTGCCTTCATGACTCACAAGACTGGGAGATCAGGAGTTTGATAATGTCTGATTCATCCCTATACTGTCACTTCTCCACAGAGGACCTGGCATAGAATAGCAGCTTTGCAAATGTTTAGTAAATCAACATAAAATAACCAGCTCTGCACAGAGACAGCACTAGATAAAAAGAATAGCAGTAATCTAGTATAATAAGCCACAGCTTACTCATTATAAGACCCTTTCAAACACATCAATACCTCATCACATAATCTGCTTTAGAAAAAGGAATTGGTAAATTGTGAAGGTCAGAGGGACCCATGAGGTCATCAACGACTTCTACATATTCCTTCAAGTGATAGGACATTTACTACAACTTCAGAGGACAGAATGAATGACCTTAAATTAATAGAATCTGCTCCCTTCAACAATTAATCCTAATCCTGGTTTTGTAAACCCAATTAACCCAAAAGAAGGAATTCTCTTTTAAATGCAGCTATCTGAGGACATTTCCAGGTAAGGCAAAGTGTATGGTCCTCAGTCTACTGAGGAAAAAACTGAAGCTCACAAAGGAAATTGGCTTTCCTAACATTCAAAGATAAAACTGAAAACTGAGTCTAGCAGCCAGTTCTTCTGGTTCCAGGGTTAGGATTTCTAGAGCATTAATAAATGAAAGCTGGAAGGGATATCTACTGCTTATTAAGTTCAAGTCCTTTACTCTGAGGCCCAGGCTGGGAGAGTGACCAAGATGAGTGCCCACCAGCCCAGACTCTGCATCTACCACACTGACCTGATCCCTAAAAATCATACCTGCCCATATCAAAATAGAGGAAATAAAGGCTTACCAAAGTGTTAGAAGAATTATAATCCTCAGTTGATTTATCTGCAAAAGAAAAGAGACAAGTGATTCAGTCAGTAAACAATTACAGTGAATCCTTTCTTGAGACTTAGGAAGCCTATTCAGGAAAATACTTGCCAAGCTTAGAATAACAGTGTTATTGATACTACAGTCCCAATACCATGCTAAATACTTTATACACATTACCACCTCTAATCCTTGCTACAGCTGGGTACTATTATTATGTCTACTTTTATAAATTTGGAAACTGACATTCAGTGAAGTGATTTGTCTACAAATTATTTAACACACAGGTTATTAGGAGTCAAGATTTGAATTCTGGTCTAATTCTAAATACTATGCTAGAACTATATCCACATTATCAAGCCTCAGTGATTAAGGAAATTTCCTCCATTCTAAGAGAAAAGGAAAGAGTTCGTAACTGGTATCACCCTGAGACATCTATAACAAACCATGACCAGCATGCAGCTTCAGCTTTTAGAAAGGATCCTTCTATATCCATGTCTATTCCCCACAAGGAAAGAAACACTAAGCCTTAGGAAAAGAGCTTTCTGGGTAGCTCAGCTGGTAAGGAATCTGTCTGCAATGCAGGAGACCCTGGTTTGATTCCTGGGTAGAGAAGTTCCCCTGGAGAAGGGATAGGCTACCCACTCCAATATTCTCGCCTGGAGAATCCCCATAGATAGAGGATCCTGGTGGGCTACAGTCCATGGGGTCGTAAAGAGTCAGACAACTAGCATCTTAGCACAACACAGTCACGTCAAGTATAATTAAAAGTATGGTCTTATTTCTGACACTAGATCTAAACTCCCTCAATATCACCAAACTTTATTAATTACTAGATATATATTTTTTTTCACATTAACATCTCTGAAACAAAGATGTGTCCTACAGTCAATGATTTACAGTTAATGATTTAATTGGCAGCTTCTTTTCTCTTCATGTATGTAAAATAACAATGCATCTCACCATCAATGATATCTTAAACTTGATAAAGTATGAAATACAAACCTAATGGAGATCTAGCAAGAAAATAAGTTTAAACACCAAGTATTATGTTTGGATTTATTCTTTAATTCCTAGAAGTCCAAGAAGAAATTGATTTCATCAGTTCACTACCAGTGAAATTAAGGAGAAGAAATATTATATCAAATCCTACATCTACCTCACCAAGAAACAAGCCCAGATAATGTCCAAGATCTCACAAATATTGAAGTGTCAGGTATAGCTCCTATGATCCTATGACAAATTATGAACCCACAAACTGTGACAATATGTTCTTAAAGCAAGCCCTGAATGGCAAGCTATACCCCAGAGAAATCAAATCAAGATATAGCTTAAACCTAATTCACTTGTTTTTCTTCTCCAAAAGCATATTTCATACCAAGTAGAATACTATGCCCTCACTGCACCACCTCCAACATTCCGTACTACTACTGTTTGTGAGGACTGGGTATTCTGGTAATAAACATATCTCAATCGTATAAAAGAAGAATAAGTTTGCACCTTCTAAGTGAGATGTACAATTTCTATATATAAAAATTAAATTTCATAGCACAGAATGACACAGCAGAAAGCACATCCAATCCCTTCATTTTACAAATAAATAAACTAAGGTTCAGAGGAAAAGAAATTGGTTTAAGATTACATAAATCAAATGTCATAAATCCATGGCAAAGAGGGCTAAAACCCAGAACCTGAAGTAGTCAGTTCAGTTCAGTTCAGTCACTCAGTCGTGTTTGACTTTTTGTGACCCCAGGACTGCAGCACGCCAGGCCTCCCTGTCCATCAGTCCTTCCAATGCATATTCAGTCCTTCCAACTTCAACATCAGTCCTTCCAATGAATATTCAGGACTGATTTCCTTTAGGATGGACAGGCTGGATCTCCTTCCAGTCCAAGGGACTCTCAAGAGTCTTCCCCAACACCACAGTTCAAAAGCATCAATTCCTTGGCGCTCAGCCTTCTTCACAGTCCAAATCTCACATCCATACATGACCACTGAAAGAACCATAGCCTTGACTAGACAGACCTTTGTTGGCAAAGTAATGTCTCTGCTTTTTAATATGCTGTCTACGTTGCTCATAACTTTTCTTCCAAGGAGTAAGTGTCTTTTAATTCCATGGCTGCAATCACCATCTGCAGTGATTGTGGAGCTAAAAAAATAAAAGTCTGCCACTGTTTCCACTTTTTCTCCATCTATTTCCCATGAAGTGATGGGACCAGATGCCATGAGCTTTGTTTTCTGAATGTTGAGCTTTCAGCCAACTTTTTCACTCTCCTCTTTCACTTTCATCAAGAAGTTTTTTAGTTCTTCTTCACTTTCTGCCATAAGGGTGGTATCATCTGCATACCTGAGGTTATTGATATTTCTCCTGGCAATCCTGAATCCAGTTTGTGCTTCATCCAGCCCAACGTTTCTCACGGTGTACTCTGCATATAAGTTAAATAAGCACGGTAACAATATACAGACTTCACGTACTCCTTTTCCTACTTGGAACCAGTGTGTTGGTCCATGTCCAGTTCTAACTGCTGCTTCTTGACCTGCATACAGATTTCCCAAGAAGCAGGTCAGGTGGTCTGGTATTCCCATCTCTTTCAGAACTTTCCACAGTTTATTGTGATCCATACAGTCAAAGGCTTTGGCATAGTGAATAAAGCAGAAATAGATGTTTTTCTGGAACCCTCTTGCTTTTTTGATGATCCAGTGGATGTTGGCAATTTGATCTCTGGTTCCTCTGCCTTTTCTTAAACCTGATTGAGGTTGTCAATCTAGTCTAATTTTGCTTATCACATTACCTATGAGTTGGTACAGAAAATAAAGTGCTAAAAAAACAGGAAACAAAAAAAAATTGGCATGAAAAATTGTGCTTTGGTTTTAGACAGCAAAGGATTTAAAGACCCAAGTTGAAAACACACTTACATCACTGGTGTATCACTCAATTGATATGTTAAGGCTCTATGAATAAATCACTTACTTCCCCTGAGCCTAAATCATTTCTCTGAGCAGGCAAAATGTGGGTAACAGTACTTGTGCTGCCAGTCTCTCAATGTCATCGTGAGAATCAAATAAGATAATTTATGTGCAAGCATATACAAATTGAAGTAGTGTTGTCATAGTTAATATGAGAATAGTATGAGAAGAAAGGAAATAGGAAAATGATAGGACATTTAAAATAACTGTGCAATAAAAAATGAGATCCACTGTATAATACAGAGAACTATATTCAATATCCTATGATATACTGTAAAGCAATTATCCTCCAATTTAAATTTTTAATAAATAATTTTTAAAGGAAAAAATATCATATTATAAACCATACTGGAAAAGAATATTTTAAAATAGAGTGTCTATATAACTGAATCACTTTGCTGTATTTTTTTGGGCTCCAAAATCACTGCAGATGGTGACTGCAGCCATGAAATTAAAAGACGCTTACTCCTTGGAAGAAAAGTTATGACCAACCTAGACAGTATATTCAAAAGCGGAGACATTACTTTGCCAACTAAGGTCCGTCTAGTCAAGGCCATGGTTTTTCCTGTGGTCCTGTATGGATGTGAGAGTTGGACTGTGAAGAAAGCTGAGCGCAGAAGAATTGATGCTTTTGAACTGTGGTGTTGGAGAAGACTCTTGAGAGTCCCTTGGACTGCAAGGAGATCCAACCAGTCCATTCTGAAGGAGATCAGCCCTGGGATTTCTTTGGAAAAAATGATGCTAAAGCTGAAGCTCCAGTACTTTGGCCACCTCATGAGAAGAGCTGACTCATTGGAAAAGACCCTGATGCTGGGAGGGATTGGGGGCAGAGGAGAAGGGGACAACCGAGGATGAGATGGCTGGATGGCATCACGGACTCAATGGACGTGAGTCTGAGTGAACTCCAGGAGTTGGTGATGGACAGGGAGGCCTGGCTTGCTGCAATTCATGGGGTCACAGAGAGTCGGACACGACTGAACAGAATGGAACGGATAGCAGTAACTAACACAACATTGTAAATCAATTATACTTCAATAAAAAAATAACTGTGACAAACATACAGTTTTGCCTGGAGCTGCTTTGGCCTTCAACTTACAGAAAACAAAAAATTCTTCAATGTTATTCATTTATACATACATGCAGGAACATACACACAATTACCTGAATGTGTATATCATATACCCATATTCACTCATATATACTTAAAGTGGACTTTTTATATTCCAAACATACAGAAATCCACAGAGCTGCTTCCATAAACATAAACAGTATTTGTATATATCTACACACATACACATAAAAAGAGATTATTTCAAAGATTCTGCTACTGAGGCTTTCAAAACCAGCTCCTTATCTGACATCTCCATGACAAACTCTTGAAAACACAAACCCTAATCTAGAAAACTTTCCTACCCATGATCCCTCAAACCCAATACTGCCTTGGAATAACTCACTCCCTCAATGGAAGAAGTGAGATATTTCCAGAGGGGACAGATATCAGGAAGGAAATATGCTAGGGACATGTATAATGCTCTGCTGGGCACCACTATGCAGAATGAGCAAAGCTGCAATTTGTCATCCTCACCATCTGTGCCCTTTGCTACAAGCCAGATACTTGCTGGGAAAAGCATCCTTCAAAATCAGTTAGTTCATCCTGGTTCTCACTATCCCCAACCACACTAACCTTTAAAAGAGACAACAGTAACACCAGCATTAAGCACTGAACTCAGAGTTAAGAATAGTGGTTAAGAGACTACTAATTTAGGCACAATAGAAAGGGATTTGGGGCTCTAATGTTTGCAAAACAAGAGGAAACTGGAAGTGGTATATACTAAAGATACCACTTGCCCTAAATTCTAAGATACTATATAAAAGGCAAGTTTCCAGAAATGTAGGCCTTCTTAGGACTTGCTTAAGAAAAGAAAAATCTCTCTGCCATGGAAGGAGGTGTTCCAAGTAAGAGTTACTAGAAGCAAGTGGTAATTTCTAGTCCAGTAATTAGGAGACCTGGATTCTAATCCCAATTCTTGTATGAAAAACATTCTGAAAAACACAGCCCTTTATACAGAGACAATGAATTCATCTAAAGAACATTTATTATTATTTGGCCTTTTTTCATTTGACTGATAAAAATTAGTTTCTTGAGGAAGAAATTGGGCTTGCCTACTTAAATGTGTTATCACATAACTTACTGATATTGAAAATGATGATAACAATGGCTACCTTTCCATGGTGCTGTTTTATAACCTACAAAGAATTTTCACATCAATGAGCTCATTTATTCTCATTACAATCTCTTGAGATAGGAAATAATATGCCCATTTTGAAGCTCAAAAAAATGAAGTAATTACCAAAATCTAGTCAGTATCAGAATCCAGATTTCTACCACAAAGTCTATGTTTTTATACATAGTATCACAGTATTTTTTAGAAACATGCAGTTTTAGAGTAAAGACTCAAGTTCAATGCAAAAACCCAACATCGTAGCTCTCAAATTTCAAAATTCCATCTTAGTAAAAGTGCCATCTCTACTCTTCCCATAATGCTCTTCCTTCACATCAACGGGCATCCAATATGAAAACATTTTTTTTTCCCCCTAGACTGTCCTGGATACAATCTCCATACCTGTAAAGCTCATATACTTCTGGCTGTTGGAGGTCTTCTTTGAGTTATAAAATTCCAACACATCCAGAACAGCCTGCGGGTTTTTCTTCTGCTCCGACTTAGTGATATTTGATGTCTGAAGCAAGCGGGCCCATTGCTCTGGCATCCCCTATAAGAGAGATATGCAAGGCTGTCAGCAAGGCACAGTCACAGGGACCCTGAAGCAAATTCAGAACTCACTATGGAGTGGAAGATTGGTTCAAGACGGGGAGCAGAGGACATGTGCTCATCTCCTCCTCCAAAACTCACAACTAACTGCTGAACAGTTAGCTAGTTTGCTGGAACCCACCAAAACAAACAAACAAACAAAAAAAAAAATCCAAAGACAAAGGTGTAGCCTCAATGAGACCATAGGACAGGCACAATCACTGTAAAACCAAATCCAATATCCACCAGGTGGGAGACCTACACAGAAGTTCTGCCACTGTTGTGAAGGTTCTGAGCCCTACATCAGGATTCCCAGACTAGGAGTCTAGCAATGGCACTAGGAATCCCCAGGGAATTTAATTTTGAAAGCCAGTGAGATTTGACTACAGAAATTCCACAGGACTAGGGGAAACACTCTCCACTTTTGAACAGCACATACAAAACGTTGAGCCCAACAGGACCCAGGAGAAAGGAGCAGAGACCCCATAGGATAATGAACCACACCTATCTGCTAGTGCTGCAGAGTCTCCTGAAGAGGCAAGGGGCGGCTGCAGCTCACAGCTGCGGCTCTGGGTGGCAAGGGCACTGGCAGCAGCACTACCCATTGGCATGAGCACTCCTGGAGGCTGCCATCAGCCCTATCATAGAGCCTTTAGCCTCCAGGGTTGGGTCACCTCAGGCCAAACAACAAACAGGGAGAGAACACAGTCTCACTCATCAGCAGACAAGTAGATTAAAGTCCCTGCCCACCAGAGCAAAATCAAGAATACTATACCCAGTGAGGCTCTCATTTAGATTTGACATGGAAATCAAAAGATTTAAAGACAAGCAAAAACTAAGAGAATTCAGCACCAGCAGACCTGCTTTGCAACATATGCTAAACAAACTCCTCTGGGTGGGAAAGAGACTGTGTGTGTGTTAGTCACTCAGTTGTGCCCGACATTTTGCGACCCCATGGACTACAGTCCACCAGGCTCCTCTGTCCATGAGATTTTCCAGGCAAGGATACTGGAGTAGGTTGCCATTTCCTTCTCCAGGGGATCTTTAAGCAACTTTAAAAAGAAAACTTGTGTGCGTGTGTGTATTATATATATATATATATGTATGTATTGTTATATCAAAACCCCATGGGTGCAGCAAACCCAAAAACTACATTGTGTGTTAGTCGCTCAGTCATATCTGACTCTTTGCAATGACAAGGACTATAACCTGCCAGGCTCCTATGTCCATGGGATTCTCCAAGCAAGAATACTGGAGTGGATTGCCATTTCCTTTTCCAGGGGATCTTCCTGACCCAGGGCTTCAACCAGGGTCTCCTGCATTGCAGGTAGATTCTATAAATACACATAAGAAACAGCAACCCAAACACAACACTAAAGATGGTAATCAAACCGCAAGAGAACAAAGGAGGAAGGGAAGAAAAAAGACCTATGAAAATAAACTCAGAATAATTAACAAAACGGCAATAGGAATATACATATTGATAATTACCTTAAATGTAAATAGATTATAAGTACCAACCAAAACACAAAGACCAGCTGGGTGGATACAAAAACAAGACTCATATATGCTATCTATAAGAGACTCACTTTAGACCTAGGGATATATACGGACTATAAGTGAGGGGTTGGAAGAAGCTATTCCATGGAAATCAAAATTGGAAAACTAGAGTAGAAATATTCATACCAGACAGAAGAGACTTAAAACAAAGACTGTTATAAGAGACAAAGAAGGACAGTACATAATGATCAAGGGATCAATCCAAGAAGATATAAAAATTGTAAACATATATGCACCCAACATAGGAGCACCTCAATATATAAGGTAAATTTTAACAATTGTAAAAGGGGAAATCAACAGTAATGCAGTAGTAGGGGAAATTCAGCATCACTAATGCAAATATGGCCTTGGAATGCGGAATGAAGCAGGCCAAAGACTAATAGAGTTTTGCCAAGACAATGCACTGGTCAGAGCAAACACCCTCTTCCAACAACACAAGAGAAGACTCTACACATGGACATCACCAGATGGTCAATACCGAAATCAGACTGATTATATTCTTTGCAGCCAAAGATGGAGAAGCTGTATACAGTCAACAAAAACAAGACAGGAGCTGACTGTGGCTCAGATCTTGAACTCGTTATTACCAAATTCAGACTCAAACTGAAGAAAGTAGGGAAAACCACTAGACCATTCAGGTATGACCTAAATCAAATCCCTTATGATTATACAGTGGAAGTGAGAAATAGATTTAAGGGACTAGATCTGATAGATAGAGTGCCTGATGAACTATGGAATGAGGTTCATGACATTGTACAGGAGACAGGGATCAAGACCATCCCCATGGAAAAGAAATGCAAAAAAGCAAAATGGCTGTCTAGGGAGGCCTTACAAATGGCTGTGAAAAGAAGAGAGGCAAAAAGCAAAGGAGAAAAGAAAAGATCTAAACATCTGAATGCAGAGTTCCAGAGAATAGCAAGAAGAGATAAGAAAGCCTTCTTCAGCAGTCAAAGCAAAGAAACAGAGGAAAAGAACAGAAAGGGAAAGACTAGAGATCTCTTCAAGAAAATCAGAGATACCAAGGGAACATTTCATGCAAAGATGGGCTTGATAAAGGACAGAAATGGTCTGGACCTAACAGAAGCAGAAGATATTAAGAAGAGGTGGCAAGAATACACGGAAGAACTGTACAAAAAAGATCTTCATGACCCAGATAATCATGATGGTGTGATCACTAATCTAGAGCCAGACATCCTGGAATGTGAAGTCAAGTGCACCTTAGAAAGCATCACTATGAACAAAGCTAGTGGAGGTGATGGAATTCCCGTTGAGCTGTTTCAAATCCTGAAAGATGATGCTGTGAAGGTGCTGCACTCAATATGCCAACAAATTGGGAAAACTCAGCAGTGGCCACAGGACTGCAAAAGGTCAGTTTTCATTCCAATCTCAAAGAACGGCAATGCCAAAGAATGCTCAAACTACCGCACAATTGCACTCATCTCACATGCTAGTAAAGTAATGCTCAAAATTCTCCAAGCCAGACTTCAGCAATATGTGAACCGTGAACTCCCTGATGTTCAAGCTGGTTTTAGAAAAGGCAGAGGAACCAGAGATCAAATTGCCAACATCCGCTGGATCATGGAAAAAGCAAGAGAGTTCCAGAAAAACATCTATTTCTGCTTTATTGACTATGCCAAAGCCTTTGACTGTGTGGATCACAGTAAACTGTGGAAAATTCTGAAAGAGATGGGAATACCAGACCACTGAAGAGGTGGCAAGAATACACGGAAGAACTGTACAAAAAAAGATCTTCATGACCCAGATAATCATGATGGTGTGATCACGCACCTAAAACCAGATATCCTGGAATGTGAAGTCAAGTGGGCCTTAGAAAGCATCACTATGAACAACGCTAGTGGAAGTGATGGAATTCCAGTTGAGCTATTTCAATTCCTGAAAGATGATGCTATGAAAGTGGTGCACTCAATATTCCAGCAAATTTGGAAAACTCAGCAGTGGCCTCAGGACTGGAAAAGGTCAGTTTTCATTCCAATTCCAAAGAAAGGCAATGCCAAAAATGCTCAAACTACTGCACAATTGTACTCATCTCACATGCTAGTAAAATAATGCTCGAAATTCTCCAAGCCAGGCTTCAGCAATATGTGACCCATGAACTTCCAGATGTTCAAGCTGGGTTTAGAAAAGGCAGAGGAACCAGAGATTATATTGCCAACATCTGCTGGATCATCAATGAAGTAAGACAGTTCCAGAAAAACATCTATTTCTGCTTCATTGACAATGCCAAGGCCTTTGACTGTGTGGATCACCATAAACTGTGGAAAATTCTGAGAGAGATGGGAATACCAGACCACCTGACCTGCCTCTTGAGAAATCTGTATGCAGGTCAGGAAGCCATAGTTAGAACTGGGCATGGAACAACAGACTGGTTCCACATAGGAAAAGGAGTACGTCAAGGCTGTATATTGTCACCCTGTTTATTTAACTTCTATGCAGAGTACATCACGAGAAAGGCTGGCGTGGAGGAAGCACAAGCTGGAATCAAGATTGCCGGGAGAAATATCAGTCACCTCAGATATGCAGATGACACCACCCTTATGGCAGAAAGTGAAAAGGAACTAAAAAGCCTCTTGATGAAAGTGAAAGAGGAGAGTGAAAAAGTTGGCTTAAAGCTCAACATTCAGAAAACTAAAATCATGGCATACATTCCCATCACTTCATGAGAAATAGATGGGGAAACAGGGGAAACAGTGTCAGAGTTTATTTTGGGGGCTCCAAAATCACTGTAGATGGTGATTGCAGCCATGAAATAAAAGACGCTTACTCCTTGGAGGGAAAGTTTTGACCAACCTACTGCTGCTGCTGCTAAGTTGCTTCAGTCGTGTCCAACTCTGTGCGACCCCATAGACGGCAGCCCACCAGGCTCCCCTATCCATGGGACTCTCCTGGCAAGAACACTGGAGTGGGTTGCCATTTCCTTCTCCAATGCATGAAAGTGAAAAGTGAAGTGAAGTCGCTCAGTCGTGCCCAGCTCTTAGCGACCAACCTAGATAGCATATTAAAAAGCAGAGACATTACTTTGCCAACAAAGGTCCATCTAGTCAAGGCTATGGTTTTTCCAGTGGTCATGTATAGAAGTGAGAGTTGGATTGTGAAGAAAGCTGAATGCTGAAGAATTGATGCATTTGAACTGTGGTGTTGGAGAAGACTCTTGAGAGTCCCTTGGACTGCAAGGAGATACAACCAGTTCATTCTGAAGATCAGCCCTGGGTGTTCTTTGGAAGGAATGATGCTAAAGCTGAAACTCCAGTACTTTGGCCACCTCATGCAAAGAGTTGACTAATTAGAAAAGACTCTGATGCTGGGAGAGATTGGGGGCAGGAAGAGAAGTGGACGAATGAGGATGAGATGGCTAGATGGCATCACGGACTCGATGAACATGAGTTTAAGTGTATTCCGGGAGTGGTGATGGACAGGAAGGCCTGTTGTGCTGCAATTCATGGGGTCACAAAGAGTCGGACACGACTGAGTGACTGAACTGACTGAATTCCTTTACATTGTTGCAGATGAGATACATATTATTTTTCCGCCTTTTAAAAAATATTCTGTTTAGATTCATTGTTAAAGTACTGTGGCACTCTGGTAGTCTAAATATATTAAAACGTAATTACTATTTTTTTTTTTTTAATTTTCATGGACACAAATACTTTTCTCTTATCTAAACTTCAGTTTCTTCAAGGGTACATAAGATACTTTAAATAGAGGATACTTAAGGTCTTTCCCTGGTGCTTCCTGATAGCTCAGTTGGTAAAGAACCTGCCTACAATGCAGAAGACCCCAGTTTGATTCCTGGGTCAGGAAGGTCGTCTGGGGAAGGGATAGGCTATCCACTCTAGTATTCTTGGGATTCCCTTGTGGCTTAGCTGGTAAAGAATCTGCCTGCATGGTGGGAGACCTGGGTTCAATCCCTGGGTTGGGAAGAGTACCTGGAGAAGAGAAAGACTATCCAGTCCAGTATTCTGGCCTGGAGAATTCCATGGAGTGTATAGTCTATGGGGTTGCAAAGAGCAGGACACAACTGAATGACTTTCACTTTCACTTTCAAGGTCTTCCCACGTCCTAAGACTCAATGATCAATTTACATTACAAGGAAAGAAAGATATGAGATTCTTCTGTGAAGTTTGTTCTTATTTCTCAGCATCACCTATGATAACTGTGATATCTAGTTTTCAAAGACACCCAGTCCTGTGACCCACACTGTCCTGTGAACTTCTTTTAATCAGTAGAATGTGACTGGGTGATACAGTGTGATTCCCAGGGCTAAACAACAAGGAACCAAGGCTTCCATCTGTGTACACTGGAACACTTGCTCTGGAGAAGCCAGCAACTAAGTAAATAATACAACTACAGTGATGTTGCCATGCTGTGAGGAGGCCCTAGCTTGTCATGTGGAAAGATTACACAGAAAACAAAACACACCCAGTTAGTTCCCACAGTGACTAAGGACCAGCCTTGTGAGTGAAGGAACCATCACTGTTAGTAACTGCATTGGACCTTCAAAGTGGCTCTTTGTTGCAGCTTCAGTCTTTCTGCAACTGTATCAAAGAGTTGAACCCAATCAACCCACTGTGAGAGATAATAAATTGTAAGCACCAAAATCTAGGTGACAGTTTGTTACAGAGCAATAGATAAACAGACATTAACTACATTTTTAATCTATGATCTCCATGAAAGTCCTCATCTACTGCATTGATACGATTTTCTTTCTGTATATTTATCTTTTCCCTTTTATCTTTTTTCCATACTGATAAGCTAACATTTTGAAAGACACACTAAAAAGGTAACCTGTTGGATAGTAAAGTATTCTGCACAATAATATCAGAAAACTTGGCTTCTAATTTCCATTTTACAAAGTAGTTGACTTTTCTATGACTTCCAGAAAGTCATTGACTACTTTTTCTGCATCTCACTATATACAGTTCATGTAATTATAGCAGAACTTATGGCACTGAATTGCTTAATAATGTCAAGAAACAACAACAAAACTAGGAATGGAAAAAATATAAATTTTATACTGTGAAAAACAGTTTTCCATAACAAAAAATTCTAAATTCTCTGCTCTCTCCCAGAATTTTTAATGATCTATTTGATACTCAAGACTCATATTTATATCAGTCATCTCTTCATTTTAAAAAAAAAGTGAGGAAAAATATGACCTTATGTTTATCTCAAATGTTAATGTCACATTTAATTACATAGATAAGAAGTTGTATCTGATTCTGTGCTTAATATTAAAAATTCTTATCTGAGTAATGGTGATAAGAAAAAATAGCATGTTTTTCCAGTCACCGTATCGTGTACATTTAATTAAGGCCCAGTTTTCTAAGTTCTGTCCTGTGTTGCTCATTCCACACCCTCTGGGAAACAGAGGAAACTTTTTAAATCTGTGAAAGATGGTCAATTCAATGTTCAGAGAAAAGAGAGAATTGCAATACTTGCAAACAAATGAGCAAAAATAACATGCAGAAGAGGGACAAAGCAGGTTGCTGGAGCTAAAGAAAATACTTCGAGTTTCCCTCTGATTCTTGTTGCTGAGATTTTAAAGACTTCTTTTACTTGGTCATCAATTTCTTGAAGAAACAATGAAAGCATCTAGACCCCAAACTGTAGCCTATTTTGTGATGCTATTACAAGTGTGAGTTTGAATTTTGTGTGGCCTGCTGAGCTCACAGAAAGAGAAGGGCTGTGAGGAATACCCCATTTTAGGCATAGTCCATCTTACCAACACAGGATCTCCAAAAATGCTCACCACTGTTAAAAAACAAGGCTTTGTCACTTAAACTAGAGGAGCACATTACTACCGACTGCAGAGACAAATTATATCCCGTTTCCTCTGCACTAACATACCCAGCTTGCTACAGGAAGATTTTAGTAGTGCTTTCGTGGGGTCACCAAGAGTAGGACACGATTTAGCAACTAAATAGCAACAATAATTCCTGCCTTCACTCTGGGCTGAGCAGCAGATGGCTCCAGCAGTAGGCATGCAAGTGTGCTCAACCTAAAAATGCATGGTCCTTGTCACTAGTCATCACCAAAAATAAAATGACCTAGAACATTTCTTACTTGGGTTGCTATGTAACTTCCCTACCATCCTCAGGACATAAGAACTCAAAGCAGTATTCCCTCTGGGTGGAATCCATTCCAGTTAGCTTCCAGGGCACTTATCAGGCTCCATATAGTAGAAGAAATCCACTTCTCTCCACATTGTCTCATCCTAATCAGGAACTACAGGGCACTGTGGCACTTTAAGAACAATTTACAGAATGTGAGTTAAACAGCTAAATTATGATTAAAAAGAGAAATGCATGTGGAAGAAGAGATTTATTACCAAATTCACATAAATATTGAATTGATTTTTGACAGGTGAAAAAAAATGAAGTAAATGGTTTTCGGTAATCGAAACTAGAATATAAAAATGCATACAGCAGTTTTTCCCATGATGGGGAGGAAGGAGGGAAGGGTTTGACTGAAATATATGTCTGGTGATACACATTTATTTAAATATATTTGCTAGCATTTTTATTTTTAACCTCTAAATGTAGGTTAAAGCTGTATATTTTCTCACTCTTTAATGACTGTTAACTGAGTCTATTCTCAAACACCAAGGATAATAATTTTAGAGAACAAGACAAAAGTGTTCCTGTCAGTTGCCTTCTGAATATTAATGTACTAAATTTATTGCTAGATTACATGATTATAACAACAGATTTTAATAATCATCAAAAGCATAAAAAGTTATGTTCATATATCTGATGCAAATTTGTGTTTATTCAACACAGAGAGAATGTTTCTATATTACAGCTTGATAGTGTTCTTGCCTGGAGAATCCCAGAGATGAGGGAGCCTGGTGGGCTACCGTCTTTGGGGTCACACAGAGCCAGACACGACTGAAGTGACTTAGCATAGCATAGAGGGTAAAAAAAAGCAAAAACTTCCTTCCAAACTTGCATTGTTTGCTTACAAATGTACCTGAAGTCAAAATAGAAAAGACAGATTTTTGTACTATTTTAAAACTAGGATACTTCACAATATTTGAGTAGAATGGTATTTCCCAAACTTGGGAACTTGTTCCTTGGGAAATTGTACTTATACTTGAAAAATAAAAAATAATCAAACCATTGCTTGAAAGATGTGAGAAACACCAGATTTTTATAGGCTCTGAGAGCCTTTAAAATACTAATGTGAATTGGGAATCTCCAAAAGAGTCATGTAGTATGCAGAGTTTACTAAATACGTTTTCGCACAAAAAGCTTTGGGGAAAAAAGAACTTCAGGTACATGTGCATGTGTGTGTGTATCGAACCTTTGTTATCACATAAAAGAATTAGTTTTCTGACTTCACAGCATGAAGGAAAATGCTGGTGTAGAAGATGATTTATGGAACCATAGTTCATTTCACACACACACAAACAGGTACATACACAAAACTTCCTTTAATGTAAAAGCAACTTCATATATAAAAGCAGTAAATTTTTAATTATATAACTCATAAAAATCATTGGAATATCTGTTTTAATATTGTAATTTTATAAGGAAGAAAATGGCAACCCACTCCAGTATTCTTGCCTGGGAAATCATACGGACAGAGGGGTCTGGTGTGCTACAGTACATAGGGTTCCAAAGAATCAGACATGACTTACTGACTGAAAAAAAATTGAACTGAGAAACAACTGACTGAAAAAGAAAACAAACAAAAAAGCTAAACTAAAATTGTAAGTAATTTTAGGAGCCCCTGTAAATATACATTCTGATTCAGTAAGTTTTGAGAGAGGTTCAGAAACCTATATATTTAATAAGTACTTTTAGTAATTCTTTTTTAGGGCTTCCCTGGTGGCCGAGATGGTAAAGAATCTGCCTGCAATGTGGAAGACCTGGATTCGATCCCTGGGTTGGGAAGATCCCTTGGAGAAGAGCATGGCAACCTACTCCAGTGTTCTTGCCTGGAGAATCCATGGACAGAGGAACCTGGTGGGCTACAGTCCATGGGGTCACAAAGAGTTGAACATGAGCTTAGTAATTCTAATATCCCATGTGTCTTAGAGAAACACTGGTCAAACTTCATATTTCTAATAAGTTTATTTTTGCATGTGTATATCACAGCCCAGTAATAAAAAGTGGAAAAGGATGAAAGTGTTAAGTTTAGGCAAAGGAAGTATGCTTCTCATTCACTTTCCCACCTCCTTCCGCTACTGTTGAGAAATAGTAGAGACTTTATTGGCTAGTATGGTTTATTCGTCATTTATTTCTGATTAATTATTTGCCCTTTTAATGTATCCTAGAATGCCTCTACCCCAAAAGAACAGCCCCAGGCAGACATAAAGTCTCTACTTGACCCATTTATCACAAGTCCTTGTCTCAAATTGGATGGTAAGGGAGAGAAAAGTAAAGGATTGACCATCTGTGAACCTTTGATGCCTCCTCAATTTATTCCTTCTTTTTTCCTGCCCCATACTCCTCCACTGAGTATCAGAGATACTCAATCAGCATTAAAGAACTTTCCATCATGGTTACAGAATTCAAATGCCCTCAGTGTGTTGAATACACTGGGGGATTAGAATTCATCAATGAACAGAAACAGGGAGGATGGCCCTCATCATTTGGGGAATGGTTCATCTTTCTGAGTTGAAGAGAAAGAAAATTAATTAATCATATATCCAAAGGCTGCATATAACCAAAGATATATGCATTTTGAATGAGAGAACCAGCTTGGTCCAAATTAATGAGGGACATCAGGAGATTGAGCTATTATTGAATGTTTACAATAAACAATGAACCATGGTTCAGACATCATTTAGTGCACAGTGTGTTGGGGAAGGCAAAATACAGAAAATAGAGAATTTTTTTAATTGAAGGACAGTGCATTAAAAAATAGAAACATCACTTTGTTGACAAAGGTCTATATAGTCAAAGCTATGGGTTTTCCAGTAGTCATGTACTGATATGAGAGTTGGACCATAAAGAAGGCTGAGCACCAAAGAATTGATGCCTTTAAATTGTGGTGCTGGAAAAGACTCTTGAGAGTCCCTGGGACAGCAAGAGGATCAAACCAATCAATCCTAAAGGAAATCAACCTTGAATCCTCATTGGAAGGACTGATGCTGAAAGTGAAACTTCAATACTTTGGCCACCTGATGCAAAGAGCTGACTCACTGGAAAAGACCCTGATGCTGGGGAAAATTGAAGACAGGAGGAGAAGAGGACAACAGAGGATGAGATGGCTGGATGGCTTCACTGACTCAATGGACATGAGTTTGAGAAAACTCTGGGAGATAGTGAAGGACAGGGAAGCTTGGTGTGCTGTAGTCCATGGGGTTGTAAAGAGTTGGGCACAACTTGGTGACTGAACAAAAACATAATTGACATACATTACATTAGTTTCAGGTGTACATTCAGTTCAGTTCAGTCGCTCAGTCATCTCCGACTCTTTGCAACCCCATGAATTGCAGCACAGCAGGCCTCCCTGTCCATCACCAACTCCCGGAGTTCACTCAGACTCACATCCATCGAGTCAGTGATACCATCCAGTCATCTCATCCTCTGTCGTCCCCTTCTCCTCCTGCCCCCAATCCCTCTCAGCATCAGAGTCTTTCCCAGTGAGTCAACTCTTTGCATGAGGTGGCCAAAGTACTGGAGCTTCAGCTTTAGCATCATTCCTTCCAAAGAAATCCCAGGGCTGATCTCCTTCAGGATGGACTGGTTGGATCTCCTTGCAGTCCAAGGGACTCTCAAGAGTCTTCTCCAACACCACAGTTCAAAAGTATCAATTCTTTGGTGCTCAGCTTTCTTCACAGGTGTACATTAGTTTCAGGTAACTGAACATTGTGAAATGATCATCACAGAAAGTTTAATATCTGTCACTATACAAGTTACAAGACTTTTTTCTTATGATGAAAAATTTTCAAGATTTCCTCTCTTAGCAACTTCAAATATACAATGCTGCTGCCCTGGCTGCTAAGTCGCATCAGTCGTGTCTGACTCTGTGTGACCCCATAGACGGCAGCCCACCAGGCTCCACTGTCCCTGGGACTCTCCAGGCAAGAACACTGGAGTGGGTTGCCATTTCCTTCTCCAATGCATGAAAGTGAAAAGTCAAAGTGAAGTTGCTCAGTCGTCTTCGACTGTTAGCGACCCCATGGACTGCAGCCTACCAGGCTCCTCCATCCATGGGATTTTCCAGGCAAGAGTACTAGAGTGGAGTGCCATTGCCTTTTCCACAAATATGCAATACAGTATTATTAACTACAGTCACATGCTATTCGTTACATCCCCATGACTTTTTCATTTTACAACAGGAAGTGTGTACTTTTTAACCCGCCTCACCCATTTCATCCTGTGCCTGTGGCAACCACAAATCTGTTTTCTGTATCTGTAAACAAACATGGTGATGTTTTGTTTGTTTTGTTATTAAGATTCCACATATGAGTAAGATCATATTTGTCTTTCTCTGTCTGACTTATTGCATTAGCATATGTCCTCCAGGTTGTCACAAATTCAAAGTGGTGTTATGACTAAATAATATGTCATTGTGTATATATGTTATTTTTCTTTGTCCATTTATCCATTGGTGAACACTTAGGTTGTTTCCATGTCTTGGTTGTTGTACATAATACTACAATGAATGTAGTGATGCATATATCTTTTCAAATTAGTGTTTTCTTTTTCTTTAATGTCCAGAAGTTGAGGTTCTGGATCATATGGTAGTTCTGTTTGGGATTCTGGCTAATATGATAGTTTTATTTTTAATTTTTTGAGGAATTTCTATACTGTCTTCCATAGGGGTTGGATCACTATGGAAGTTTTTAATATTTGTATCAATTTGATTTTATCCTAAAAGTCAATGCAAGGTTTCTGGGACAAGGATCAAAGTTACTATAACTTACAGCAATACTATGCCAGTTTCCTATTTCGTCCCCTTCTCCTCCTGCCTTCAATCTTTCCCAACATCACAATCTTTTCCAATTAGTCAGTTCTTCTAATCAGGTGGCAAAGTATTGGAGTTTCAGCTTCAGCTGAAAATTCCAATGAATTTCAGGACTGAAAGGATGACAGAGGATGAGATAATTGGATGGCATTACCAACTCAATGGACATGAGTTTGAGCAAGGTCCGGGAGTTGGTGATGGACAGGGAAGCCTGGAGTGCTGCAGTCCATGGGTCTCAACGAGTCAGATACAACAGAGCAACTGAACTGAACTGATGCCAGTTTCCCACATTCAGTGCTCTACACAGTGAAACCCAGAACCAGAGTCACATGTGTACAGGTAGGGTCTGTTCCGCAGTTCAAAACTCCTGAAATGAAATCTGGCAGTTTATACAGGTTACAGGTTGCCCTCTCTGTGAGTGTGGTAGTAAACCTTTGTTCTCTAGTTATTTGCATTTCATTGGAATGTAAATAACTGGTGCTGAGTTTTAGGTTTACTTTCCTTTGAAATATAAACACTTATGGACAGAACTCTAACTTCCTCCAGAGATTTCTAGTTTTTCAACCATTCTTGGCAACCACAAGTCTGTTCTCTATGTCTGTGAAAGTTTCTGATAGTTTTCTGGTAATAAGATATTTTTAGATTATTTTTATACAACAAAGACCAAAAATGAAACACAGGCTATAAAGGACTGTGTACTTTGATTGCTGGGAGAAATATCAATAACTTCAGATATGCAGATGACACCACCTTTATGGCAGAAAGTGAAGAGGAACTAAAAAGCCTCTTGATGAAAGTGAAAGAGGAGAGTGAAAAAGTTTGCTTAAAGCTCAACATTCAGAAAACAAAGATCACGGCATCTGGTCCCATCACTTCATGGGAAATAGATGGGGAAACAGTGGAAACAGTGTCAGACTTTTTTTTTGGGCTCCAAAATCACTGCAGATGGTGACTGCAGCCATGAAATTAAAAGACACTTACTCCTTGAAGAAAAGTTATGAGCAACCTAGATAGCATATTCAAAAGCAGAGACATTATTTTGCTAACAAAGATCCATCTAGTCAAGGCTATGGTTTTTCCTGTGGTCATATATGGATGTGAGAGTTGGACTGTGAACAAAGCTGAATGCTGAAGAATTGATGCTTTTGAACTGTGGTGTTGGAGAAGACTCTTGAGAGTCCCTTGGACTGCAAAGAGATCCAACCATTCCATCCTGAAGGAGATCAGCCCTGGGATTTCTTTGGAAGGAATGATGCTAAAGCTGAAACTCCAGTACTTTGGCCACCTAATGCGAAGAGTTGACTCATTGGAAAAGACTCTGATGCTGGGAGGGATTGAGGGCAGGAGGAGAAGGGGATGACAGAGGATGAGCTGGCTGGATGACATCACTGACTCGATGGACGTGAGTCTGAGTGAACTCCAGGAGTTGATGATGGACAGGGAGGCCTGGCGTGCTGCGATTCATGGGGTCGCAAAGAGTCGGACACGATTGAGCGACTGAACTGACTGACTTTGTTAACTATATAATTTATGATCCTGGTTTCATACCACTTTCCTCCTGGTTCTTATTACCCTGACCAAACTCACCAACTTAAACACAGCACATTCTTCTTACCTGCTTCAGGCCCTTTTGGGGTTTCCCTGGTGGTTCAGATGAAACAGAACCTGCCTGCAATGCAGGAGACCTGGATTTGATCCCTGGGTTGGGAAGATATCTGGAGAAAGGAATGGCAACCCACTCCAGTATTCTTGCCTGGAGAATTCCATGGACAGAGGAGCCTGGTGGGCCATGTAGTTCATAGAGTCACAAAGAGTTGGACTTGATTGAGTGACTAGCAAGGCCTTTGTCTGGTTTGTTGTTTCTAATGGAATTGTTCTTCCCCTACTTACATTCACTACTATTTACTGGAAAATCTTCTGAGATTAGGTCAAAGCTTGTTCTTATTTCCTTCATCTTGGCCCACTTATCAATTTATTCAATTTAATCCTGCAGTTAACTGCTATCTGCTCTTCCTCTACTATGGTGAATCCATGTCTGCTTGTGCATCAGGTTTTTTCCAGTTTCTAGAGCTTTGCCTTCCGCATAAGAAGCCTTTAATAAATATGTGTTGACAGATTTGCTAGCAACTCAATATTTTTCAAGTTTATATAATAATGAATATATCCCTATAGCTTACTAATGTGTGAAAGACTGATGTACAGAACCCTTTATCATGAATTATACATTTCAACTTTGAAATTTCTCCCTAAGTAATTTCATTCAGTCATTAAGAATAATTATTTGATGATTTTAAACTCATGGAGTCCTGCAGTGAGTTTGTTTCACAATATTGTTTTCACTTAAAAACAATTTTGGCTTTCTCTTCTCAAAGTATGTGCTAGTGAATTAAAAAAATAATAACTTCAATTATTCTGAGACACACTGTGGGACTATAGACCAAATTCGCCTTTTCTATGTTATTCTTCAACTGGCTTTAGCTTGATTTGTTTTAGCTCAACTTAATCTTTATCTTATCAATTTTGTGATCCAGTTTCATGATTTTTATAAAACAAAATCATGTTTTCAAGGAGTCTAAAGGGTAACCACAATGTCATTGGTTAAACTCATTGTCATCAATAGCTGAGGAATGCTTTTCCCACTTTGGGGTATAAATTCTGAGGATGGATGAATTTTTCAGGGACTGACTTTCTTTGAAAAGCACTAACATCATGGTTTCTCCATTTCTGTCATTAAAGAAAGGAAAGGACATAGCTATGTGTTGATGTGTATACATTAACTATGTACACATATGTATGTTATCATGCTTTAATACCTCCAGCCCAGGGAGTTAAAAAGTATTCTGAAAAGCTCTACAAGGTGGAAGGAGAATGTGGACTGTGCATTTGGTCCATATGTAAATATGATCTTCATTCGGGCTGAGATCAATGTGCCGGCATGGTCAGGTTTTGGTGAGGGTCCTCCTCCCGGTTCACAGACATCTGCCTTGTAACTGTATCTTTACAAAGCAAGGGAAGAGAGGTCATCTCTCTGATCGCTTAGAAGAACACTCAGCGTATTCATGAGGGCTCCACCTTCATGACCTAATTGCCTACCAAAACCCCACCTCTAAATACAATAACATTAAGGACTAGGGCTTTAACATATGAATTTTAGGGGGACACAAGCTTTCAGTCATAGCATGTGTGTGTATGTGTATGTAAAAGTCAATTTATCTAATCTCACCAATTAGGAGTTATTATTATATAAGGAAACTAAGGAAGAGGTTAAGTTCTTTAAGTTCAAAAATTATTTTCAGCCAAGGAAATTTTGTCCCAAATAAGATCATCAGTATCAGTATTCTCCCTACTCATGGGTTCTCAACCTCTGCGTCATTTGCCTAACAGTAATTTGAAGTCAGGTAGTTGAACATCAGAGTCCTTTAGCTTAAGCACCAATCTTATTTTGCCTCTGGCTGGTAAAGAACCCACCTGCCACTACAGGAGACATAAGAGATGTGGGTTCGATCCTTGGATCAGGAAGATCCCCTGGAAGAGAGCACAGTAACCCACTCCAGTATTCTTACCTGGAGAATCCCATGGACAGAAAAGCCTGGCAGGCTGCAGTCCACAGGGTCACTTAGCATGCACGCATGAGAAGGTAAGAAAGTGGTGGTCAGGGAGCAGTGTAAGAGGGAAAGTGTTTGTACTCATGTCAAATATGGTTGATATTTGATAGCACACATACATCACGTGGTGTGCTAGTCTTTTAAAACTAAATTATGCCTTTATATTTGAACCTTCTTTAGGCAACAAGAGTGATAATTCCCATTAAGGAATGAAGAATAGGGAGAAAGTAGCTTAGTGGTGTGAGGATGAAAGAGTTATTTTTCAAAATTTTATTTAGTATTTACTACATAGTCAGCATTGGATTAGCTGTCTTGTAAATACTGTTGCATTTGTACCGAATAAGTGTTGTTATTCACATTTTTAAAATGGGAAACAAACTGATGTTTAGAGAGTGTAGTGACATCCAAGATCATGCATCTAGTAAGTGGTAGAAAAGGCATAAGGATAAGAGCCTCGTGTTCCCAAATCACTGCTCTTTTCATTACTTAGTGGCTGCTTATGATGGTTGAATGTAAGTTTGAATACATAGGAAAATTTGAAATTTTTAAGCCAGGGAATACACATACCAAAAATATAAATTCAATACAACTCCAAAATTATTTTCTGATGGGTGTAACATCTTAATCCCTTAATATCACTAAGCTTCAGTCTAAAATAGTGAAGCTTTAATTCATTTTTAGTCATTAAACACACTAATTGTGAGCCTTGTATGTGACAGACACCTTGCAGGATTCTAAAGTTTAATTCATTTTAAAGACCTTAGACACTTCCTGCTGTCACAGGGTTCATAGTCAATTTAATTGTGACCCATTTAAGATTTCTGCACTTCTACTATGTGTCAGACACAGTGGAGATAAAATCGACAGAAAGATACATGTATTGAAAAAAATGAATTGACTGAATTAATACTATAAGAGCCTGGAGTAATGTGCTCCCAGAACTGACCATCAGTATGTTTAATCTAGTCTCCTCTGACATCTGTGCTGGTGCGCACTCCTAGATTCAGTCTCCACCTGTGGTTGCCTTTAATTTGGGTAATCTTATCAAGTGAGATTTTGAGTCCCCACAGCTTGAATCACACCTTAATGCTGGCATAAATAGGCAACTTCTATCAATGGTCCTCTATCACCATCCCATGCTGTATTAAAAAAGGCCATATTTGAAGTATCTCTTTGTATCCTCTCAAATAAGCTAAGTAGAGTGTGCCACTAATGTCAGTGCTCAGGGACACTCTCAAACCTATCTAAATATTTCTAAGAGGTGTTTTCCATATTATTTCCATCTGATGGTCAACCTCTAAGGAGGGAGGAAGGGAGGAGAAATAAGGGTTCTGTTGTCTTACCTGTTTGTTCATATGTGTGTGCTAAGTAACCTCAGTCGTGTCTGACTCTTTGCGACCTCATGGACTGTAGATGGTTGGATGGCATCACTGACTCAATGGACATGAGTTTGAGCAAGCTCCAGGAGTCGTGATGGACAGGGAAGCCAGATGTGCTGCAGTCTTTCAGGTTGCAAAGAGTCAGACACAACTGAGCGACTGAACTGAAGTGGACTATAGCCTGCCAGGCTCTTCTGTCTGTGGGATTCTCCAGACAAGATAACTGGAGTGGGTTATCATGCCCTCCTCCAGGGGAATCTTCCTGGGCCAGGGATTGAATCCGTGTCTCTGTGTCTCCTGCACTAGCAGGAGAGTTACCACTAGCACCACCTGGAAAACCCATTTTACCTGTTTAGTCTCCTTAAATATGCCCTTGTTCCTTTCTTCCAAAAAGCCTTAAGGTAGTACATCATGTGTGCTATAGACTATTCTAGGTATGCCTGGTCTTATCCTTGTGGTATAATTTCACATGTTCCTCTATCCCCATATATTTTGATTAGCTGATAGTTACATCTAGAGGCTTAGTTTAATTCTGTTTTTGTTTTGTGTTTTCTGAGGGTTATTTTTTTCTGATTTTTCCCTCCTATCAGGAGGCCCATAATATAAAAGTTTTCTTCTATTAGTGATGTTAACATAGCTGTGAGCACTTAGGCTAATAAAGGGTAAATTATTAGCCTAAATCTTCCATTAAAAATTTCTATATCATTCTTTCTTCTAATATTTTAGCATCTACTGATATTCATAAACCAGCTCCATTGTTTCATTAGGTAAAAGTCTTATTTATTAAATGCCAAAGATGAGTCTATATTGACTTACTTGAAGGAAATTTTTAGGTGGGTTTCTAAGGACTATGTATGCAGAGAGCACTGCAGAGTTTAATTAACAGCCAACCTCCCAGCCCTGGCCTAATGGAATTTTATTCTTTTGTTAATGTAATGGGAGTTTGAGTTACTTTTTAATGACCTTACACGATTGACTCTTCCCATTAGAGAGCAACAGTTCTTGCTGTGCATTATTTTTATGCATCTATAATGCAATTTGTGTTTTGAAAGCACTTCATATTTTGCCTTTCATTATCTAGCTATTATTTTGTAATTCTGCTTTCATACAAAGAAAGAATACAACCAGATGAATGAACAAATCAGAAAGTAGCCCACATTTCAGTTGAGAAAGACATAAAAATTCAAGTGAAAGCAAGCTTAAAGAATAATTTCAACTAGTGATAATCTCACAAATCATTTTTTCTTAAATCTTTGTGAGATTTAACTTGCAGATTAACTTTTAATTAAGTTAATTTAACTAATGTGATAATCTACAGAGAATATGAAATATGTTAATATGATGAAGGTTAAGTTGGGAATAGATAGGGTAGTCATAAAGGCTCCCTGTGAAGGGGGCACAGTTGAGCTGAAGCCTAAATTCAGAAGGAGTTGGTCATGCAAAGAGCACAGGACAAGCATCTCAGGCAGAGAGAAAAACCATTGCAAAGACCCTAAAGAAAGAGTTTAGCCAAGACATAGAAACAACCGAAATGCCCATGTGATACACACCACACACACACACACACACACACACACAGTGGAATATTACTCAGCCAGAAAAAGAATGAAAAGATAATGAAATATCACCATTTGCAGCAACAAGGATGGACTTAGAGAATATCATACTAAGTAAAGTAAGTCAGAAAGATAAAGATATAAATATCATATGATATCACTTATATATGCAATCTAAAAACAATACAAATGAATCTATATACAAAACAAAGACAGACTCACAGACATAGAAAACAAACTTAGGGTTACCAGATAAGAAAGGGAAGGGGGTGGGAATAAATTGAAAATATGTTTTTAAGAGGATACAAACTATATAAAATAGATAAGAAACAAGGATTTGCTCTATAGCACAGAGAACTATATTCAATAATCTTGTAAAAACCTGGAATGCAAAATAATATGCATTTCTGTATACTCAAAACTAATACAATATCTTAAATCAAGTACACTTCGATTTAAAAAAAAATAAAGAACGAACTTTGGTTTCTTTCAAAACCTGAGAAAAGATCAATGTGGCTCTAGGACGCTTAGTGAGAGGTAGAATTGTATGAAATAACATTAGCGGGTGGTTTATTTGAATGTCATGAAAATTAAGTGTGAGGTTCAACTATGGTGGGTGATCAACAATCTTATTTACATTGCTAAAAGACTAAAAATGGTGATATTTAGAGAAAGAATCTGGGAGAGTGGAAGGGCTAGAGTAGAAGGAGAAGACCATTGCATTAATCCAGGGAAAAGGTTGGATGGAGCCAGAAGGGAGGAAAATATGGCTTTAAAAAACAGCGATATGATCTTTGTTTGAGAAATGGACTGGAGAGTAATCAGAAGTGAAACTATTTGTTATAACCTTGGTTTCAAGGAATATTTTTTAATGTCATGCTAGAAGCAAGGCTTGTGTTTGAGTAAAGACTCAGGATAAACAATCCTAAATATATGATTTTAATTTTAATACTTTTATTTTTTCCTACAGCACCACCTGGGGACTTTATTTTGCTAATCTGTATTATGACTTTGAGTGCAGATGAAATGGGTTATATTTTTTCCTAAATTTTCCATAATTCTACGATGAGGAACACAATTTCTAAGCCCTCAAGAAGGAAATGGCAACCCACTCCAGTGTTCCGGACTGGAGAATTCCATGGACAGACAAGTCCTGACGGGCACAGTTTATGGGTTGCAGAGTCAGACATGACTGAGCAACTAATACACAGACACACACAATTTCCAAGACACTAATTTCCAAAGGTCATACTTTGAGAAATACTTAATACATTTTTTATCAGGATTTCCTTCCCTCGAGATGATGTTAATATCATTTGTCTAATAAGTGAATTAATTGTGGGTGTTGAAGGCAAAATATAGCCAAGATGTGTCAATACTGTCATTAAGAAGGAAGCAGTATGACCCTTGCCCTAAAGGAACTTTGAAATCTAGATACGTGGAGCACTTCAGTTATCCCGTACATCTTCAAGGGGTACTTTTCATCCATCCAGTGTCCTGGCAGTATCACTGTCTGAATAACATGTAACCAGTAATTAATTACCTTAATAAAATGGCAAGGGCCTAGGATACAACTCAAATATCAACATCCCCAGAGAGCTACATCTGCTACAAACATCCTCATTAACATCTTCAAAGCTAAGAAAGTGACTTTGTTAGACCTTTTGAAAACTGGAGTTCAGTTCAGCTCACTTCAGTCACTCAGTCATGTCCGACTCTTCGTGACCCCATGAACCACAGCAGACAGGCCTCCCTATCTATCACCACTCCCAGAGTCCCACCCAAACCCACGTTCATTGAGTTGGTGATGTCATCCAACCATCTCATCCTCTGTCATCCCATTCTCCTCCTGCCCTCAGTCTTTCTCAGTTTCAGGGTCTTTTCAAATAAGTCAGCTCTTTACATCAGGTGGCAAAAGTATTGGAGCTTCAGCTTCAACATGTCCTTCCAATAAACACCCAGGACTGATCTTTAGGATGGACTGGTTGGATCTCCTTGCAGTCCAAGGGACTCTTGAGTCTTCTCCAACATCACAGTTCAAAAGCATCAGTTCTTCCAAACTCAGCTTTCTTTATAGTCCAATTCTCACATCCATACACGACTACTGGAAAAACCATAGCCTTGACTAGACAGACCTTTGTTGGCAAAATAATGTCTCTGCTTTTGAATATGCTGTCTAGGTTGGTATTAACTTTCTTTCAAAGGAGTAAGCGTCTTTTAATTTCATGGCTGCACTCACCATCTGCAGTGATTTTGGAGCCCCAAAAAATAAAGTCTGACACTGTTCCCACTGTTTCCCCATCTATTTCCCATGAAGCGATGGGACCGGTTGCCATGATCTTCATTTTCTGAATGTTGAGCTTTAAGCCAACTTTTTTGCTTTCCTCTTTTACTTTCATTAAGAGGCTCTTTAGCTCTTCACTTTTTGCCATAAAGGTGGTGTCATCTGCATATCTGAGGTTATTGATATTTCTCCCAGCAATCTTGATTCCAGCTTGTGCTTCCTCCAACCCAGCATTTCTCATGATGTACTCTGCATATAAGTTAAATAAGCATGATGACAATATACAGCCTTGACGTACTCCTTTCCCTATTTGGAACCAGTCTGTTGTTCCATGTCCAGTCTAACTGTTGCTTCCTGACCTGCATACAGATTTCTCAAGAGGCAGGTCAGGTAGTCTGGTATCCTCACCTCCTTCAGAATTTTCCACAGTTTATTGTGATCCACACAGTCAAAGGCTTTGGCATAGTTAATCAAGCAGAAATATATGTTTTTCTGGAACTCTCTTGCTTTTTCCATGATCCAGCGGATGTTGGCAATTTGATCTCTGGTTCCTCTGCCTTTTCTAAAACCAGCTTGAACATCAGGAAATTCACGGTTCACAAATTGCTGAAGCCAGGCTTGGAGAATTTTGAGCATTACTTTACTTGTGTGTGAGATGAGTGCGGTAGTTTGAGCATTCTTTGGCATTGCCTTTCTTTGAGATTGGATTGAAAACTGACCTTTTCCAGTCCTGTGGCCACTGCTGAGTTTTCCAAATTTAACAGCATCATCTTTCAGGATTTGAAATAGCTCAACTGGAATTCTATCACCTCCACGAGCTTTGTTCATAGTGATGCTTCCTAAGGCCCACTTGACTTCACATTCCAGGATGCTGGCTCTAGGTGAGTGCGAGTGATCACACCATCGTGATGATCTGGGTCGTGAAGATCTTTTTTGTACAGTTCTTCTGTGTATTCTTTGCACCTCTTCTTGATATCTTCTGCTTCTGTTAGGTCCATACCATTTCTGTCCTTCATCGAGCCCATCTTTGCATGAAATATTCCCCTGGTACCTTTAATTTTCTTGAAGATATCTCTAGTCTTTTCCATTCTATTATTTTCCTCTATTTCTTTGCATTGATCACTGAGGAAGGTTTTCTTATCTCTCCTGGCTATTCTTTGGAACTCTGCATTCAAATTGGTAAATCTTTCCTTTTCTCCTTTGCTTTTCATTTCTCTTCTTTTCTCAGCTATTTGTAAGGCCTCCCCAGACAGCCATTTTGCTTTTTTGCATTTCTTTTCCATGGGGATGGTCTTGAACCCTGTCTCCTGTACTATGTCATGTACCTCCATCCATAGTTCATCAGCCATTCTGTCTATCAGTCTAGTCCTTTAAATCTATTTCTCACTTCCACTGTACAGTTATAAGGCATATGATTTAGGTCACATCTGAATGGTCTAGTGGTTTTCCCTACTTTCTTCAATTTAAGTCTGAATTTGGCAATAAAGTGTTCATGATCTGTGACATAGTCAGCTCCCGGTTGTTTTGCTGACTGTATACAGCTTCTCCATCTTTGGCTGCATCCACCTCGACCTTGCACGTGGTAAAAACTAGACAGTGAGATTTTATTTTAAAAAAAAGATTAAGAATATAAATATTTTGTTTTTATACACTGGCCTACAGTCATAGAAGCCTGGAGGGCTACAGTCCATGGGGTTGCAAAAGAGTCTGACACGATTTAGTTACTAAGCAACAGCAGTCATACAACAGAGGCTTCAATTTCTAAGTCAAACTTCAAATCATAAGCTCTAATGTCACCTTTTGAATAAGCAGAACTGAGGTAATAGGCAGGCAGTTCTCACTTACTCGAACACTTTGATCATCTCATCTACGCACCCAGCTCAGCATTCAGAAGACACACCACCACTAACAAGTTCTTATAGCCTTGTCTGTCTTCACAGAACATAATTGTTTTCTTCTGAAAGAAAATTCATACACAGCTCATTGTCTGAAGAAAATGAATGATGGTGAAACATCACAGAAATGCCAGAGAAATGGCAAGATGAAGACAGATTATAAACTTATAAAATTAGCTTGAAGCACGGCCTCCAGTTATGAAATGATGCTCAGGGGGGCTGATGAGCAATGGAAAGATCCTGGGTGTTAATGGTTGCTGCAACCAAACCAAAGTGGACCAGAGGAGGAGGTATAGCTGTGGGGGCTGAGGTGTCTGTAGGATAATCCATCCATCTATTCCAGACATTTTCCAAGTGCTGTCCTGGGCCAGCAGCATCAATATCACCTAGGACCATATTAGGAGGCCATATTCTTTCTCCCATCCACCTCGTCACCACCACAGCCCCACTGAAAGAGAAACTGTATGGATGGAGCCCAGGCATTTGTATTTAACCCTCCAGGTGATTTTCATACACTCAAATTGGGAAACGATTGATCTATCTGAATCACTGCAACAATTTTCATGATAATATTGTCTCTTTTCAGGAAATCCTCCCATAAAAGAATTCTTGTATCATTTCATATGCCTTGACTGCATATGAATGAACACATGTGTGCTCAACTGTGTCCAACTCTTTGCAACCCAATGGACTATAGCCTGCCAGGCTCCTCTGTCCATGGAATTTCCCAGGCCAGAACGCTGGAGCAGGTTGCCATTTACTCCTCTAGGGTATCTTTCTGACCTAGGGATAAGACCCACATCTTCCTTGTCACCTGCATTGGCAGACAAATTCTTTACCACTGAGCCACCTGTGGTAACAACCTAATCCTATGGAGAAAATGAGAGAACATTAATGAAAAGCAGCCAGAAAAGAGGCACCAGCCTAACTTCTGTATGCAGGCAGTACTGGATGAACAAGGGTCACTGATTAGCAGATTTGGCCACCCCTGCACACAGCTGCAGGGTCAGAAGCATCACCTTCACTGGAAAAGAGCTACACAAATAATTTCTTAATTAAAATGCCTGTTGTGTACCTAAACAAAATGAACCAAGGGTATTTAACTTATGAAAAGTCCTATCAACTATGAAATGTGGAAAATAAATCAAATTCTGAGCCATTTTTCAACAAAGACCAGTCATAAGACACCATGGGAAGCTTGTTGCTAATAGAGGGGGTATTTCGTAAGTGGCTGCTGAAAATTTATGTTTTCAAAATGCAGGTACACGAGATAGTGCCTATTTCTCTGCCATAGGAAATCCATTTGGAATACGCTGAATAGCAGTCAAAGAGAGAAACCTATGACAAAGTGATCAACTCAAGCAAAACATATTTAGGTTTAGAATCTATGAAAGGTTTATCCCACCCCCCAAGCATTCCCTATTCAGCTTTGGCTGTGGCTCCCAGCTCTGCTTCTGTTGCTCAGTTCAAGCCAGAAGAGACCCCAGCCAAGTTTGTCCTGTCCAATCAGGGCCACCTGCTTATCTGACCAGAACAGCTCCATGGGGCAAAGTTCCCCTCCCTCAGATAAGCAGTGGTTTCCAGTCTGGGAAACAAATTGGCTCTGGAAAAGTAGTGTGTGCAGAGCAAGATTAAAAGGAAAACAGAAAGAGAAGCCAGAGTGGGACTTGGTAGAGAAAAAGGGATAAAGAAGGAAGGAGAAATGATCAGGTGGAGTAATTAGAGAGATAAAGGAGAGGGACAAAAGGGAAAACAAAACTATTACACTCAAACTTACAAAGATCAGACCATATTTAAATATTTGCAAACCAAGTATTTCTCTTGTAGACAACAACAAAACAGATTGTTGATACTCTGTATCCATACAACAGCTCCCCATGTATTAAAGCAGCCTCCCTATCCAATTCAATACTAATTATCTCTTGGTATTGATTTCTATCAACCTTTTAAAATTTCTTATAATAGAAGTGTAACAAATCAGGCTTGTGATGAAGGATATTTTAGCAATATAGTTCAATTTAGCAGTTAATTTTTAAGCCATATATTATAGCAAAAAATCAGGTAAATAAGTCAGACCTGATTTTATGTTTTAAAGTAGCTAGAGTTGAATAAGTTTATTCTCCAAACATCTATTTTTCAGTGAAGAATAAAGTGACCAATATAGTTAAGTCTTATAGTTCTAGAAGGCCTTTCTCAGTCAACTTTGTGATCCGTAAAATGGATCAGTTCATCATTTTCATTGACTATAGAGACAGAACTGCACTCAGATGAGTTCATCAGGATTGAATTGTGGAAAAAACACACACAACACACACATTTGTATTCAAAAATATATTTCCAAGTTTCCACTTATTTTTGAAAAGTGACCACTAAACAACATTTAAATGATTTTAAAAGGGTACGATAACATTAAATATTTTAAGTACCAATTCATGTTAATTATAATGGATCTTCAGTATTAGAATAATCCACGAACTAGTTAATCTCAAATAATGAAGAATATACCTCATTATGAGCTTCAGTTCAGTTCAGTCAGTCGCTCAGTCATGTCCGACTCTTTGCCACCCCATGAATTACAGAATGCCAGGTCTCCCTGTCCATCACCAACTCCCGGAGTTCACTCAAACTCATGTCCATCGAGTCAGTGATGCCATCGAGCCATCTCATCCTCTGTCGTCCACTTCTCCTCCTGCCCCCAATCCCTCCCAGCATCAGAGTCTTTTCCAATGAGTCAAGCCTTCTCATGAAATGGCCAAAGTACTGGAGTTTAAGCTTTAGCATCATTCTTTCCAAAGAACACCCAGGACTGATCTCCTTTAGAACGGACTGGTTGGATCTCCTTGCAGTCCAAGGGACTCTCAAGAGTCTTCTCCAACACCACAGTTCAAAAGCATCAATTTTTCAGTGCTCAGCCTTCTTCACAGTCCAGCTCTCACATCTGTACATGACTACTGGAAAAACATTATGACCTTAATGTATTATTTTACCATATCCTAAATTTTACAAAATTTTTACCAAATTTTACCAATACTTTACCAAATCCTAAATTTTAGAATTTTGAGGGGTATCTTATTATAACCTTATTTTTTTAATGATAAATACTTTAATTTCATGAGACCTATTAGGTAGTTAGAATAGGAAACAGGAGTCCAAAATGGCGGTGGCTAAAAGACAAGCAAGGGAAAAGCCTGAGAAAATAGAACAAAGGAAGGTCCAAGGACCTGAGTGAGAACCTCAGGTAGAACAAACAGCACCCCTGGCTAGCCCAATTTACATAAGGCAGGCCCACGGGGAGGAAAAAACATAAAAAGAGGAGCCAAAGCACACACTCTCTCTCTCCCTCCCCTTCACTGGCACTCTCCCCGACTCTCCTCTCTGCGTGTCTTAGGGTCAGCGTGCCTTCACACCTGGAGGATGGATTCTCTTGCTATTTTCTAAATAAAATAGAGCTGTAACACTGATTTGTCTAAGAGCTAAAACACAGTCTGTCCAAGACCCAAGAGCTGTGACACGCCGAGGGCTTTAATGTCCTTCACTCCAAATCTTTGTTCTGAGAGACAGACCAAAGAGCATATATTCGCCTGACAGACCAAAATCATAATTGTGATTAATTCTAGTTAAGGGGCAAAATTTTTTGAAGCTTTCTACATATATATAATTGCAATCTCTTTGAATGTTCTCTATATGAAAATATATTATTTGCATGCCATATGCTAATAACAACATTATGAAAAAAGCCAAACATTCTTAAATAAAAATAAATATATGGCATTTTTAAACATAATATTAAATCAGAATCAACAGACAAGAAGACAGATATACAGAGAGCAACTTTACCATTTTTTCTCATCCATTTTAGTGGGCAAACATACATATAGAAATTCAACATTTGAATAGTCACGTCATACACAAAATCATAATAATCTATAAAAGTAAAATGAAATTGTGCATTTTTCTGCCTATAACAATTGATGAGTTTTTAATCTCAACTATGCTCTATAAAAAAAATAATTTGTCACATTTGTGAAAGACTCTCCAGAGAAAGAAATTCATTATCATCAAAGATTGAGTAACCAGTTTTTAGTAAATAGATTTTTCAATACCACCATGCACCAAAAATTAATAATAATAATAATAAATAATAATAAAGCTCTTATATTTCGTAGGGCTCTTGCCAACTTAAAAATGTTTCAATTCAGTAAACTTGGAATGCCTACTATGTGTTCATAGTATAAAGGTGAAATAGGCATCTTGATTGATGCCTTTGAGTGAAGCCTAAGAGACTTTAAATATTGTCATAAATATTCTGTTTCACTGTCTTTGGGGCCATAACAAATTCATCCATTCGTTCTTTGATTCATTCATATATATTTATTCTATCAAAATAAATAAAGGAAACCTCATTTAAAATGGAGGTGATTCGTTTCACTTGTTTGTCAGTTGCTTCATTTGCTATTATTTTCTCCCATTCAGAAGACTGTCTTTTCACCTTGCTTATAGTTTCCTTTGTTGTGCAGAAGCTTTTAAGTTTAATTAGATCCCATTTGTTTATTATGCTTGGGACTGATGCACAGGGTAACCCAAAGAGATGGTGTGGGGTGGAAGGCGGGGGGTGGGGATTGGGAGTTCATGTACACTCGTGGCTGGTTCATGTCAATGTATAGCAAAACGAATACAGTATTGTAAAGCAAAACAAACTAAAAAATAAAAATTAATTATAAAAAAAATAAAATAAAATGGAGGTGAGAAGCCCTATAGGGGCTCTCACACTAGTACCACTCCTTGAAATATGCATAACCAGCAACAAAAGATAAGAATTATTTTGACAGGGAAAGACATTAATCACATGAGAATTTTATCCCCTGCTTTTAAGAAAAGGAAGATCCCTCCCTACCCCAGCAACAATGCTCTAATCACAGCTTACAGTCAATGAGAAACCACCACAACTTCAAACTTTTGCTCTTCAATGAACTTCTGTTCAAAACAACCTTCCCCATGTTCCTCCGAAAACTTAGTAAATGCAGTTCCCTCTCTTTTGTTCTTCTCTAGGATTTACCATAGCTTTCCTATATCCTGAATTAAAATTCTTTGCAATTCTCTCCCAATCCTGAATAAACCCATTTTGCTGGTAAAATAACTAGCTCTTTTATTTTTAAGGTTGACAGTTCATCGTTTATACATACTTCCTGAGCAGACAATGTGTTAAGCACTCTACTAGGCCTTGGGAAGCCTCAGACTGACAATTTGGAGACTTGCTTCTCAAGGAATCTAATGGGAGAGGTGATCAATAAGACATTTCAAAAGAGCATAATCGTGAAGAGTGATACAAAGTATGCAAACAGTGCCTTTAAATTACATTTTTGACCTAGACTTCTTAGATGAAGTGCTATTTTGCTAAATAATGAGAAACTTCGTGAAGAAACAATCAAAGGGTTTGAAGGTACATAACAGTGTGTTCCAAAGCATGGAGATTTGCAACCAAGCTAGTAATTGAAGGAAGAATTGAGTTTTTCCTGAAAAAGAGCACTGATACCTGGGTGTAGTGGAAGTTGAAATTAAACAGCAGCAGACATCAGGTCACATGTAGTTGAGTGATAATTAAGGAGAATGAATGTTATCTTAAATGTGTTAAAAGGGCATTGAAAGAAATGACACAAATTTCTTTTAAAAGAAATACCTCTCTTAATCCTAAAATTCATATGAACTATAGTACAATATGGCTTCCCTGAGAAGCTCAGCTGGTAAAGAATCCGCCTGCAATGCAGGAGACCCCAGTTCCACTCTGAGTTGGGAAGATCTGCTGGAGAAAGTTTAGGCTACCCAGTCCAGTATTCTGGCCTGGAGAATTCCATGGTCTATATAGTGCATAGGGCCGCAAAGAGCTGGACATGACTGAGTGACTTTCACTTTCCCAGGTGGTACTAGTGGTTAAGAACCTGCCTGCCAATGCAGGAGACCCAAGAGACACAGGTTTGATCTCTGGTTCAAGAAGGTCCCCTGGAGAAGGGCATGGCAACCCACTCCAGTCTTGCCTGGAAAATCCTATGGGCAGAGGAGCCTGGAAGGGTACAGTCCATAGAGTCACACAGAGTTGGACACAGCTGAAGTGACTTAGCACACACACACAGTACAAAAAACCTCAAATGGACAAAGAAATCTTGAGACAAGTTGATAGCATCACATTTCTTGATTCAAACTATATTCTAAAGCTATAATTTTAAAAACTCTATGGTATGAGCACAAAAACAGATGCAAAGTCCAATGGAACAGAATAGAGAGCCCAGCAATAAACCTATGTACATGTGGTCAAGTAATCTTCAAGAGAGAAATTTCATAAATGAAATTTGCTCATGAATTGTTGTTGAATCAGTATGTTTGGGGTTGGGGGTCGGGAAGGAGTACTCAGAGTTTCCAACTCTGCCATCTTACTGATGCCTCTCAGGCAAATAGCATATTGAATAAGAATAGGTTTATTTGATTCCCCTTTGTCCTTTAATCATCTTGCTCTAAAGACTTATTTTACCTACTGTGTGTGTGTTTGTCATTCAGTCATATCCGACTCTTTGCAACCTTATGAACTGGAGACTGCCAGGCTCCTCTATCCAAGGAATTCACCTGGCAGAGAATTCTGGAGTGTGTTGCCATTCCCTTCTCCAGGGGATCTTTCCAACTCAGGGATTGAATCCAGGTCTCCTGCATTGCAGGCAGATTCTTTACTGTCTGAGCCACCAGGGAACCATATTATCCTGTTCTTACAAGAGGCCAAAATAGGTGCAGTGCTATACGCTCACTTAAAGACTCAAAAACAAGCAGGAAAATTAACCATGTACAATATTGGGAAGGGTCTAGTCATAATCTTCAAGGCACATAGGCCAAAGTGAAGAAAAATTTATGAGTGGCTACCCGCTCCAGTATTCTTGCCTGGAGAACACTTGCAAGTTGCTGTGAAAGTGGATCTTAAGTGTTTTCACTATGACAATAACAACAAATGGTAATTATGTGAGGCAAATGATGTATTAACAATATTATTGAGGCAATAATTTCATAATATGTGTGTGTATCAAATCATTCAATCATATACTTTAAACTTATACAGTGTTATACATCACTTATGGCTCTATAAATTTGGAAAAGAAAATTCTAAAAACAATGAGGAGTTACTGCTATTGGAAGTTTCTGGAGTGATAAAAGTAATAAAACAATCTAAATTTAATTTTGGTAATGGTTGTAAAGAACTCTGTGAATATACAAAATAGCAATATCAACATTGAACTGTACATTATTAACAGTTGAAATGCATGGTATGTGAATTATGTCTCAATAAGTCTATTTTTTTAAAAAAAATCAAGCATTGGGACATAACAAATAAAACAGTTATATTTCCTCAAGTGCTCACAGCTAAGTTACATTTTCTGCTCTCTGGGAAAGTACATGGGAAGTTAAATTGTAATCAAAAGTCTGCTTGATAGAGATTTAGAACAAAGAATTTTTGTAATCTAAGCAAGCCCCTGGCACTTATCTTTGATTAAAGGAATAGACCTGACTGCCTAAGGGTTTAGTATCTGGACCCCTTTGCCTAGTCAGATTTTCCCAGATGCCCAGAATGAAATATAATTCTTTCTTACTTTTCTGACTTTTGTACGTATACTGATAGTTCCATAGAAACAGTTTTATTTAATTCAGCTTGCTAATACCATAGAGTAGACTAGAGTTTCAGATGAAGTTGACAATGTGGATTTGAACTGCATCAGTCCATGATTGAATTCATGAGTGTGGAACCTTGAATGGGGAACTGTGTATACAGAAGATCAATTACAAATTATCCTCAGAGTTTCACTTTGCAGAGGGTCAGTGCTCCTAGACCTACATCATTCAAGGATCAATGTACCCCTGCAAAAAACTGGAAGCTATGAATAATTCATTGATTAGAAGCAGCTTCACAGTCATCCATTTGTCCAGATGGTGTATATGACACTGGACTTTAACAGAGAATCAACTTTTACCTTGTAGACTTAAACCTAGGGCTTATTTGATACATAGCATTGCCTCTCAAAATATCATTCTGAGGATCATTTAGATATACTGCTAAGAAACAGTGCATCCTTAGTTTCTCTGATACTGCCTTAATACTTCTCTACTTTCCCAAGCACTTTCTAGCCAATTTTGTGTTGACCATGGAGAGAATGTGCTCGTTAACTGACCCAGAGCTAGAACTATGCTATTAGGGGCTCCTCATTCCCTCTCCTGTCTTTGGAATAGATGTTCTGTCCACCATTCCAAAATTAAGAGTTGTTACAGGGACACACCCTTAAGAGATTAAGTTGTGTGGAGACCATCTGGACATTGTACGTGACTGAAAAGTTAAGACTTTAGTATAAACTTTTAAGATCCCGGTGATGGATACAAAGATTTACTTGTCTGGTGGCTGCCTGAGACGAACTTGGTATGTAAGCTCCTGCACTTGTTAAACCTTCTCCCTACCAATCTGAAATGGTTTCTCTCTTTTTTTAAATTTTATTTTCCTTTTATTTATTTTTTTCGACCATGCCATGCAACATGCAGGATCTTAGTTTCCTGACTAGGAATCAAACCCATGCGCCCTGCATGGAAGCAAGGATTCTTAACCACCGGAATGCCAGGGAAGTCCCTGGTCTGTCTCTTTATCCCATTCTCTTTGCCCTCCAGGACACAAATTACAGTTTCCAATTTCACCTGGAAGCACCAGAGGTTTCCAGCCAACACCTTAGCTCTACCTTCACCTCCTTTTCATTTCTGCTTCATCCAGCTCTTTCAAATGTGTATTCTGCCATTCACATATGTACAATGAATCAATTCCTTTACACTGAATGGGTATGACAGGTGCATTTCATGCATGTGACAGACTAAAGCAGAAACAAAATGTTTGCTTCTCTTGAGCCATTTGTGAACTTACAAACTCAAATGAAGAATATTCTTAAAATGTCCCATTGTTTCCCCAAATTGACCCAAATGCAATCAAACTAGTAAATTCTGGCTTCCAAACAGAGTGTGTTTGTCACATGAAAATGGAGAGATTAGGAATGACTTGGCTGGAAAAGCCTGCAGTGAGTTATAAAACAAATCTGTATTTGCTTTTTAATAGTTGGTAAATACATTGCAGTGTCTTAAATAAATTTTCTTCAGTTACAGTCAATAATCCCAGGAAAGCCTAATTGACACAAGAAGATGCATTCTCCTCTGTGAAAGCCACAGATATTTTTTTTAATTCTTCAGGTATTTGCGTACAGGGGATGATGGTAACCATTCTCCATCATTCTCTGTAATAGTTTTATGATCTTGCAGACTATACTTATAGAAGTAAAACATAGTTTCTGAAAATGTGCTAGGTAGTTGCTTGCCTCTGTTATCTCATTCTTATCCTTTAACAAAAAAATTATTGTCAAGACCAGTTGATTCTCATTTTTTCAATAGAAGTGTTTGTTTCAAAGACTTCAGGATAAGATGATAACCATATAGACTAAAAATCCAAGGGAGCCAGTTTAAGGAGTCTTTACAAATATACTATGTAAAGCAGAACCTAGGTGGAACACTGGTAAAGAATCTGCCTGCCAATACAGGAGACTCAGGAAACGTGGGTTTGATACTTGGGGTCAGGAAGATCCACCTGGGGAAATAAATGGCAACCCATTCCAGTATTCTTGCCTGGAAATCCAATGGACAGAGGAGCTTGGCAGGCTACAGTCCATGTGGTCTCAAATAATTGGATACAACTGAGCACACTCCACAAGGGTTGCAACACTCGAATAAGACTAGAGATTTGAGGCTCTGAAATCAGTTCAATTTTTTAAAATGTACCTGTTGGGAAATGCAACACTAATCGAAGAGCCAACCTGCCTAGCAGAAGGGGAAATTGGATCATGTGTTACCTTAGCACTAAGTCCAAACCAAGTCGAAGATAACAGGAGTGTAAAGCAGCTTGACAATTTCAAATGACAAGGTTGTAATACGTGGGGAAACTAAAGATTTTGAGCAACAGACATGACGATAGTGAGAGTTCAAAGTCTTAGAGACCAGAGTATGGAACCCTAAAATTCAGGGACAGGAATAAAACCCCAGGGTCATAATTGGAACTCATCTTTGATATCGTATCTTCCTTTTTTTTTTTTTTAAATTAACCATAGCAGAATCACTGCTTACATGATTACATGATTCCTGTCAGTCACTACAAAAGCTTCCATACAGGTTCCCTATCTCCTGCTTCACCTTTTCCTACTTGCTCTTCACATTGGGTAAAAATGATCTTTCTCCATTAGGAATTCCTTGTCATACCTTTACCAATGACTTCTCATTGCGTTTAGAATGAAATGCCAAACTCTCGCGTGACTTTCAGAACTGGTGATGACTTGACTCATGACTCCCCCACAACTCCTTGTCTTCAACCACATTTAAGCATTCTGCTGTTTCCAGAAGAGAAGGAGTCTTTCAAATCTAATTAGCTTTACACATATTACTGACCTTCACCCACCACCATTTAACCCAGTCAGTTCTAACCTGTTCCTTGAAACTAAACTCAGGCTTTACTTCATCTGGAAAGAGACTTGGTTACTCCCGCATCTTCCTTCCCAAGTCTGAGTTTTCTTATGTGTTGCCATTAACATATTAAGCACTGTATTTTATCTAATGGTTTATTGTTCTGTCTTCCCCACTAGTCTGTTTTTATCACCTGCCAATCTAGTGCAGTGATGGTAAATACGTTTCAACTTGCAATCAAACTCTCAGGCAGTAACTAGCTACTTAAGCTGTCTAGACAACACAGTGTGTTTGTAATAAAAAAAAGCAAAAGGCATTGTTGATTAATGATGTTTGTCCTGGGCACAGGTTGTAGGAAGAGCAACGTGCATATCATATATTTGATCGTTCTAGTCCAACACATAATACAATTTCAAAGTTTTTGGTGAGTGAGTTAACACATTTGAATCAGTTCTAATGAAATGGATGAAACTCGAGCCGATTATACAGAGTGAAGTAAGCCAGAAAGAAAAACACCAATACAGTATACTAACACATATATATGGAATTTAGAAAGATGGTAATGATAACTCTGTATACAAGACAGCAAAAGAGACACAGATGTACAGAACAGACTTTTGGACTCAGAGGGAGAGGGAGAGGGTGGGATGATTTGAGAGAATGGCACTGAAACATGTATACTATCATGTAAGAAACGAATCGCCAGTCTATGTTCAATACAGGATACAGGATGCTTGGGGCTGGTGCACGGGGATGATCCAGAGAGATGATATGGGGTGGGAGGTGGGAGAGGGGTTCAGGATTGGGAACTCATGTACACCCGTGGTGGATTCATGTCAATGTATGGCAAAACCAATACAGTATTGTAAAGTAAAATAAAGTAAAAATTAAAAAATAAAATAAAAATTTAAAAAAAAGAGAGAGAGAAACAGTATAAAAGTGTATGGGACTAAAACTAAAACTGAATTAATGTTGGCCCAGAAGCATTAAGCTTCTTCATACCTGTGGATGGGCTTGATATTGGAATCTAGAGAAGGCTGAATCAATACATTTTGATTATGTAGCTACAGACCTTGAGGGCAGAGCACAAAAGATCTGTTCCTAATCTGCTAACTCCAGATAAAAAGCAAAAATTATCATAGCTAGCCACTGGCATTCACTAAGACTGAAGACTTTGGATGGAATGGTAAGACTTCTTGAGAATCTATTGAAGAGAGAGATATTAGAATAATCACAATGATCTTGAGTGCCTCCATAAAGCTAAACTGTTGGAATTGTGGGTGTGGCTAAGTGAGGACTAAGGATAATTGCTATAACCTTAATAGACTCAAATAAATATTGTTTCAATAATCTTAATATATAGACTAAATTTATAGAATCAGCAACATCAAAGTTTATGGTTTGAAATTAGAATTCAAAGGGACTTTGTTATATTTTTATACCCAGAGAAGATACCACTTTATAAGTCAGAGTGTTTCATATGGAGGCAGTTTGGTGGCCTCAGTAACTGAAAATTGCTTGGATAATATGAGAGATTGTCTCAAGTTTTTCTGCACAGATATAGTATTGTTTTAAAGATGTTTGGTAGCTTCCTTCCAAGTATTAGATGGCACCTTTCAACACCCTTTGATCTATCTGGAAACTTTATAGCTTAGAGTGGCGGTTGTGATTAGTAAAATGTTCAAAGGAGAGATATATACACACACATTTATTTGATAAGATGCTGTAGATCAGAAGCTCTTTATTTTATGTTTCTCTTTTGGTAATGGTATTCAGTTAGATAGTCCAAAATTGTAATATGTTACAGAAACAATAATTAAGTGTTCTTTAAACATATGTCAGTTCAAGAGCTTGATAATTAGGACTGTTTTTACTGATCTGGTACTCTCAATCGAGACTTTAGTTTAATTATACCTTTTCAGCTTATGTTACTCTGTGCTCTGTGCTAAGTCGCTTCAGTTGTGTCCAACTCTTTGCAACACTATGGACCATAGCCTGACAGCCTTCTCTGTCCATAGAATTCTCTAGGTAAGATATTGGAATGCATTGCCATTTCTTTCTCCAGGGGATTTTCCTGACACAAGGATCAAACCCAAGTCTCTTATGTCTTCTGCACTGACAGGTGGGTTCTTTACCACTAGTGCCACCTGAGAAGCCCCTTATGTTACTAAATGATGACAATAAAAAGTTAAGAAAAAAACCTAAAGGACTATACCATCCATAATGGAAAGGTTGGAGAGACAGAAAACTTGGATCAAATCAGTTTAGTTCAAGAAGCAACTACTGTGATTGGCATAAGGTTACAAAGATAAATAAGCTTTTTATTTTGTCCCTATCTAGCTACTGGACTTAAAAAACTTCACTTTACATTTCTGGGCTTTTTTTCTGCTTATTTGAAAAGTTATGGTGTTGGGATAGGGTAACTAACTTTTAATGACTTTTTTGTTCTTAAATGCTTAGAATCTCATGAGTCACTTGAATGACTAATATACAGCCTTATGAATATCACTCATCAATATTTTGCATTAGTTGCTATACTGAGTCACAAAGTTTTCCAAAATTCTCAGATTATGTTATAAAAAAGAAACAGAATAAAGCACACAAGGTCAATTTAAAAAGATGCTCCAAAATGATTTTGTACATTCATTATTAACTCAGCCTTAAAAATAAAAACTCAAGACACAGGAAGACCTGTACTACAGAAAGACCTGATAAGTACAAGTTTAAAATAAAGAAGTTGAATTGCCTGATCATTTTTGTTTATGTAGTGGAGTAGACCTTGATCTTTTTTGTAGGAGTGGGTTGCTTCTAAGAATCTTACCTTTAGCCTCTGGTTAGGATGGAAGGAGGCATAGACCTCAGAATAAAGCACACAAGGTCAATTAAAAAAGATGCTCCAAAATGATTTTGTACATTCATTATTAACTCAGCCTTAAAAATAAAAACTCAAGGCACAGGAAGACCTGTACTACAGAAAGACCTGATGAGTACAAGTTTAAAATAAAGAAGTTGAATTGCCTGATCATTTTTGTTTATGCAGTGGAGTAGACCTTGATCTTTTTTGTAGGAGTGGGTTGCTTCTAAGAATCTTACCTTTAGCCTCTGGTTAGGATGGAAGGAGGCATAGACCACTTCAAACAATAGAATTTTAAATTGTCTAACACTTGCTCTGTCAGTCTACCCTAAAGCTGGCCAAAGCTCATGGAAAATCAATTTGGAGGCCAGCAGTGCAACTTCTGAGGAGGAAAGCATGTTCCTGGGGATTCAGAGAATGGGTTCTGCAGTGGCAGCCTGTAGGCAGCTCAGGGACCTGTAGGCCAAGTCCCTATCTGCAAAGGCTAGGGCTCACTATTAACAGCAGGAGGGCCTCACAGAACTGCCTTCTTGAAGTTTGACTGTGGATACTGCTCTATCTGCATATTATTGATGATTTTCTGTGTCTTAGCCTTCCCAGTGGGGCTTTCTTGGGTGTTTCAATGGTAAAGAATCCTCCTGCCAATGCAGGAGACACACATTCAATCCCTCAGTCAGCAAGATCCCCTGGAGAAAGAAATGACAATCCAATCCAATCCAGTATTCCTGCCTGGAAAATTCCATGAACAAAGGACCCTAGCAGGCTACATAGTCCATGAGATCTCAGAGTCTGACGCAACTTAGTGACTAAACAGCAACATATAATACTATGTTTAAAATGCTGAATTGCCTGCTCTTTTGTTTATTAACTTCTCTAAAACTCAGTTCTAAAACCCACCTATGAAAAAAGGAGAAAAATTATATTTACTTCAAAATATTGTTTTTAGAAGTAAATTAAAAATATATACATCAAATATTAAGCAAAATGCTTAGTTCAAATAAATAAATATGATCTATTTTTAATAAATATTTTCTAATTCATATTATAGTCAGAAAAGTAGACTTTGGGGAATTCATGCAAAATTTAAATTTTGCCTCTGCTTCTTTCTAATAATATAACACTGATGGTTTTGTTTAATGTCTCAGTTATCTTAGTATGAAAATTAAAAAATAATTACATACTTCATTTAATTGCTTTATGGAGTTGGGTGTATGAACTAACCCAGACAAATGGTTAAAGAAGAAATTTTAGAAGATACTTCATGCAATATTTTTGGTGTTTTGCATTAGTCTTTATAACACTCAATTTTCTGAAAATAAGACTGCAAGTCATAGAGTTTAAAAGAATGCCTGTACCTGAAATAGGAGGGAGGAATGAATGAATGAAAGAAGACCATAGCCCAAGGACACAACATAAACTGATTAGAGTCAAATGCGCCCAAGATGGCAGACAAGTCACCTTTGACTAGACCTTGACTCTCAATACGTATGCTCATAGTAACACATCAGCAAGCTAAGTGATACACCCAGAGGAACCAAGAAAGCTCCAAGACTAACCTTCAAAGCCAAACTCTCACACCCATTTTCTTGAAGAGATCTCTACTCTCTCTACTCTCCTCCATTTCTTTGCATTGATCGCTGAGGAAGGCTTTCTTATCTCTCTTTGTTATTCTTTGGAATTCTGCATTCAAATGGGAATATCTTTCCTTTTCTCCTTTGCTTTTTGCTTCTCTTCTTTTCACGGCTATTTGTAAGTCCTCCTCAGACAGCCATTTTGCTTTTTTGGATTTCTTTTCCATGGGGATGGTCTTGATCCCTGTCTCCTGTACAATGCCAGGAATCTTCATCCATATTTCATCAGGCACTCTATCAGATCTAGACCCTTAAATATATTTCTCACTCCCACTGTATAACCATAAGGGATTTGATTTAGTTCATACCTGAATGGTCTAGTGGTTTTCCCTATTTTCTTCAATTTAAGTCTGAATTTGGCAATAAGGAGTTCATGATCTGAGCCACAGTCAGCTCCTGGTCTTGTTTTTCCTGACTGTATAGAGCTTCTTCATCTTTGGCTGCAAAGAATATAATCAATCTGATTTCAGTATTGACCATCTGGTGATGTCCATGTGTAGAGTCTTCTTTTGTATTGTTTGAAGAGAGTGTTTGTTCCCACTGTATAACCATAAGGGATTTGATTTAGTTCATACCTGAATGGTCTAGTGGTTTTCCCTATTTTCTTCAATTTAAGTCTGAATTTGGCAATAAGGAGTTCATGATCTGAGCCACAGTCAGCTCCTGGTCTTGTTTTTCCTGACTGTATAGAGCTTCTTCATCTTTGGCTGCAAAGAATATAATCAATCTGATTTCAGTATTGACCATCTGGTGATGTCCATGTGTAGAGTCTTCTTTTGTATTGTTTGAAGAGAGTGTTTGCTATGACCAGTGCGTTCTCTTGGCAAAACTCTATCAGCTTTTGCCCTGCTTCATTCCATATTCCAAAGCTAAATTTGCCTGTTACTCCAGGTGTTTCTTGAGCCTGTTAAATTTCTCAGCCCATTAAAACATAACCACGTCACATTTTGAGGCTACACTCACCCTCTCCAGCGACCCACACCCTGTCTGTGCAATGTGTTTCTCTCTAAATAAATTAATTTCTTACATATTTCTTTGTTTCTTACTAAATTCTGTCTGTGATAAGACATCAAGAACCTGGCTTCATTAAGTCCTGAAACTAGGTGTTGTGATTTATTTGGAAGACTGAAGATTTTGGCTGAGTTTGAGTCCTAGCAATGTGGGTTCAAGTCCTAAGAAGGATTTTGGCTGGGTTCAAGTCCCAATCTGATATGAATAATTCCAGAATCACACAGGAGTACCTGGAGCCAAACCTACATCCACAGACCTTGGCTACTTCCACTTCCTAATTCATGTGTGAGCTGTATGCTCTAGCACTGAATATATTTTAGTTCCTCTCCCATTTTCCCCCTAAATCAATATAGTATTTAAGGCATCCCTGGTGGCCTAGTGGTTAAGAATTTACCTACCAATACAGGGGACACAAACTTAATCCCTAGTCTGGCGAGATTCCACACACCATGAGCCTGTTTGCAGCAACTACTGAAGGCAATGTGCCCTAAAGCCCATGCTTAGCAACAAGAGAAGCCACTGCAATGAGAAGCCTGCATGCCACAGCTAGAAAGTAGCCCTTGCTTGCTACAACTAGAGAAAACCTGTGCATAGCAATAAGGACCCAGCACAGACCAAAATTAAATTAATTTTTTAAAAATAAAGCAAATGTATTTATTTTTTAAAAATATTGAAAAAAGAACCTGAGTGACAAAATGAAGATGGAATGGAGACAATTGGTCTCTTCTATCCTCTGTACCCAGTGATCCAGTGATGAGAACACTGGTTGTTCCAAAGGGCATTTACACACACTCCAGAAGGACATTAGTTCAAATCCCCTTTCCTGCACCTCTTGGCCTGTGATGTCTCTGGCTTCCATTTACTTATCTGCATAATAGGCTACTACTAGAGGTTTTGTAAGAAATGAAGTAAATAAATATTGACTTACCTAGATTAAAAATAAAGGCCATTGATTTCCTTTCATCAGAGGAAAAGAATGCACGGTTAGAACCTCAACCCAACTAAAATTCTAATTCAGCCTGACCCACCGCATTAGCAGAAACTTCGAATACCAACAATAGGAAACAAACCCTCAGGCTAAGTTTCTGCAGTAACATGAAACTGGATCAAAATTCTGTATGTTGCTTAGTTTTCTATGGTTTGTCAATACAGCAAAAATGTAAAATCAAGACCAGATTGTCTTCATTTGCAGTATGGCATTAAGACATATCCAGTAAAGCAGGATAAATCCACCTGATTCATGTCTTAGATTCAATTACCGAAGGATATTTTTACATGTATTTGTACAAAATGACTAATTTTTCTGTAATTTCAGTTTTTCTTAAGTATATAAGAAAAATAGATATTCACTATGTCAATTTTTGCTTATTTTAGAGCCAAAGAAAAGACCATTCTGCAACTGTGCTCTGCTTATTATGACTTTTGTGTTTTACTGTTTTCTTTAGATAAGATTTAGAAATGTGCTCTACATAAATAAAATAAATTAATTTGAAACATTTTATTCCTTACTTATTATCTATTTAATGGTAAATTTTTGAGTCATCCTTGACTTTCCATCCCCCAAATCTAAATATAACTTCTACTGTTTTCATTTAATAAATATCTTTCAAATTTGTTCCCTTCTAGTTTAACTGCACAGCTTGATTTCAAGTTCTTACTGTCTCATGAAACTACAGCTTTCTATGGGCACCCCTACATCCAATCTTGGGTTTCTCAAATCTAATCTATACACAATTTCTGAAATGATCTATCAAAATGCAAATCTGTTTCTTTCATTCCCAGGTTTTAAACCTACAACTCACTCCACCTAGCTCTGAGCCCAAAGTTAAATCTCCTTAACAGGTAAAAAAAACAGAAAGCAGGCTACCACGATTTAACCTCTTCCAGCCTCACCTCATGCCATGTCTTATATTTTATACTCAAGCAACAAAGAACCAATTGCAATTCTGCGGACATGCTAAGCTAGTTCTCACTTTCTGTGTCTTTGTTCATGTTAGAGCCTATCTAGGTAGATCTTTGGTCTAGTAAATGTTTGTCATTCTATAAGATTTAGCTTTGACATCATCTCCTCCGAGTTTTCCTGACCTCTCTTTCACCACCAGGATGATTAGGTTTTCTAGTATCTTATGCGGATCTTTGTCACTATCATTGTCTCAATAAAAGCAATCAATTTGCAAGTCTGCTTCTCCACGCTATTCTGAGAGCTCCTGGTGGCTCAGACAGTAAACAATCTGCCTGCAATGCAGGAGACTGGGGTTCAATCTCTGGGTTAGGAAGATCCCCTTGAGAAGGAAATGGCAACCACTCCAGTATTCTTGCTTGGAGAATCCCATGGACATAGGAGCCTGGTGGGCTACAGTCCATGGGGTCACAAAGAGTCAGACACGACTGAGTGACTAACACATCTTTGAAGTGAAGTGAAGTCGCTCAGTCGTGTCTGACTCTTTGCGACCCCATAGACTGTAGCATACCAGACTCCTCTGTCCATGGGATTTTCCAAGCAACAGTACTAGAGTGGATTGCCATTTCCTTCTCCAAACACATCTTTAGAGCAGAGGATGTAAGTTCATCATTGTTGATCTCAGCACTAAGCACAATGCTTGGCATGATGCCTAAGAGATGTTCAAAATATGTTTGATTAAATGAATATACTCATGACATAATCCGCCAGAAAATTTGTTTTCTGGTATATTATAAATGCCTTTCTGAAATTTCTCACATTTATTAGTTGATTCATTTTTTTGCTTCAAGTCCAATGTGAAACCATCACAGTCACAGAAGACTTAACAGAGTTACACATAAATACAGAGGGACCTCTTAGAGCTTGCCTTGCAATGAACATTCCTAGAGGCTATTTGGATCAAATTTTTATAGTGAGTTCTTTCAACTTTGGGGAATTTTTACAATTAATTAATCTGAGTCATTTAAATATGTCTCCATCAAATTCTCTAGTAAGGGCAATGTGATCTTGCTAACAGCACACACACACACACACACACACACACACACACAAACAAGAGACTGAAATTATATTGTCTCAGACATTGGGAAGAAAGCATCTTTCCTCAAACAGAATGAGAAATGAGTAGGAGCCTGATAATGGTTTCTTTAAAGGAAAGAAAGGGAGTAAAATTCAGAGACTATTCAAAAAGCACAGACTTTATACTAAAGACATAATGATCTGTTCTCATATAAATAGGTTCATTACAATGAAAAGAAGAATAACCTTTACCCTTTCTGAGTTCAAGTTTCTCCAGCAATGGCTTACCCTTATTCATTAGTTGACTAATGGCGAAAGCTCACTTTTCACTAATAGTGTGTAGAAGCCAAAGGCTCTGCGTATATAAGGACTGTGTTCAACATTATGTGCTGAAGAAAATAAAAAATCAAAGCAAATTAGTACAGCAGCAAGAGCTTCCAAAAACTGGCATTATCTATAGCAGTTCTAGGAGTAGTTTCTCTTTTGTGTATCTCCATTTATTCCACAAATAATTACTGAAGAATATCTATGTGTAAAGCATTTGGAGTGGGTGGGGGGAATAAGGAGGATGAACAATAACAGACCAATGGAACACTGCAGAGATTCCAGTCAGTCAGTCAGTTCAGTCATGTCCGACTCTTTGAGACCCCATGGACTGCAGCGCACTGTCCATCACCAATTCCCAAAGACAGTTCAGTTCAGTTCAGTTGCTCAGTCATGTCCAATGCTTTGCAACCCCATGAACCACAGAACGCCAGACCTCCCTGTCCATCACCAACTCAGGGAAAACTCCACCCAAACCCATGTCCATCGAGTCAATGATGCCATCCAAACATCTCATCCTCTGTCATCCCCTTCTCCTCCTGCCCTCAATCTTTCCCAGCATCAGAGTCTTTTCCAATGAGTCAGCTCTTCGCATCAGGTGGCCAAAGTACTGGAGTTTCAGCTTTAACATCAGTCCTTCCAGTGAACACCCAGGACTGATCTCCTTTAGGATGGACTGGTTGGATTTCCTTGCAGTCCAAGGGACACTCAAGAGTCTTCTCCAGCACCACAGTTCAAAAGCATCAATTCTTCGGTCTTCAGCTATCTATATAGTCCAACTCTCACATCCATACATGACCACAGGAAAAACCATAGCCTCAACTAGACAGACCTTTGTTGGCAAAGTAATGTCCTGCTTTCTAATACACTGTCTAGGTTGGTATTAATTTTCCTTCCAAGCAGCAAGCGTCTTTTAATTTCATGACTGCAATCACCATCTACAGTGATTTTGGAGGCCCAAAAAATAAAGTCTGACACTGTTTCTACTGTTTCCCCATCTATCTGTCATGAAGTGATGGGACCAGATGACATGATCTTAGTTTTCTGAATGTTGAGCTTTAAGCCAACTTTTCCACTCTCCTCTTTCACTTTCATCAAGAGGCTCTTTAGCTCCTCTTCACTTTCTGCCATAAGGGTGGTGTCATCTGCATATCTGAGGTGATTGATATTTCTCCCAGCAATCTTGATTCCAGCTTGTGCTTCCTCCAGCCCAGCGTTTCTCATGATGTACTCTGCATAGAAGTTCAAGAAGCAGGGTGACAATATACAGCCTTGACGTACTCCTTTTCCTATTTGGAACCAGTCTGTTGTTCCATGTCCAGTTCTAACTGTTGCTTCCTGACCTGCATATAGGTTTCTCAAGAGGCATGTCAGGTGGTCTGATATTCCCATCTTGTTCAGAATTTTCCACAGTTTATTGTGATCCACACAGTCAAAGGCTTTGGCATAGTCAATCAAGCAGAAATAGATGTTTTTCTGGAACTCTCTTGCTTTTTCCATGATCCAGAGGATGTTGGCAATTTGATCTCTGGCTCCTCTGCCTTTGCTAAAGCCAGCTTGAACATCTGGAAGTTCACGGTTCACGCAGTGCTGAAGCCTGGCTTGGAGAATTTTGAGCATTACTTTCCTAGCGTGTGAGATGAGTGCAATTGTGCAGTAGTTTGATCATCCTGAAGACATGATGGCTATAAATGCTTAAAATGAATTAACTCATTAATGGTCTCCATAGCCCTAAGAGGAAGGCATTGTTGCTGTTATTGCTGCTTTGTTAAGAAATTGCATCTTTCACAGAAACAACTGGAACAATTAATTAGCTTCAATTTTAATTAATTGATGATGTCATTTAGCTTTGATTAAATTACAACAGCTAGATAATCTGCTGCTAAGTCGCTTCAGTCATGTCCGACTCTGTGCGACCCCATAGATGGCAGCCCACCAGGCTCCCCTGTCCCTGGGATTCTCCAGGCAAGAACACTGGAGGAAGGCACTATATTACCCTCCAATTAGTTATGTAGAAATTAAGAGGCAGGTAACTTAAATAATTTGCCTGTTTTTTCACACAGCTTATTTTCTGCTTGCAGTATCTGGGCTGTTGATAAAATGCATGGAGAGAGATACATATCATCCCACAAGTGTCATTTATGAGAATAAAAATATTAGAAATGTGACCTGATGAGTGATATTCATGTCTGCCTTAGTCATCACATTATCCCTAGAATGAAGAAAAGTGCTGGTATATAGGAGGCACCCAATATTTATTGTTTGAATTAGTTGAACAAAGACACTGCTTTTAAAAGTTCAGAAAGAGAAAGAAAATGGGATGAGGACTAATATTTATTAACTAACCTTCTGTAAGAAAGGCACCATTCACTACTCAACTGTTAGCTTGATGTGGTTGTAAGCAAGAATTCTGATTGAGATTAGCTGGCTTCAAATCTTAGCTTTGCCACCTTCTAGTCTACATGGACCTGGTATGGTATGCGCTCAGTTAGTCATGTCTAACTCTTTGTGACCCAATAGACTGTAGCCCACCAGGCTCCTCTGTCCATAGAATTTTCAAGGCAAGAATTCTGGAGTGTGTTGCCATTTCCTCCTCCTGGGGATCTTCCTGAACCCTGTCTCTTGTGTCTCCTGTATTGGCAAGTGGATTCTTTACCACTGTGCCATCTGGGAGGCAACATGGACCTGGGAACACTTACATTTTCTGTGCCTCGCTGTTTTCCTCTGTAAAATAGGAATAGTAATAGTAACTATTCAGTGGATTAGTATGGGGATTAAATGTGTGGAAAAAGACAAAATGCTTATTAGAATAGCACTTTTGCAGCATTAGCTATTATTGCTATTAATTCAATCATTACTGCATTCAATACCTTATTCTAAGGTCTGGAAAAGGATCCAATAAGTTCTACCTTGGATGCTTATGTCCTGTTATAAATGTTAAAGGAATGCAGAAACAAAAGAAGTTTCAAGGACAGTAGCTGAGAGAAAGAAGAAAAGTTATGAATGTAGGCTCAGCTGGGAAAGAATCCGCCTGCAATGTGGGAGACCTGGGTTCTATCCCTGGGTTGGGAAGATCCCCTGGAGAAGGGAAAGGCTACTCATTCCAGTATTCTGGCCTGGAGAATTCCATGGACTGTATATCCATTGAGTCTCAAAGAATCGGATACGACTGAGTGACTTTCACATTCACGTTCACAGGAATAACTCAGGCTGATGAAAGTGTGGGAGAAAAAGTCACAGATGCCAAAGGGCAGAGCTTATTGTGAGAAACAATAGATGGTAAGGTTTACTTAAGAGGAATTCAGCCCAGTTGTACATCATTTTAATCTCATTCCAATCTATTGATCTTCTGAGTGAGAAGCAAACCAAAGAAAACACATAGTTTGAAACATGATACTTTTATCTGTATAACTCTAATTTCTCATATGTTAAAGAGACTTTGAATTTCTATTGATCATAAGAATATCTGTTTTTATCAAAATTGAATAATATTTATTTTCCTGGTCTAGTAACAAAAGGTCCTACAATCCCAGGTTTCTTGTGTTCAGCTTAACTCGGAGAGCGATAGTGACCTAAAGGCATATTAGCACTATCTGTTGAATGGTTTGTTGAGGGAACCACGCTGGCTTTAAGGTAGGGCCCAGTGACCTGGAGCGTGCCTTCTTCTACCTGGCAGTGGAACTGGAAGTCCCTAACAGAGCAGCAAAGTAATCAAAAGTCTCTGAAAATGGACAACGTTTTAATTCTCAGCAATGATCTGGATCAGAGCTCCAGCAAAACAGGACAATAGTGAAGCGAAGCCTGACCTCAATGCTATGTGCTTTATTCTACAGACAAACAGGCCAAATGAAGATCCATTTGGCGTCTCTCAGTTCAGTTCAGTTCAGTCATTCAGTCATGTCCAACTCTTTGCGATCCCTGAATTGCAGCATGCCAGGCCTCCCTGTCCATCACCAACTCCCGGAGTTTATTCAAACTCAAACTCCTACTCATGTCCATCGACTTGGTGATGCCATCCAGCCCTCTCATCCTCTGTTGTCCCCTTCTCCTCCTGCCCCCAATCCCTCCCAGCATCAGGGTCTTTTCCAAAGAGTCAACTCTTTGTATGAGGTGGCCAAAGTACTGGAGTTTCAGCTTTAGCATCAGTCTACCAACACTTAATTTTTTATTTTAAAATTCCAATTATCAACAGAAAGTCTCTTTTTGTCCCCTATTGTTTTTGTCTGGCGAGAACTTGTGGAATGGAGATGCTCTGGGAGTAAAAGCATTCAGGCTCCAAGTTCTTAGCAAACATATTTGTTTCATATGGTAAAACAAAATATTCTTGTATCCTGTCTCCAAGCTAGGTTCATATCATACCTGAATCAGAGAAAATGAGGCACAGTAAATAATGATCATGTGCTCAATTTAAGGATATTAGATTCTCACTGTTGACCTTTAGGTGGTAGCCTGTTTATGAAAACAAATCATGGGGAATTAAGTCAGCAAATTAGGCTACTGTGAAAGAAAGAAAAAGGCTTCAGACTAAAGCAAGAGGTTATTTTAAAAGCAGCTTGCAGCTAAAACGTAGTCAGTCAGACAGCAAACTGGAAAGCCATATCAGGATCTTTAATATAAAACTCGAGCTGTGTGTGTGCTCAGTCATATCTGACTCTTTGCTACTCCATGAACTGTAGCAGTACTGCCGCCCCATCAGCCCCCGCCCCAGGCTCCTCTGTGAAATGTCCTAGGCAAGAATACTGGAGCGGGTTGCCATTTCCTTCTCCAGGGATCTTCCTGACCCAAGGATTGAACTCACCTCTCCTGCATCTCCTGCATTGGCAGCTGGGTTCTCCACCACTGCGTTACCTAAATCGAGACCTTTGTGGGGAATACTTAAAGACAAAACTCACTGAGCTACTAGAGCAATTTGTTATAGTAGGCAATCCAATTTGGAGATTTTTTCCCCCTAGTTTGAAAATGTATAGAACAGAGTTACAAGACAGAATAAAGCTTCCACAACTCTTGACTAAGGATACTTGGGAGATAAATCATCTACAAGGGTAAATTTAAATTGGAAGAATGTCAATGCTCTTCTTTTTATCCGAAGTAGGAGACAGAGAGAGGCATGCTAAGACAATGTACACATTTAAATATAAAATATTTAAATGTCTTTCTTCTTATTTGCAAACCCAAGCATGAGATAAAGCAAATAATGTGTGTATTTCCAGATACTTGCCTGACAAGTTCTTAAACAGATTTTTTGCCAAAGTGAAAACAGAGAGATTATTAAATTAAAAGTTGAAAAGGGGCAAAGGACCATTGAACATTGATGGAAAAAAAAGTTGTGTATCATGTTAATCCCGAATAAAGCATAATTGATTCTCATTAGAAAGATCATTTCAGTACGAAAGTCAGATGTCAGGAGGAGAAGGAATGACAGAAGATAAAATGGTTGGATGGCATCACCAACTCAGTGGACACAAGTTTGAATGGGCTCTGGGAGATGGTGAAGGACAGGGAAGCCTGGCGTGCTGCAGCCCATGGGGTTACAAAGAATAGGACATGACTGAGTGACTGAACAACAACGAGTCTGCTAGGTAAGTGGAAAGTGTCCTGTTTGGTTTTAGGTTTTCTAGGTGAGGTATGGCACTTGTCAGTCTCAGAGAGCATGCGTTATTCTGTGGGTTTAGCAACAGGATCCAAGAGAGGACAATAAACTGTGTGAACATTATCTCTAGGGAAAGAAAGAAAAGAGTTATTAGAGCAATATGTCAGAGCCAAGGAGAAATTCATGGGTATCAAGATTTCAGGGCCAGATGATGAAAAGAAAGAGAATATATAAGACTATAATACATGCAAAGACAATAAGTTCATGTAACCCAAAGTGGAAGAGCAAGAACTGGGGGAAAAGAAGCAAGCAAGAAGTGGGAGTCTTTCAGTATGCAGGATTTCAAAGGAGTTCATTACTGAAGTGATTCTGAGCCCTCTCTCCATGGATGGACTTCCTGACTTTATGCTTTTCCTCAGATCAGCCTGGTTGTTGATACTGAAGAGTCAACAAACACAACTAAACATCACCATGAATGAGGGACAGGAAAGTGGCAAGATTTGTAACTGTCAAATCAAATACACAAGGCATCCATTCAGGAATGATAATGCAAGAAAAAGAGTAAGCATAACGCCTGGCACAGGCTTTCAGTAAAAGATAGTAGACATTTTTTTCTTCATTATTAGTATTACATTAGTATTAGAATTAGTAGTACTACTTTTACAAATTGCCAGATTCTTGTCTTTGACAATCAGTTCTTGAGAGCAGAGACTCTGGTTTCTTTGTTCACATTTATCCATTTAGTATCTGACATTGTATCCTGATGTCCCAAAATATGCCACTCTGGAGTAAAGATTGTTTTGAACTAAAGGCAACTGAGAGGAAATAGATACAAAGATTGCTTGGTCTCCTTTCTCAATTTGCCTAAAAGTAGGGTCCCTTCTCCCCTTTTTACCTGGAAGGACAAGATTAATCCTCAGGGACAACTCCAGACCTTATCAACCTGGAGAAGGCACCACTTAAATGATAAATTATTATTTAATAATAATTTATTATACATTAAACCATAATTTAAGTATTCATTTTTCTCTTGTTAATCTTTCTCTTACTGTAGGGGTCTCAGCTAAGCACTCAGAAGGGTAGATAAAAAAAATATTTTCCTCTTCTACAAGAAACATGGGCTTCCCAGATGGCTCAGTGATAAAGAATCCACCTGCCAATGCAGGAGACACAGGTTTGATCCCTGTTCTGGGAAGATCCCTTGGAGAAGGAAACGGCAACCCACTCTAGTATTCTTGCCTGGGAAATCCCATGGACAGAGGAGCCTGGTGGGCTACAGTCCATAGTGTCATAAAGAGTCAGACACAAATTAGTAACCAAACAACAACAGCAAGCAACATAGCTGACTGACATTCAATAGCAGCTTAGTGAATGGCTTTGCAAAACTAGAGTCCTGGAAACTAAAAAACCATGCTTTAGTAGAAACCTGCATAGGGGGCTCTCAGATCATAGAAGCTGAGTATTTAACCTAGGGACATTTCTCAAAGGAAGAGAACCCTGATCCAAATTTGGAACCCTGTGAATATGAAGGTGATTGCAGCCATGAAATTAAAAGACGCTTACTCCTTGGAATAAAAGTTATGACCAACCTAGATAGCATATTCAAAATCAGAGACATTACTTTGCCAACAAAGGTCTGTCTAGTCAAGGCTATGGTTTTTCCAGTGATCATGTATGGTTGTGAGAGTTGGACTGTGAAGAAAGCTGAGCACAAAAGAATTGATGCTTTTGAACTGTGGTGTTGGAGAAGACTTGAGATTCCCTTGGACTGCAAGGAGATCCAACCAGTCCATTCTAAAGGAGATCAGTCCTGGGTGTTCATTGGAAGGACTGATGCTAAAGCTGAAACTCCAATACTTTGGCCACCTCGTATGAAGAGTTGACTCATTGGAAAAGACCCTAATGCTGGGAGGGATTGAGGGCAGGAGGAGAAGGGGATGACAGAGGATGAGATGTTAGGATGGCATCACTGACTCAATGGACATGAGTTTGGGTAAACTCCGAGAGTTGGTGATGGACAGGGAGGCCTGGCGTGCTGTGATTCATGGGGTCGCAAAGAGTCAGACACGATTGAGTGACTGGACTGAAGTGAATATGAAGGTAGAGGGGATGAAAGGAGTAGAAAAGGGCTTCATTGGTCAATGACCATGGACAAAGGAGCTCGGTGGGGCTATATATAGTCCATAGGGTCACAAAGAGTCAGAATCCAGGGAAGTGACGTAGTATGCACACACCATACAGACAAAGGCATAGATTGAAAGAAGGGCACGACTTTCTGGTTCAAGGTAATGCAAGTGATTTTCTAGGGTTCTATCTTTGTTTATTCTAAGCCAAGTTCTAAGTTCATAATAGCTTATTTTGAACAATCCTTTTATCATGGAAAATATTTGAATCAACAAGTTCAAACTTAAGTGGTTGAGTGATTCTACATTGGGAAAAGTCAGAGAATATACATGTAGTCACGGATAGATGAATGGACAGATAGACCATCTCTCGGCTAATTTTTGAAGTGAGAAAAAATGTATAGAAGTGGAACTTTATAAACATTTGTGGAATCAGGAAATATGAATTTGCCTAAGAATTTTATGTCAGAAATCATTTCCTTTTTCATTTTTTTAATGTAATTTTCTATAAAGAAGAGAAAAAGGTAAGCTAGGGAAGAAACTGAGAAGAAATATTTAATACCTTTAATGTCAATGCCAATAAAAACTATGAACTTGTGTTTTTTGAAGCAGGTTTCCACTGGAAATTTGTGTCAGAAAGTACATAATCAGATAACTCCCCCCCCCACCCCAGTCTGAAAGAATATGCCTCCCTAAGGTTAGAGCAGTGATACAAATTAGGAGATGAGGAAGGAAAGTTCTCAATTTTAGTAACAAGTAGACAAATATAGTTGTATGTGACTTAAAATAGCAACCCATAAAAATTAAACTGAAAGCTGTCCTTACTCCAGGACTGATTTTAGGAAGAAAGAAACTAGGTTGCATCATTAGCCCAGGAGGCTCTGAAATTGTGACAAGATGTCCTTTCCAGGTGACTGCAGCTTTGAGAAGGACACAGAGCTCCAATGGGCTTCCCAGGTGGCTCAGTGATAAAGAATCCATCTGCCAATGCAGGAGACATAGGAGACTCAGGTTTGATCCCTGGTTGGGGAAGATCTCCTGGATTAGGAAATGGCAACCCATTCCAGTATTCTTGCCTGGAAAATTCTATGGACAAAGGAGTCACGCGGGCTACAGTCCATGGGGTTGCAAAGAGCTGGACGACTCAGAGACTGAGCACGCAGAACTTCATCATCAGTGGAGTGTGGTGTGAGTGTCAGCATGCATGTCCTCTTTGCTGGCTCCCATGAGTCCAAGACGTGTGCATTACAGAACCCAAAAGCAGACGGGGAGAGAAATGCATCTCCGTCTTTGCTAATGGTAGTGATTAACTGGAATCCTAATAGTCACCACAGTAACACCAGTCCTGAGCACTGGCCATGAAAAGTTAAAAAAGTAACTCTCCAGGAACTCAAGAAAAAACTCTTATCTATGAAAAGTGGAAGCTAGATAGGAAAGAGCTTGGAAAGAAACTCTTCTACATGGGAAAGAGTGGAAAGGGGAACTTAGTTACCATTTAACCTTTTTTAATTAGTTACCATTTAGACTGGCATTCAAGGTCTTGGGTGTCAGAAGTATTACTAAGTGTTACTGATGAGTGTAGCCTTGCAGGGCTATAGTCAAGTGTTACACTTGGTATTCATGGTTCATAATCAAGGAAACAGCACAAAGAAGCAATTATTAAAGCTGCATCAGTGAGAGAAATGTGATTTCTTCTTGTGTGTACTCAGCACAAAGTTAGAAGAATGCTGGTTCTTATATTTTGCTCGCCAAGACAGTGACCCCAGGGGCTGCTATAAGCCAACTGTTCTTATATTTAGTTCTCCAGGATAGTGACCCCAGGAGTTTCTAGAAGCCAACTCTCTAGAATGTTCTTGATTAGAAAAATAAGAATTAGCCTGTCTCTAACTATGTCTTTCCTGTTTCTCCATATTCTTATGAACTGGTCTCAGCTGGAGGAAAGAATTAAAGAAAATGTAGTAGCAACTAGGGCTTTTATTTTTAAAATATAGTATGTAAATGGGGCCAGAGAATAGAAGAAAGGTAAGTTAAAAAGTTTAATGGAAGCAAATCCACTTATGGATATAAGCAAATCCTTATATTCACAGACATAAGGTTATACAATGAGAATACAACAGTTCATGGGGTACTGACCCTTCTCTATAGAACTTCACTATCTGGAGCAGCAGATAAAATTGACTTTCATAGACTGCACATTCTCTCAGTACCAAGCAGTGTGAACCCTGCCTTAGATACACATGGACTTTAATCCATAAAACGCCAATAAGAGAAGTATTTAATCTTTGCTTTTGCTAAGAGGAAACTGAGGATGAGAGAATTATAAATAACTTTTGGCCACCACTCCAGTATTCTTGCCTGGAGAACCCCATGGACCGAGGAGCCTGGTGAGCTACAGTCCACGGGGTTGCAAAGAGTTGGACATGACTGAGCGACTTAGCTTTTCCAGCTTGAGAGAGATGGAGCTAGAAGTCTAACTCAACAGTTTTTCTTCTTTATTACTATCCCATATAAGTTTGAGCCTTCTTCTTTTATTAACCTTCTAATACTTATATTTATGACAGTTTATTGGTGCTAATTTTATTATAAGATTACAGCTGTGAATGGAGTTTTCATCCACCAACTAGCAAATTAATGTAAAAGCACATAGGATATTGCACTTATAATTGCTTGACCTCTGTATAACCACTGTTAGTGAACTTGTCACAGTATCATATAAGTTCAACTCTTAAATCTTAATTTTAAAAGTTATATACAATCTTAGAGCTAGAGAGAAATATACAAGGTGACATTCCAACTTTTATTCATGTTGATGAATATAAATAATCCAATTTTTTTAAAGGGCAAATCTGAATGAGTAGGTGCTAAAAAATAAGTTTACTAACATGAAACTTAACTTTCAAGCTCCTGCTATTTTGGTTAATACTCCTAGGAGAAATTTGAAAGTAATCAACAGTTATTTGTTTTTAACTATATCATAGCCTTTAAAAAAAAAAAAACTCTTCAAGTGGCATATGAGATATTTTTAATTATGTTTCGAACATAACAGTCTTTATAATGGCATTATTTAACATCTGAGTGCCAACAGTTTACCTTCTGTTGTGTGAAGAGAGGAAGGCATGAATTGTTTTTTTGTTTTTTTTTTTTTTTTGGCTTCCAATCAACAACAAAGTGTGAGGGAGAATAACAGATGCTGAATATTTAGTCGTGCAGTTTGAGGATTGAGCCATGACATGACTGTCCTAGATAAAAAAAGTTGAGTACCTCTGTGCCAGTACATTTCAAATGATATATATCCCACATCTTTTTCAGGATGTGAACATGTAAAATCTGAAATCTATAACAGAACAATAGTGGGGAGTGTATTAAGTATTTTATCACCACAGCTAGTCTGTTTAATTTTTGCAACACTATATCTATAACCTGGGCTTTCAAGGTGGTGCTAGTGGTAAAGAACCCACCTGCCGGTGTAGGAGATGCAAGAGACATGGGTTTGATCCCTGGGTTGGGAAGATCCCCTGGAGGACAGTATGGCAATCCACTCCAGTGTTCTTGCCTTGAGAATTCCATGGACCGAGGAACCTGACAGGCTACAGTCCATGGGGCTGCAAAGAGTCAGACACGACTAAAGCTATTTAGCATGCACACTTACAACTCTTGCAGTTCCTGTCACTGCCATCTGCAGTTTAGAAAGCTATGCCTCCTTCTTTTATAAGGAGAAAGGAGATGGAGTAGAATTCTCCAATGTAGCATGAGGCAGGATGTTTTACAAAATTTGAATTTATGATAGAAGGAGAAATGAGTGACTCGCTTTAATATATTTAAGCCTCCTGTTGAGAAAAAGACGCAAAATTATAGGATCTCAGAATATGAAGTTCGCTCATCCATTAACCTACTAGGTTTATGGATGAGAGAACTGAAGTCTAAATGGTAGAAGAGTCAATAGTGGAGTCAATAGCTTTTGAGGTTTCCTGGGTAGCTTTCCTGGATATTTCCAATAGGGCTTTCTGTACATTTCCATTCCAGCTCACTAAAGCAGTGGAAACTATAAAACATTTGCTAGCATATTTCACTCCAGTCCCAGAGTAGGCTCTCCTTAAACAATATACCTATCACTCAGTTTTCTTTACCAGATTCCTATCTCCCTTCATTCTTTATATTTGTAAATGTAACGAGACCTATTTGGCATCAATAATTTTTATTTTAGCCCAGGTGCATGCAACCAAGAGATGGTTTGTGAAGTTAGAGAGCTGACAGAGATTTATAATCTCTAAAAGAAATTCTTAAGTGTCATGGGTCATCTGCTTACACTCCCCAACTTTTCTCTACCTCTTTCCTCTTAATTTTTTTGGCAGGGGGAACTCATTTTCTTTCTTTTAAAAAAATTAATTTATTTTTAGCTGCACTGAATCTTTGCTGCTGCCCACAGGCTTTCTTTCAGAGATGAGAATACCAGACCACCTGACCTGCCTCTTGAGTAATCTATATGCAGGTCAGGAAGCAACAGTTAGAACTGGACATGGAACAACAGACTGGTTCCAAATAGGAAAAGGAGTACGTCAAAGCTGTATATTGTCACCCTGCTTATTTAACTTATATGCAGAGTACATCATGAGAAACGCTGGACTGGAGGAAGCACAAGATGGAATCAAGATTGCTGGGAGAAACATCAATAACCTCAGATATGCAGATGACACCACCCTTATGGCAGAAAGTGAAGAAGAACTAAAGAGCCTCTTGATGAAATTTAAAGAGGAGAGTGAAAAAGTTGGCTTAAAGCTCAACATTCAGAAAACTAAGATCATGGCATATGGTCCCATCACTTCATAGCAAATAGATGGGGAAACAGTAGAAACAGTGTCAGACTTTATTTTTTGGGCCTCCAAAATCACTGCAGATGGTGATTGCAGCCATGAAATTAAAAGATGCTTACTCCTTGGAAGGAAAGTTATGACCCACCTAGATAGCATATTAAAAAGCAGAGATATTACTTTGCCAACAAAGGTCCGTCTAGTCAAGGCTATGGTTTTTCCAGTTATGGTGATTGCAGCCATGAAATTAAAAGATGCTTACTCCTTGGAAGGAAAGTTATGACCCACCTAGGCAGCATATTAAAAAGTAAAGACATTACTTTGCCAACAAAGGTCCGTCTAGTCAAAGCTATGGTTTTTCCAGTGGTCATGTATGGATTGATAGTTGGACTATAAAGAAAGCTGATCACTGAAGAATTGATGCTTTTGAACTGTGGTGTTGGAGAAGACTCTTGAGAGTCCCTTGGACCGCAAAGAGATCCAACCAGTCCATCCTAAAGGAGATTAGTCCTGGGTGTTCATTGGAAGGACTGATGTTGAAGCTGAACCTTCAATACTCTGGCCACCTGATGCGAAGAGTTGACTCATTGGAAAATACCCGGATGCTGGGAAAGATTGAGAGCAGGAGGAGAAGGGGACTACAGAGGATGAGATGGTTGGATGGCATCACTGACTCAATGGACATGGGTTTGGGTGGACTCCAGGAGTTGGTGATGGACAGAGAGGCCTGGCGTGCTGCTGCTATTCATGGGGTTGCAAAGAGCTGGACACGACTGAGTGAATAAACTGAACTGAATAGGATTTCTCTAGTTTCAGCAAGTGGGGGCTACTCTCTAGTTGTGGTGTGTGGGCTTCTCATTTCAGCTGCTACTCTTGATGAGGAGTACAGGCTTTAGGAGCAAGGGTTTCAGTGGTTGTGAATTTTGGGCTTAGTGGTTGCAGCTGGCAGGCTCTAGATGAGGGATCAGTACTTCTGGTGCAGGGGCTTAGTTGCCCTGTGGTAAGTGGAGTCTTCCCAGTTCAGTTCAGTTCAGTTGCTCAGTCATGTCAGACTCTTTGCGAACCCATGAATTGCAGCACGCCAGGCCTCCCTGTCCATCATCATCTCCCGGAGTTCACTCAGACTCATGTTCATCGAGTCCGTGATGCCATCCAGCCATCTCATCCTCTGTCATCCCCTTCTTCTCCTGCCCCCAATCCCTCCCAGCATCAGAGTCTTTTCCAATGAGTCAGCTCTTCACATGAGGTGGCCAAAGTACTGGAGTTTCAGCTTTAGCATCATTCCTTCCAAAGAAATCCCAGGGCTGATCTCCTTCAGAATGGACTGGTTGGATCTCCTTGCAGTCCAAGGGACTCTCAAGAGTCTTCTCCAACACCACAGTTCAAAAGCATCAATTCTTCAGCCCTCAGCCTTCTTCACAGTCCAACTCTCACATCCATACATGACCGCAGGACCAAGAATCAAACCCATGTCTTCTGCATTGGCAGGCAGATTCTTAACCACTGGACCACCAGGGAAGTCCTACCTCTTTACTCTTGAATTAAATGTTATAAAATGTGAATGGTGTCAGTTAGAAGTAATGTATATTTTGAATACTTCATATATTTTGGCAATTTTTTGCCTACTCATTTATTATGCCCCTTTGTTTCAGATTTAATTAGCTACGTATGACATACACATATTACAAACATATAAGGTCTAAGGTGGTGATTTTTGAGGATGAGGTGTCAGAAAGAAGAGGCAGATTCTAGGTATAGGACTGGAAGATTCTGATGAGATTAATGATAAGAAATTAAAATCCTATATGTTATTTCACTACAGTAATGGAACAGGAGACACAAAATCACCCATTTCTATCATGACAGTTACTTAAAAATGCATTTTACATGGGTTTGTAATTCAAGTCTTCCCAATTCCATTGTACATTATCTATGAAAAACAGCTTTCAATAGTTCTACCGAATTCATCGCCATTTGATAAATAAAGGTTCTGATCATTTCAAACAACTATTGGAATCCCAAAGCAAACAAAATAAAAGCCTAGATTTGAAAGGCCTGGGAAATAATTTACTTAGTAACAGCAAAACCTATTGCCCAGAAAAATAAAACTAATAATGCCAGCATGTAAAATGAGAAAGCAAAATGCTGTGACAAGATACAGTATGATAACATGAAAAGGTTGCACTTTGAAACAGTAAATCAGTTGATATATTGATGGTACGTCCCATTGTGCTGGAAAGGTTGGATATAATAAACTGAAAAACAACAGCTTCCTCTCCAGGTTGATGAGTCAACAGATTTCACCAATAAATGTCATACTATAGTATTTGTAAGATTTGTAAATGATGTTGAAATTCAAGAAAACTTTTCCTGCTGCAAAGAACTGCATGAAAAAAGGCAAAGGCAAGATATATTTAAAGTTTTGTAAACAAAGGATTTTTCCAGGAGGAACTGGCTTGACATCTGTATTGCTAGTGTCCTTCCAATGACTGACTTTACAATATATTTCACCTCATATAAAATAATGCCACAGTGCACTGCTTTCTTCACAGATAGGTGTTGATATTATTGGAAATGCAAATGTTTAAAAATGTATGAATGATGGTACAAGAATGGTTAACTTTACTAGACAAACAATGGATGTTCACTTGGGAATGCTTTGAAAACTGCAAAAATCTAAAAAAAAAAGCTGAGAACTCTCCTGCTATAGATAGCTATCTGGTGGTTTAGAAAATGTATTCTTCCCAGGGTGTTTGAGTTGAAAGGTAAATTGCAGATGTTGCTGAGTGTTTTGAAGATGAAGAATGGCTGCAAAAACCTGTCTGCTCAGCACACATTTTTTACCACGTGAACCAGTTGAACAAGCCCATATAAGGCTCTTCAGAAAATGTTTTGACTTCCAGTGATGAAAGTCTCAGATTTAAAAGAAAACTAAATCTTTTGAAAAATCGTGTTGCAAAAGGAAATCTTGAAATGTTTCCACTGCCTCTTGGTCCCGAGAGTGAGGAAAGATATTGGTAGATCTTGTCTCTTTGAAAACCCTCTTGAGGAGCCACAGTGTAAAAGAACAGCATTGCCCCCAGAATTCACTTTCCCTCTAAGCGCTTAACATGGTGACAACCCTGCTTAACATGGTGATGACCCTTTCTCAGCCTGGGAACCTGACTTGAAGAAAAGAGGAAGAATATTGTTGAACTGCAGTTCATACATTTAAGTTGAAATTTCCCAATCTGTCCCAAGACAAGATCTCACTTTCTGAGAAAGGAGAATAAATTGTCATTTATAGGAGAGTGTTAGAAACTTATATTAGTTTTCAACCCTTACATGGGTGAGCAAGTTTATTCTTAACAATAACCAAACATTAGGATAGACATCATCTTGTGTCAGTTGAAAATGAGATCTTTGTGTACTTATCTTGTTTGACTCTGTATCAAAAAGAAAAAAAAAAGAAACAACAAAAAACCAAGAGTTCTTAGCAAAGAGGTAAATTAATTATTTTTGGTTTGAAATAATGCTTCATATATTTGTATTTGACTATGTTTCTACAGAAGATATTTAAATACACATTAAATGCATAACTGCTGGGCCTATATTTGAGCCTGGTATGTCACTCAAAGGAAAAAAAATTTTCTCCAATGTCTTATAAAAAATTTGGCCTAACATTATACTTATGTTAATATTGCTTTGAAAAAAGGTTTTAGTAGTTAAACTATTCATTGTTGCCCATAATTTTCCTGTTGTAAATCCCACAAATTAAAATATACCTTTACCTTCAATTAAACATACCTTTAGAAATATGAAATTTCATGTTGATTTAAGACAGTTATTTTACTGACATATATTATGTTTTACTTCTGGAAAAAGAGGATTATTTCACAAATAACAAGGTCAAAATATCTAATTTTTTTCTAAGGAAAATTAAACTATAAATGCCATTTTTCATTTTATATAAGGGAAAAATAAACTTCTCCTGCACTTCTTAGATAACATTTCTCACTAGCATCTCATACAAGAAATTTATGAGAAGTCTTTTAGGCCTACTTGGATTAGGTTAAATAAGAATCAAATAGGAAGTCTAAAAACAAAGAGAAGAAATTACCTGAAATTTCTTCTCCTTATATTACTGACTTGCTTTAGTTGGTATCTTCCGGGGAGAAGGGGAAAATAAAAAAAGATAGGCTAAGAAAAAAAAAAAAAACTTCACAGCAAAATGACTATTCTCTACTCAAGACAACACTGGTTCATATTCATATTGAATTTTGCATTGTTTTGATTCTTCAAAGGCCATCACAATGGGTTAAAAGTAGTGGGATATACATTTGTAATGTTGAAACAGAAAAAGTCACAGAATAGGGAAGAAAGAGATGGAGGTGAATAGTCCAACTATATACCAATAGACAACTCTAGGTCAAGTGTTTGCTGCAAGGATTAAAAAGAATCTAAAATGCTCCATAATCTCTGTCCTAAAGGTGAGTGTTGCAAATGTTAGTGTTTTACCATCAATCAGATTTATTTCTTATTAATTAATGAGCCTTTGATGACAGTAAGATGAAAGGAATCATATATATTAAACACAGTGTTTCTTACTAAACTATTTTATATCCCAAGTTTAAAGAATGTTTGAGCCTTAAAAGAAGAGCTTTGTAAGTGATAACACATTGAAAATATGCACTTTTCAATTTTTCAAACTAAAGATTTCAATTAACAAAATTAGTATGACTGTTCTAAATATATTCCAAGGCTCATTTTTTTGTGTGTGACATTGATAGAGTATACAGCTATTAATTCTTTGGAAACTGGCAGCAGTGAGATTTTTGTTAGAGTCAAACAGAAGTAAAATGAAAGAAATATTATAATGAGGACTTGATCCATGACCCATTTGGTCTATGGTTAGTGGGTGTGTTTAAAATTAAAAAAAAAAATAGTGAGAGATCTGAGAAATATGAAATTTAATATAATTAATTAGGAAAAATAATCCTGGCAGTATTAATAATCCTTATATCCTGAATAAAGAACAAATACCATGAGCACAATTTTCACTTGATGAGCTTAGAGTATTTTCTTTCAAAGAGAAAAGAAAGAAAAGCAAGTAGATTTAACCATTGAAAGTTGTGGTCAATGAGGCCTTAGCTCAACATTAAAGACAAGATATTAATATTTCAGTTCTTCTCCTTTGGTCTTGATAAAACTGATTACATTTCTTCAGTTAAGGTCCTATTTTTCCCTCCAGGAAAAAAAAAAAAACACCAAAACTTAAAGGTTGTTAAAATTTTTTACCTGTTAAAGTCACTATAAAAAATGTTTGAATTTGTATAGACAGCTCATTTGTATTCTGAAGCATAAGTGCAGTAAGGATAATTACAGATTGTAAGACCCCATTCTTCAGTCCCACCATGTGATTTAAATTTAAAAGATAGTCTTTGGTTATCATCTCCCTGGAAGTGCCTCCTGTCCAAGATCTTCCACAAACTGAGCATATAATCAGAGTGATAGAGATATAATTTCCAAAAGAAATCTCTTAAATTTGAAGTCAAGATATTTATTTAGTTTAGAAAACTGACTGTGGTATGGAGTTCAAGCCCTGACTTTTCCTCAGAATCCCAGATTCATGGGTCATTCACTACTTGACTTGTTGATATGAGTATCTAATGACCTGATTAAAGGGACTCAGCTAAAACAGAATTTTTTTAACTGAAAAAAGTTTGTCATAAAACATTGTGTATATTAAAGTTGTACAACGTGTTACTTTGGTATGTTTATATATTGTAAGGCTGTTTGCCACTGTAGTGACATTTATAACATTGTGTATGTGTGTGCATGCTAAGTTGCTTCAGTCATGCCAACTCTTTGCCATCCCATGGACTACAGCCCTCCAGGCATCTCTGTCTGTGGAATTCCCCAGAAAAGAGTACTGGAGTGGGTCACCATATTCTCCCCCAGGGGATATTCCCAAATCAAGAACGGAACCCATGTCTCCAATTGCAGGCGAATTCTTTACTACAAGAGTTGCCTGGGAAGCCCATTTACCATATCACGTAATTAAAATACAATATCACTGTCTGTAGTCATTATACTAGGCCTTAGATCTATATGACTTATTTACTATTCATTTCAAGTTTGTCTCCTTAAACAAATCAATCTTATTCTCTCACCCCTAACCACCATTTTATTCTCTATAAAATGAAATTCTCATTTTGTTCTATACCAACCTCCGTCAATCCTGTACTTCATTTAACCTTTCCCATTGGATAGTAAATGGCATCATTCTTCTGCTTAAGTCAGTCACCAAGGAGTCTTAATTAATTTCTTACCTTTTAATTTTTATCACTTATTTTTTATCACTATGAGCAAGTCCTATTTGATTTTGTCTCTAAAACATATCTGGTTATTTCTCTTCCCTCCAAATTCTACCTCAGTCAAGCCACCATCATCTCTTGCCTCATAATTGTGACAGTCATCTGTATTCTCAACAGCCTGCTCTTTGCATGGTGATCAAAGCAGTATTTTAAAATAAAAATCTAATTATGTCATACCTTTGCTTCCCAGGTGGCGCTGGTGGTAAAGAATCCCCCTGTCAATGTAGGANTATCTCTAATTTTCTTGAAGAGATCTCTAGTCTTTCCCATTCTGTTCTTTTCCTCTATTTCTTTGCATTGATTGCTGAAGAAGGCTTTCTTATCTCTTCTTCCTATTCTTTGGAACTCTGCATTCAGATGCTTATATCTTTCCTTTTCTCCTTTGCTTTTTGCTTCTCTTCTTTTCACAGCTATTTGTAAGGCCTCCCCAGAAAGCCATTTTGCCTTTTTGCATTTCTTTTCCATGGGGATGGTCTTGATCCCTATGTCCTGTACAGTGTCACGAACCTCATTCCATAATTCATCAGGCACTCTATCTATCAGATCTAGACCCTTAAATCTATTTCTCACTTCCACTGTATAATCATAAAGGATTTGATTTAGGTCATACCTGAATGGTCTAGTGGTGTTGCCCACTTTCTTCAATTTAAGTCTGAATTTGGCAATCAGGAGTTCATGATCTGAGCCACAGTCAGCTCCCGGTCTTGTCTTTTATGACTGTATAGAGCTTGGGAAATCAATATTAATTGGAAGGACTGATGTTGAAGCTGAAACTCCAATACTTTGGACACCTCATGCAGAGAACTGACTCATTTGAAAAGACCCAGATGTTGGGAAAGATTGAAATCAAGAGGAGAAGGGGATGACAAAGGATGAGATGGTTGGATGGCATCAAAAACTTGATGGTGAGTTTGAGTAAGCTTCAGGAGTTGGTGATGGACAGGGAAGCTTGGCATGCTTCAGTCCATGGGGTTGCAAATAGTCAGACATGACTGAGTGATTGAACTGAACTGAAGTAGAAATAGCAACTTTTTTTTTTTTTTTGCCTCATGAACTAAGAGGTAGATGTTCTATTGCAACAAACCTTTAGTACTTCACTAAATAAGAAGTAAATAACCATTTAGTTTTGCTATTTCAGAGAATTTAAAGCCTGAAAGATGTGTTAGTGGTGACTGAGATTACCTATTTTATTTTATAGATCAAGTTGCAAGAACCAAAAGAGAGTTAAAGACACCAAAATTAGCAAAAAAAGAAATTAAAATCACAGACTATTTTTCTAGGCTAACTGTGTCTAATGCACATTACAGGATGCTAAAATGTTTCAAAATATGAGTATTTAACACTGGTTGGGCAGAGAGAATTATCCAGATTTCATCCCTTTGCAGATCATCCTTCAGATCATCTGAATATGGTTTTCCTCTGTCTCAAATGCTTGCTCCATTCTTCATCACCTAACACATTGTTTCACATGCTAGTATGATCATCAGAATCCCAGTCCCATAGGACCTGTCATATCATGCTCCTTATTCAATATTCAAGCACATAATGCCCCATAATTGCCCACAGAATGTGTTTTCATTGGAAGACCACTGGGGTGGTCTTTTTTTCTTCTTTCTGGATTGTATGTTGGAAAATCTATGATCAGTCTTTTCCTACCAAAACATATCACTCCTCCTTTGTTTAGACTGGAAGTGTGCTGTCCTAAGTCACCTTATGAGATGTCCACCCAAGGGGAAGTGTGAGCCATTCATTAGGACCAAAGGGTTACGTCGAGTGTATGATAGTAAATTAAGAAATGATTGTGACTTTTACCAGTGCCAGAGGTGGCCTTGAAATGAAGTAACTGTTGGCCTGCTTGACTAAAAAAGTCTTTGTAAGCTAATTCATTTTAGCTAATCACACAGCTATGAATCATATTTATAATTGTGGCATAGATACATAAGTGTACATCTGTATCCACTCAGATCTCCATTGCATTTCTGGAAATTGGAGATCCATGTGTTCCAGTTCAGGGTAGTGTTGCACTTATTTAATAATAGGTCAGTCTCTGAAAGTAACATTAAAATAACTCAAAGCCTTTACTTTTATTCTTGAATATGTTAAAAGAGGATTCAAAAGATACAATCAACATAGTTACAACTCCTTCATTTCTTTTCCTCTTGATTCTTTAGTTCCCTAAAGCCTTCTAAAATTCTTAATCCACAAGCAAATCTTCATATTCATGCCATTTTTAATCTTTCTCAGATAATTTCATTTTCTTGATCATTTTGTCCCCTCAGAACACCTACTCATATCCATGACACATCCTCACAGCCACCATGATGTTAACCTATGAAGCTCTCAGCAGCTCATTTCTGGGAGAAGTAGACTTTAATGTTTGCTGCTTTTCTTACTAAAATGAGCCCTATCTGCTTTCCTCCCCTTATCTAATTCTGCAGAAGTTGGGAATACATGATTGTCATGTTAATAATTGTACACATATATATATATTTGTCCATATATTATTTAGTATTTCTAACTTTAAACATTTAGTGTAAAAACTACATACAATAAAACATAAAACAACATACATTACTACCAGCCAATGCTAAATAAAATTACCAGGCCATTGTGCCTTTTTTTTCCAGTCATACATAGACATATTTTTTCAATACATACAATCCAATAACAGGATTTGGACTATGCTGTATGTAAACATTTTTATTTAGTTATTCTGTGATGATATTTTTCTAAGTACATTTTAAATGTGTCTGTAAAATGTGATTTTTTTAAAAAAAAACTAGTGTTACATTTTATTATTTGAGTATACCATAATTTTTAAACCATTCTCAGAAATGTGGACATATATGTGAGTAATCCATATTCAGATGAAATGAACCTCAGCAGTTTCCATTTCATAGAAAGAACAATCTGATTTCAATATCTGAGAGATTTACAAATACTTTTGAAAACTGTTTAGAACCTTCAAAGAACCAAAGATACTTTCAACTGCAAAAGAAAATATTTGGTGTAGAAAGAAACTGGCTTGGGTCCAGTTAAATATTCTTTTAAGTCACTTAGAGTAAGTCAAAGTCTCACTTCCTCTATCCCAGTGGAGGAAATATAAAGTTATTAATTTCAATTTTTTTAAATTATATTTTAGGTTCAACTTGCAAAGTTCTTTTTTAAGTTTTATTTTTGTGATAACCATAAGTACATGCTCATCAGAAAATATTTTATGCTCACTGTAATCATTCAATTACTTCATCAATCTAATGCAGACAGTACTTACTTTTCATGGTAATTTTATTCAGTATTTGCAGTCCAGACACACTAAAAACACATTTTTTAAACAAATGAAATTGAAACAGGCATTAAAAGAGGCTAAATCTGATGAAATTTTTAAGAGCTGACTTTGGTATCCAATTTATTTATTCAACAAGAGGGCAATTGACAGGTGAAAAGAAAAATGATGTTTTAATCAGATTCTAAATTCATAGCTTAGCTCTGTAACAGAAGATACCAAATAGTGCAGAATAATACTTTTCCTTCTCTGAGCCTCTTACTGAAGAAGCATTAAAAGTTGCAACTGTTTACCTTCCTCATAACCTTGTAAAACTGGCACAATCCATGCTTTTCAGCTAAAGAAACTAAACAACCAAGAGGTTAAAATCTTAGTGTAAAGAAAAATGACAACAAGCAGAGCCAAGATAAATTTTATGCTATCTGATGCCAGTCTTGGTGAAGAAAAAATGCTATTTTGATAACAAAGACACTGAAGATGTTAAAGGTCAACAACAGTAGCTAATATTGTTCCTCTAATAATGATGATAATAGCAATAGCATTCAAGACAAAAGATTATCATGAATGGGAAAGTTTGAGTTTCAAAATTCATCACCATCATTAATTAAAATGTCGGAGTTTACTCAAGCAGCATCTCAGAAGCAGCCCAAATATCTAACTGTGGCTGCTCCGTCACAGCTCAGCCCCCAGAGCATGCCAAGAATCCCTGTGGGATCTACCTGCCTGTCGAGTGATTCCACAACAGAGCAGGGGCAGCAGAAACTGAGAGCAAGAACTGACATTAAGAACAGCAAAAGGGACACAGATGTATAGAACAGCCTTTTGGACTCGGTGGGAGAGGGAGAGGGAGGGATGATTTGGGAGAAGGGCAGTGAAACATGTATGATATCATAAGTGAAATGAATCGCCGGTCTAGGTAGGATGCTTGGGACTGAGGCACGGGGATAATCCAGAGAGATGGTGTGGGGCGGGAG
>SJXQ01001488.1:6796-163439 GCA_006408695.1 Aepyceros melampus | reverse complement strand
CCAGGTTTGATGCAGGATGCAGGATGCTTGGGACTGATGCACGGGGATAATCCATAGAGAGGGTGTGGGGCGGGAGGGGGGAGGTGGGGGTCGGGATTGGGAGTTCATATACACTCGTGGCTGATTCATGTCAATGTATAGCAAAAAGAATACAGTATTGTAAAGCAAAACAAACTGAAAAATAAAAATTAATTAAAAAAAAAGAAACAAAAGGAACTTGCACCCAAGTCTGTCTTGGAGTGGAGTCATGGATACCTGCACCAGCAGTGCATTGGACCTCTGTCTGTGGCTGACATGAACTCCAGTAGTGGAGGTTCTTCAGCACTCCCTCATAGTGGAGCAAGGATGCTGGTGTGGGTAGAAGGATATACACACACTCAAAGGGAGTAAAACCAGCTCAGGCTGACCCTCAGGACTTCTGCTCCTTGGCTGTTAGATGGTGACAGCAACTGAGTGGAGGGGAAGTCTTACCTCACACCCAGTGCCTCCTTTAGGCCATTTATCTCACCTAGTAGACTCCACCTATCAAGCTGAGAGCTGCCAGTGCATCCTGGGAAAGATGCGACTTGTCTCCACTTCTAATCCAGTTCTCCCACCAAAGGAAATGAACACAGCCCATACAGGGATGCTTCCACATAAGATCACCCTTTCAGGACTGCAATAGGCAAATTTTACCTACACGCATAGAGGCAGAGAAAGTGAAACAAAACAAGAAGGTTATTGTCAGTTGAAAGAGCAAGAGAAAAGCTCTGAAAAAAAAAAAAAAAAAAAGGTCAAATCAGAAATAATTTATCAGATAAAAAATTCAAAGCATTCTTAATAAATAGGTTAACAGGAAAAGTAATTAATATACACAGTAAACACTTTAATAAGGAAGTAGAAAATATAAAGAGACCCAATCAGAAATGAAGAATTCAATAACAGAAATAAAAAAATCAAATAGAATGAATAGCAGGCTAAGCAATATGGAAGAACACATAGTGTTCCTGATCTAGAGGAAAGCTTTTATGTTTATACTGTTTGTATTACATTAGTGAACTGTGAGCTTGTCATATATGGATTTTATTACAATGAGGTATGTTCATTTTAGGTTTCTCTGGTGGCTCAGTTGGTAAAGAATACACTTGCAATGCAGGAGATGCTTGTTTGATTCCTGGGTCAGGAAGATCCACTGGGGAAGGGAAAGGCTACCCACTCCAGTGTTCTTGGGTTTCCCTGGTGACTCAGACAGTAAAAAATCTGCCTGCTGTGTGGGAGACCTGGGTTCAAGTCCTGGGTTGAGAAGATCCACAGGAGAAGGAAAAGGCTAATCATTCCAATATTCTGGCTTGGAAAATTCCATGGACTGTATAGTACATGTGGTCCCAAAGAGTCAGACATGACTGAGCAGCTTTCACATGTTCATTTTATGCCAAAAACTCAGCAGTGGCCACAGAACTGGAAAAGGTCAGTTTTTATTCCAATCCCTAAGAAAGGCAATGCCAAAGAATTCTCAAACTACTGCACAATTGCACTCATCTCATACACTAGTAAAGCAACGCTCAAAATTCTCCAAGCCAGGCTTCAACAATATGTGAGCCACGAACTTCCAGATGTTCAAGCTGGTTTTAGAAAAGGCAGAGGAACCAGAGATCAAATTGCCAAGATCCATTGGATCATCAATAAAGCAAGAGAGTTCCAGAAAAACATATATTTCTACTTTAATGACTATGCCAAAGCCTTTGACTGTGTGGATCACAACAAACTGTGGAAAATTCTGAAAGAGATGGGGATACCAGACCACCTGACCTGCCTCTTGAGAAATCTGTGTGCAGGTCAGGAAGCAATAGTTAGGACTGGACATAGAACAACAGACTGGTTAAATAGGAAAAGGAGTATGTCAAGGCTGTATATTATCACTGTGCTTATTTAACTTATATGCAGAGTACATCATGAGAAATGCTGGACTGGATGAAGCACAAGTTGGAATCAAGATTGCCAGGAGAAATATCAATAACCTCAGATATGTAGATGAACCACCCATATGGCAGAAAGTGAAGAACTAAAGAGCTTCTTGATGAAAATGAAAGAGGAGAGTGAAAAAGTTGGCTTAAAGCTTAACATTCAAAAAACAAAGATCATGGCATCTGGGCCCATCTCATGGCAAATAGATGGAGAAACAGTAGAAACAGTGTCAGACTTTATTTTGGGGGCTCCAAAATCACTGCATATGGTGACTGCAGCCATGAAATTAAAAGATGCTTACTCCTTGAAAGAAAAGTTATGACCAACCTAGACAGCATATTAAAAAGCAAAGACATTACTTTGTCACCAAAGGTCCGTCTAGTCAAGGCTGTGGTTTTTCCAGTAGTCATGTATGGATGTGAGAGTTGGAAAGTTGAGCGCCGAAGAATTGATGCTTTTGAACTGTGGTGTTGGAGAAGACTCTTGGGAGTCCCTTGGACTGCAAGGAGATACAACTTGTCCATCCTAAGGAAATCAGTCTTATGTTCATTGGAAGGACTGGTGCTGAAGCTCCAATATGTTGGCAACCTGATGCAAAGAGCTGAGTTGTTAAAAAGACCCTGATGCTGGGAAAGATTGAAGGCAAGAGGAGAAGGGGTCAACAGAGGATGAGATGGTCATATGGCTTCACCAAGTCAATGGACATGAGTTTGGGTAAACTCAAGGAGTTGGAGATGGACAGGGAGGCTGGCATCCTGCACTCCATGCGATCACAAAGAGTTGAACATGACTGAGTGACTGAACTGAACTGTTGATGCTTTTTATCATAAAAGTATATCAAATCTTATTAAGTATTTTTTACATCTATTCTGATGATCATATGATTTTTAGACTTCATTTTGTTAATGTGATATAACATCTATTAATTTGCATATGTTGAAATATCTTCACATTCTGGGAATAAATTTCACTTGATCATGTTGTATAGTCCTTTAATGGGCTTTTTAATTCAGTTTGCTAGTATTTTATTGAGAATTTTTGTACCTATTTTAATTATCAATATTGATCTGTAGCTTTCTTCCCATTTGGGTGTACTGGATGCTATGCTTCTAGGTTTAATATCTCATCTTCTTGCCTGGGCAAGGCCACAATCTGTGCTCAGCAGACTGGCAGGGCCATAGTCTGGACTTTGCTGCAAAACGGTACCATAGTCTGGGCACTGAGGTTGTTCAGTGTCACTGTTTGAGCTCTCTGACTAGGCAGGGTCAGTGGCTATGTTCAACAGTTGGGCAGGGCTTCTGACTTTGCTGTGCCTAAGCAGGGCTGTAGAATGGGTTTTGTGGCTAACTGAAGTTCTCTATTTAGATTTTTGCATCTCCAGGGGCTGCTGTTTGATAGGAATGCTGACTTGCTTCCCTGCTCAGATGAGCCAGAAGCTAGCCTCTGAGCCTGCCTGGCATCTCAGGCCATACTTCTTGTAGATGGGTGGATGGGACAAGTATGGAACTAGAAGATATGCTACATAGTTGGGCAAGGCTTCAAACTTGCCTTCCGGCCCAGGTGGGGTCATAGAATAGGCTCCATTGCCAGTATGGCCTATTGGCTGGATCGCAAGCCAGGCAGACCTGCCAACTGAGCTCCTTGGCCAGATGGGGCTACCAGCTCAACTCTGGAAATTGACAAAAATCCTGGCTAGGATCTCTGCTTTGATGCTGCTAGTAGAAATACAGTTGGCCAAGATCCAAGTGCTGATTTCTATAATCTCTGTCTCCCCTCTTCTGTCTCAGTCTGATCTGCAGTTATCCAGCTCTCAGATTTCCCCAGTGAACTAACTCCAAGGTGCAAGACACAGCAGGTCTTTTCCAGGAAGAATCCTGCAATAATGAGGAAGCTAGATGTACATCTTGGGCTCTCTTTCTTCCACTGGAAAGTACATAGGCTTGGTGTGAGTTATGCCAGTCTGGGAAAGGATGTTCAGAATGAAACTACCCTTATTATCCTTCTAATGCGGTCCTCTCTGTCTCTGTGCTCCAAAGGGGTTTCTGCTTCACCTCAGGTTCTGGGATTTGCACAAAGGTGTATCTGTGGATAATTGTTTGTTGGTCTTCCTGTGAGGAGACTGAAGCCAGGAATTACCTATTTTGCTGCCTTGATGACATCATTCCCCTTTGACTAAAATTTATTTCCTATCAATTTTCTTATTTCATATTCTTTCAACCAGATCTTGAAATGATAATTTGTTGTTCAGTTCAGTTGTTCAGTAGTGTCCAATTCTTCGTGACCCTATTAACCACAGCACGCCAGGCCTCCCTGTCCATCACCAACTCTCGGAGTTCACACAAACCCATGTCCCTTGAGTTAGTGATGCCATCCAACCATCTCATCCTCTGTCATCCCCTTCTCCTCCTGCCTTCAATCTTTCCTAACATCAGGGTCTTTTCAAATGAGTCAGCTTAATAAAAATTTAGGTTAGTGATTCTCAATTCCAAGACCAAGTAGTTGTATTTGTTTTACTCAAAGATCTCTCCCTTAAGTTAGATATGCTTTATTTTTTGTTTGTGGTTTTCCAGGTTTCCCCCCCCCCTCTGGAAAATCTAAGGCCATCAGCTCTAAATAAATAAAGCAAAGACTTTCAGGATCTAAAAGTAAGTTATAAAATTAAACATTTTAGATAATTTTGGAATCTTGACTTTAAAAGATTAATACTATTTCTAGCACACTTAACCTCTCCTCCTACCTTTAGGAAAAATAAATATATATGTAGTCAAAGGAAAAAATGTGAAATAAGAAGTCTTTGATATATTTCTTAGCTGGTCTTTTTGGATGGTAGAAGACTGTTTTAGCCCTAACTGTATTATTTACATACATATGACACAGTGAGCGTGAGTGGAGACTATGTCTTTTATGCATGAGGAGCATGGGTCAATATGTGTGCAGTGGTTTGAGAAATGTTCCCTCAAAGCTCCTTTCTATCCAGAACCACAAAGTACAATCTTATTTGGAAATAGGGTCATTATAGATGTAGTTAAGTTTAGATGAAGCTACACTGGATTAGGTGGATCCTAAATCAAATGACTAATCTCCTTATAAAAAAAGAGGAAAGGCACTCAGACATAGATAAAGAATATGTAAGATGAGGTAGAGAAGGAAACAATGTGGATACTAGCTAAATGGCCAAGATTTTCAGAAGCTAAGAAGGAGGAGGAAAGGATCCTTACCTAAGGCCTTCAGGAGGGAGTTTGGTGCCTGCTGACACCTTGATTTCAGACTTTCAGTTTCCAGAACTATGAAAGTATAAGTATCTGTTGCTTTTAGTCTCTGAGTTTGTGTTATTTCATTACAGCAGCCCTGGGGATCTAACAGTGTGTTCTGTAACCTTTTGTATGTCATGAATTGGAACCTATGGAGATTGCTCCTAGTAATCTTCCCATTCAGACAATATAAATTTATGTTTTTTTTTCCCACTTCTCAAGTTTATCCACTTAAGTAAGCTGAAATTTATTCAGAGTTAATAATATTTATAGTGTATTGCAATGAGTTATATTTCTTTACATATTCTTTCTGACAAATAGTTATAACTTCTCCTTAATATGAGCTATATTACTTCCATATATCCAGAGGCAATCAAGGAGTGTTTAAAGAAAAATAAGAGAAGTGGGGAGTAAAACAAGAAGGAAAAGGATAGAGGAGAAAGGAGAGGAAGGAAGGAAGAAGAAAGAAAAAATTTGAGAACTTTAATATTGCCATCATTTGATTTGAAGATTGTCAGAACCACTTGAAAACTTTAAGTTACATAGGAGGAAATCTCCCCTCAAGCATTGAAATAGGACAAAGACCAGAAGTTAGTATAAATATTGAATTATATTAACAAGAGTAAATATTATCACCTACTCATCATGTGCAAGGTACTGTGTTAGGTATTAGTCATGCTGCTGCTGCTGCTAAGTCGCTTCAGTCGTGTCTGACTCTGTGCTATCCCATAGATGGCAGCCCACCAGGCTCCCCCATCCCTGGGATTCTCCAGGCAAGAATACTGGAGTGGGTTGTCATTTCCTTCTCCAATGCATGAAAGTGAAAAGTGAAAGTAAAGCTGCTCAGTCGTATCTAACTCCTAGTGACCCCATGGACTGCAGCCTAGCAGGCTCCTCCATCTATGGGTTTTCTGGGCAAGAGTACTAGAGTAGGTTGCCATTGCCTTCTCCATTAGTCATGAGTTATGCTTAAACCTTGCAGCAAACTCCTGAGGCAGCTACAAGTGTTGCTGTAATCAGCGTATCTAAATCACAGATGTAGAAAATGGCAAGATGGGCATTTAAGCCCAAGACAGCAGCAATTCACAGCCCTTTTCTTGACACTTCTATTACATCTCCAAACTTGGCCTAAAAAGGACACCATCTTTTGTTTCTATGGCCTTTTTGCTTACTTTTTTCTATGGTCTCGACTTTTTCACTTTTGGTTCTCTCATGCCAGCTACTGGGCAGACTTTTCCCCTGTAAATTTTTTGCTCATTTTTTTTTTCCCACTCATTTATTTCTCATCCTCATTGCTAGCAAGACATGTCCCTCCTCATTAGAATCAAATATGAATGAGAATTTTATTGTCTCCAGAGTCAGTCATGTCTACAAATACACAAGCCTATTTCCTTCCCAATTCTGATCTTGGAACTGAGAGAGGCACTCATGTTAAAGCAATAGGGACAGCAAATGCCAAGCAATAGCAATGACATTACCATAAAAATGGTCCTCAAGTTTTTTTGCCAATCATGAGTCTTCTGAAAAGGAATAATTCAACAATTATTAGAAGTCCTTTCTTTTCACATTTGGCTCTCCTTGTGAATTCTACAGCAAATTTATGTAACTCCAAAATATGCTTATTGCTAAATAGCAAGTTCAAGCTGGAAAATTAATTTTAAGCATATGATAAAAGCACCTATATTATTCCTTTGATGACACTTACATTGCATATCTTGGGGGGGGGGGGAATGATACTGACAACTATATTCAGACTGAAACCATATTGGAGCAACACATTCTTAGAGAGAAAAATGGCACCGCCTGTGAGCCAAAAAGAGAAATGCAAAAATGTGCAGCCATTTTTAAAATGAGATTAATTATATCCAACTTCATATATCTTAGCAAATTGTTTTTAATCTATTATATAGTGGCTCAAGCTTAGATGGTCAAGAGATACTGGCTTTAACTCAAGAGTAGGCACCACTGTCTCTGAATGTATTTTTTAAGAACAATTTCAAATTTTCCATAAATAAGTACAAAATCATTTTCATTTTGAAAATGACTGAACAGTCTAGAAACAGAGATACCACTTTTCATTGTGGTTAAACTCAAGTAGAGCAGTTTCCACAAAGTTTATGATAATCAGCCTTTCTTTTTAAGCATTTCTGTATAGTTAATCAGTACATCAGGAGAGATTTCATTTCTACTTAAAGTTTAGTTATGTAAATGAGCATAATGGGCAGAGATCAGACAGTTGTTAACCATCACATGAAAATTTTAAAGAGGAGTAAATTAGAAAAAAAAGGTTTATTGTTTATTTGCATTTTCTGAGGGAATATACTGCAGTTTCTCTTGCCTCACTTATTATGAGGCTTAATAATTAGCTCCAGTGTAATTAACTGTTAAATCAAGACAATAAAACCAGCTTTGCTGATGAGAAATTTAAGTGGTGCTGTACAAAACATCATTTCCTTAAAGTATACAAATACTCTGCTTTCTTTCATTCATATTTACAGTTATATGTATCCATTTTGGAGATGTGACAGTTTAATAAATTAAGGATCTTAAAATATTAAGCATTAATGATAATACTTCTATGGCATGGTATATTTTTGTTGTTAAAATTGTTTCTAGATAAAGCACTTTATTGATACAATTTCAATGTTATATATTTTGCAAGGGCCCTTCCAAAACCGTGTATATTGACAAAATTAAAATGCGAGGTGCTTTGTCTTCTAAATATTTTAAAAACAAGATACTGTCATCTAGAATAGAAAACAAAGTATAAAAATCAAAGAAAATGGAAATAAAGATTTCTTAATTTCCTTCAAATGTAATTAGATACATTAAAATTAAAAATGTTTCATGAAAAGACACCATTAATATGTGAAAATAAAGAGTAGGAGATTTATATAAGGACATGGTAAGATGTACAAAGTAATTTGTACTTGAGCAGTTGAAGAATTCATCAAGTCAACAAAGAAAAAATATGACACAATTAAAATTAAAAGCACAGAATACTTGAATCAGCACTTCATAAAAAAAGGATACCCAAATGGTCAATAAACATTAAAAGATGTTTGCTAGGTATCAGGAAAATGAAATTGAAAACCATAGAATAACAGACAGTTCCACCTATTGGTGAGTAACTGGAACACGTATAAGGTTAGTAGAAATATGAATTGGGCAACACTTTAGAAAATGACTGTCTTTCTCTACTGGAGCCTACTAAATGGCTTAGCAGTTCCACTCATATAACTAAAAGAAATTCATTCACATATGTAAAAAATGATGTTTGAGACTGTCAATAGTATTATTCTTCATGATAGTCCCAAATGTCTATCAAAATAAGAATAAGTAAATGTTTGGTTTTATTCCAACAATGAAATGCAAAATTATTGCTCCACATAAAGCATGGATGAATTTTACAAACATAGCATTGACTAAAATCAGCTAGGTACAAAGAGAACATGTTGTATGTATGCTGATGAAACACTGTTTCTGGATCTGGGGGCTGGTTACAAAAGTGTGTTCATATCATGAAGAGTTACCGAGCTTATGATTTATATACTTTTCTGCATGTAATTTATACTTCAGTAAAAAGTTAAAAGTGAAACAAAAAATCAGTAGCAAATGGTATTTCAGGGAAAATAAACCTAGTAGAAATTTTTATTTAGGATAGATATTAAGAAATATTGGAATTATCCATGATCATAAGGTTCAAACCCACACATAATAAAAACACATTATTTTAGGTAGTCTTTAGTCTGATAGGCAATAAAGAAGCAGAACAACTTCATGGAAGGTCATAGCTTAAGAGTTAAACATGCCTAGGAAAGAATCCTAATTTCAAAACTTTTTTAGCTATATGATTTTAAGCAAGGAGCCATTTAGACATTAATGAATTGATGATAATAATGCCTACCTTAAAAGATTTTGCTAAGGATTAGAGATAAGTTTAATTTATAGTTCTTGCCATACAATATTGCTCATATATAATGCCAGGGTCCAGCCTCGGTGGGTCCAGGGTAATTTGAAGTGGGGACGGAGTCAGCGATTAAAGAGAGATTAATTAGAAATTTAAAGAGAGATTAGAAAAGAATCATTTCAGTTCAGTTGCTCAGTCATGTCCGACTCTTTGCGACCCCATGAATTGCAGCACACCAGGACTCCCTGTCCATCACCAACTCCCAGAGTTCACTCAGACTCGTGTCCATCGAGTCAGTGATGCCGTCCAGCCATCTCATCCTCGGTCATCCCCTTCTCCTCCTGCCCCCAATCCCTCCCAGCATCAGAGTCTTTTCCAATGAGTCAACTCTTCTCATGAGATGGCCAAAGTACTGGAGCTTCAGCTTTAGCATCAGTCCTTCCAAAGAAATCCCAGGGCTGATCTCCTTCAGAATGGACTGGTTGGATCTCCTTGCAGTCCAAGGGACTCTCAAGAGTCTTCTCCAACACCACAGTAAAAAGAGACTGATATTCCTTGGTTTACATGGAAAGCTAATAAAGTCTCAAGACAAGAAACTTGCACTGTCTACGTTAGGCCACAGGCGCCCACTTGAATAGCGGAGAGTGCCCCGCCTTGGGCTCCCTCTCATGTGGGTCTTAGAAGCCCAGGCAAATAAGTAGACACAGAGAGCCTCTGTGTTCCAAGGGATCAGCCTGAAAAGGAGAGGGAGAGGGAGAAAGAAAGAGTCAACACAGGGGAGGCCAAGCTTATGCAAAAACCCTATAACTTTATTTTCAAAAGGTGCTTATATACTCTAAGTTTTACATAATGGAAGATACGGAGTCAGCAGGGGCAGCAGTCCTGACTCATGATACCAGGCTTTCTTTTTGCATATCTTTCAGTATACAAAAGGTCTCAGGTGATTTGCATTATCTTCTTCCCAAGAGGCCTATTAACACTTTATGACTCTGTTCCTTAATGAATGTTAATCTCATTTTCCCTGAAGTGTTTTTCTTTAATCTGCACCACCCTCAAAGCACTAAATAAAGTTACATCCCTATAGACAAAGGTGCAGTGGGTTATAACAAAGGTGAAGTCACTCAGTCGTGTCTAACTCTTTGTGACCCTGTGGACTGTAACCTACTAGGCTTCTCTGTCCATGGGATTCTCCAGGCAAGAATATTGGAGTGGATTGCCATTTCCTTCTCCAGGAGATCTTCCCGACCCAGGGATCGAACCCGGGTCTCCCACATTGGAGGCAGATGCTTTAACCTCTGAGCCACCAAAAAAGGTACTTAACTCAAAGATCTAATGTTGCTAATACCAGGGCTACTACCTGTTTTTTCTACATACCAACTATATCAACAAATAAAAGATATGAAAACTTGGCAGCAAGTATTGCCTCAACAATGAAACCATTAAATCAGTCCTATTCTAATGATTTTGACTCCTTGGAAGCCCCTACATTCCTAGGATGTTTTAAGCTTCCTGTGCCTCTCGCTATTGGGAGGCTGTGAGCAATCACATGCGCAGTCGTAAAAGGTCTGGACAGACCTGTCAGGCAAGTTAGAAAGTACCAGAGGGGTTTGAGCTGAGACACTCCTTTTATATGCAGGAGACTGTTAGCTGGAGCTCTAAGTTAACTTTTTCCAGAAAAAGGTGGTGGGGGATAGCCCCCTGTTAATGTCATTGGAGTTGGTGAAAGGGATAATATAGTAAAGCAGACAGATTTTGGTTCTGGGGGTAGATGCTCGAGAAAATCCGGGGGGCTGAGGCCTGATCCCACCTTTGCATTTTGTCAGGCTCCCTTCCTCATGACCTTTGCCATGGGCGGGATTCCCCATGCTGGCTCCTGGCAATATAATATATTAAAAATAGAAACTTTATGTATATCACCTTTTATATATGCAAACCAAAGTCCAAGGATATGAATAAAGGATATGTTCAAGGATAAGAATAAATAAATGAGGCCACAGGAAAAGAAAGTTTAAAGAAATAAGGAAATAGAGGAATTTATTATTGGGCCACAATATAATAGAAAATTCCCTTTGTATTTGTTAGAAAATTTCATCAATTTCAAGTGTGCTGAATTAGGAAGGAAAATCCTATAAATAATTATCTAGTAATTAATGTATTTATTTGCCTAATTTACTGCAAATATAAACTATTTTTTTTTGTTTTGTTAAAGACTTAATTGGCAGGCAGGTTCTTTACTGCTAGCAGCACCTACAAAACCCAATAGTCTTTAAACCACAGAAGAAAAACTAGAATATCATTGAATAAGTTTTGCTGCCTCTTGCAATGTTTATCATTTATATAATTCAAGTTTTAAAATGAAGTACAAAGAAACTCTTTATTTTACCCAAAATTAGGAGAATATAAGCAGTAGTCCTTATAGAAACTTATGCTGGGACATGAATGAACCCTGAAAATTCATGTGTAATATAAATCTATATAAAGCAAATAAGCTTTTAAATAACAGAATATATATTTTAGAAGATGTTATTCATAATGGAGCTAAGATGTATCATCTTCCCATATTCTAAATTGACTGAAATGGTTGTGAACAATGTTAAAATTTAAAAGGATGTGATTGTCAAAAGCTATGTCTTGTATATTAATAAAACAGAAAAACCTAATATTGTGGCTCTTATATCAATGATGTCAGTTCTGTTATCTTAGTATAAAAGCAACCATAGAAAATATGTAAACAGATGGATGTCCCTATATTCCAATACATTTTTTACAGAAACAGGAGATGGAACATATTTAGCCCACAGACCATAGTTTTCTGAACCTTGCCTTAGGGCATTATGGTCACATAGCTGAAGCCGGGTTGCTCCCACTTTGGGGGTATTTGCCAGTTGGAAGGATGGATAAAATGAGAATGGTGTCCATTGTCCTATGTACCATTGCTAGGAGTAGCACATATCAGTTCTCCTCATATTGAACTGGAGGAAATCAATCATATCTAATCGCAGTGAAAACTAGAAAATGTAATGTTGAGTAGATTTGTTCCTCCTAAAATTCTATTGGTGTGGAGAAAGAACAAAATGAAATTTGGTGTGGTCCTAATAGCCTCTGTCACCTGAGGAAAGCCTAATTCCCTTACCATACCTGAGTTCCAGTGTTAGCTTTGCACCCACTTCAGTATTCTTGCCTGGAGAATCCCAAGGACAGAGGAGCCTGTTGGGCTGCTGTCTATGGGGTCACACAGAGTCAGACACGACTGCTGCAATAGCAGCAGCAACTGCAGCACTGTAATATTTGTGTAACTTAATCTACTTTATCTCGTTTCTTTCATATGATTGTTCATAAACTGGGGTAAATAATAGAACCCACTGACAGATTTATGGTGAAGAGTAAATGTCACCACATTTAAAGGATTTTGAATGCTTTGAAACAATGTTTCAAATTACTGTTACATCACTCAGTTCAGTTACTGAATCGTGTCTGACTCTGCTACCCCATGGACTACAGCATGCCAGGCTTCCCTGTCCTTCACCAACTCCTGGAACTTGATAAAACTCATGTCTATCAAGTCAGTGATGCCATCCAACCATCTCATCCTCTGTCCCTTTCTCCTCCTGCCTTTAATCTTGCCCAGTTTTAGGGTCTTTTCCCATGAGTCAATTGTTTGGATCAGGTAGCTAAATTATTGGAGTTTCAGCTTCAGCATCAGTCCTTCCAATGAATATTCGGGACTGATTTCCTTTCAGGTTGACAGGTTGGATGTCCTTGAAGTCCAAGGGACTTTCAAGAGTTTTCTCCAACACCACAGTTCAAAAGCATCAATTCTTTGGAGCTCAGCTTTCTTCCCAGTCCAACTCTCACATCCATACATGACCACAGGAAAAACCATAAAAGAAACTCTCACATTCATACCTGACTACTGGAAAAAACATAGCTTTGACTACATGAACCTTTTTCAGTAAAGCAATGCCTCTGCTTTTTAATATGCTGTCTAGGTTGGTCATAGCTTTTCTTCAAAGAAGCAAGTGTCTTTTAATTTCATGGCTGCAGTCACCATCTGCAGTGATTTTGGAGCCCAAGAAAATAAAGCCTGTCACTCTTTCCATAAAGCCTGTCACTCTTTCCATTGTTTCCCCATCTATTTACCATGAAGTGATTGTTACATCACTAGAGATAATATTAATTTATATTTAATAGATTGATAAACAGAGGTTCAATTTTGAGTGCTTTGTTTAAGATCACATATCTAATAGATGGCAGACAAAAATGAAACCAGGTCTTTCCGATTTCATACTTTCACTATACCAAACAATGAGCACAGAAGAAGGACACCAATGAAACAAGAATGTGTGTAATTTTTAAAAGATAAATGGTGTTATAGCATATTTGCATGTTGACCAGGTGACCTATTTGGTTCAGTTCAGTTCAGTTCAGTCGCTCAGTCATGTCCGACTCTTTGCGATTAGGAAGGCAAATATTAATGGCAAGGGAGTAGAGAAAGGTAATTCCAGAGGAATTCCTTTTTGAATTGTCAAGGAGGTTGTGATTAAGTCCATAAGCACATCTTGACCATAGATAGACATGCAAATATATATTATATATAGTTGCAAGCAGAAGGAGAAAGTACATGAATATGAGATGTAGACTGGTTAATAGGGTGTGGGGTCTGATGGTGGTAGCATAAAAAAGTTTCCTTCTAGTAGCTTTTATTTCTCTCTAGCTTTTTTAGAGGTACAACTGACAAATAAAATTGTAAGATCTTTAAAGTGTAAAACTTATTTCATACACTGCACATCATGAATGAATTTAGGCCATTAAGTTAACTATTTTGCCTTTTCATACTAACCTGCCTCCTGAGAAATCTGTATGCAGGTCAGGAAGCAACAATTAGAACTGGACATGGACCAACAGATGGTTCCAAATAGGAAAAGGAGTACATCAAGGCTGTATATTGTCACCCTGCTTATTTAACTTCTATGCAGAGTACATCATGAGAAACGCTGCACTGGAAGAAACACAAGCTGGAATCAAGATTGCCAGGAGAAATATCAAGAACCTCAGATATGCAGATGACACCACCCTTATGGCAGAAAGTGAAGAGGAGCTAAAAAGCCTCTTGATGAAAGTGAAAGAGGAGAGTGAAAAAGTTGGCTTAATCCTCAACATTCAGAAAACGAAGATCATGGCATCCGGTCCCATCACTTCATGGGAAATAGATGGGGAAACAGTAGAAACAGTGTCAGACTTTATTTTTTTGGGCTCCCAAATCACTGCAGATGGTGACTGCAGCCATGAAATTAAAAGACGCTTACTCCTTGGAAGAAAAGTTATGACCAACCTAGATAGTATATTCAAAAGCAGAGACATTACTTTGCCGACTAAGGTCCGTCTAGGATTATCGTTACCATCTTTCTAAATTCCATATATATGCATTAGTATATTGTATTGGTATTTTTCTTTCTGGCTTACTTCACTCTGTATAATAGGCTCCATGCTCATTCAAGTCCTTATTGCAATTTGAGTTGCTTTTCTTAATATGGTGTAAGCTAGGGTATAATACATTTTTTTACATGTATGTATCCAGTTTTCCTAACCATGTCTATTGAAGAGACTGTTCTATACTGATTTTATGTTCTTAGCTCCTTTTTCAGAAATTATTGATCATATATGCATGAATGTATTTCTGGGCTCTCTATTATGTTACATTGATCTATGCATCTTTTTTTTTTTTTTGCTGCTGTTGTTATTGTTTGTGTACATTTTTCCTGCCTTTATTTACTATTTTGTTTACTATAGCTTTTAGTAAAATTTGAAATCAGAAAGTTTGATGCCTTCAAATCTGTTCCTCTTTCTCAAGATTGTTTTGGCTATTTGGAAATTTTGTGGTGACATGAAATTTTAGGATTTCTTCATATTCCTATGAAAAATGTCTTTGAATTTTTGTAGGAACTGAATTGAATCTGTAGACTGCTTCAGTTAGGATGGACATTTTAAAAATAGTAATTCTCCTAATCCATGAACACAACATCTTTCCCTTTGCTTCTTCAACTTCAGTTCAGTTCAGTACAGTCACTCAGTTGTCTCTGACTCTTTGCAACCCCATGGACAACAGCACGCCAGACCTCCCTGTCCATCACCAACTCCTGGAGTCCACCCAAACCCAAGTCCATTGAGTCAGTGATGCCATCCAACCATCTCATCCTCTGTCATCCCCTTCTCCTCCTGCCTTCAATCTTTCCCAGCATCAGGGTCTTTTCAAATGAGTCAGCTGTCTGCGTGAGGTGGCCAAAGTATTGGAGTTTCAGCTTCAACAGTCCCTCCATGAACACCCAGGACTGATGTCCTTTAGGATGGACTCATTGGATCTCCTTGCAGTCCAAGGGACTCTCAAGAATCTTCTCCACATTACAGTTCAAAAGCATCAATTCTTCGGCATCAATATTTGATAGTTTTCAGTATGCATATCTTTCACCTTCTTGGTTAAATTGTTTCCTAACCATTTTATCCTCTTTGATGCTATTGTAAATGAGAATGGTTTTCTTACTTTCACTTGTTGATAGTTTGTTGTTCTGTATGTTGATTTTGTGTCCTACAATTTTATTGAAATTGTTTATTAGTTCTAAAATTTTTGGTGATATCTTTAGGGTTTTTATATATAAGATCATGTCATCTGCAGATAGATAGAGAAAATTTGTCTTCTTCCTTTCTGATTTGAATGCCTTTTTTCCCTTTGCCTATACTAATTGTTCTGGATAAGACTTCTAGTACAATGCTAAATAAAAGTAATGAGAGTAGGCATCCTTGTCTTAGAAGAAAAATCTTCAGCTTTTCACCATTTAATATTATGTTAACTGTGGGCTTATCATATATGGCTTCTATTATATTGAGATACATTCTATGTAAACTCAGTTTGGTGAGAGTTTTTATTATGAAAGGATATTTTATTTTATAAAATGTTTTTCTGCATGTATTCAAATGATCCTATGATTTTTTTTTAATTTGTTAATGTGGTGTACCACATTTTTTGATTTGCTGAACTATCCTTGCATCCCTGTAATATATTACAGAATCATTTTGTAGACATTTACTTGCATAGCATACCAGGTAACAGGGTCATAATGAGGAGAATGGAGCATTGTTAAAGGCATGAGAAAATGGTATTAAAGAATTTTCTCTGAGGGCAGAATTATACTTAGACAAAACAACAAAAAAACGTAGATAGAATCTAGGCTGCATTAAGTGCCAAGTAATTGGTCTATTTTTAAAAAGAACATAGCATCAATAAAATTTTGAATTTTTCCCCACCTGTCAACTGCCAAAATGCAAATATAAGAGATACAGATAATTGATTAACAAAGTTTGGGGTTTCACTAAGTGGATATCAGGAGCCAGGACCATATAGAGCTAGAGTTCATGCAAGATAAATTAGTCTAAAAATGGGCCACAAAAACAATGCTGAGTAGCAAGGGACTGGCGAATATAGAAGAGTAATGGATAGTAACAAACTAGAAGAATCAAATGAAGTTTGACTTAGGATCTAGTGGAAAATCCCATGGGCGGAGGAGTCTGATGGACTGCAGTCCATCAGGTCGCTAAGAGTCGGACACGACTGAACGACTTCACTTTCACTTTTCACTTTCATGCATTGGAGAAGGAAATGGCACCCCACTCCAGCACTCTTGCTTGGAAACTCCCATAGGCGGAGGAGCCTGGTGGGCTGCAGTCCATGGGTTTGCTAAGAGTCAGACACGACTGAGCGACTTCACTTTTCACTTTTCACTTTCCTGCATTGGAGAAGGAAATGGCAACCCACTCCAGTGTTCTTGCCTGGAGAATCCCAGGGACGGGGGAGCCTGGTGGGCTGCTGTCTATGGGGTCGCACAGAGTTGGACACGACTGAAGCGACTTAGCAGCAACAGCAGCAGTGAGGGCAAAGAATTGTACTACTTGCGGAAGAAGAGCGAGTAAACTGGAAAGATGAGAGTTGTATTCAGATAAGGAGATGTTGAAAGGGAGATGGTGGAAGAGGGATTTTGACAGGAACTGTGGTATCTGTGGTTGTAGCAGTGAGGATTGAGGAAATGTGGCAGATAAGATCAGAGGAGAGGGTATCAAGAAACCAGGAGGAGGTCAAAAACTATTGGAAAAGGTAACATGGATATTGAAATTGCTAGTGATTAGAGAGGTATTGAAGAGAATAACAGTAGATAAGGTGCTAAAATATTCAAGGAATTAGAAGCAGTGATCAGTGGACTTGATGATTGCAACCAGGAAGTACTGAAATTATAGACTGGTGGTAATGACTGTACTGTAATTATATCTGTGTGTTTTGTGTTTTCCCTTTTTCTTTTGTCAAGTGAATAAAAATCATTTAGTATGAATGGCAATAATTTTCATATGAAAACAACAGACAGGAAGGTCTGTGGAGTTAATTTCCCATAGTTCAAAAAAACGTCACAATAGAAGCAATTGTCTATCTAGTGAGAGGAGATGCATTTGAAATAAAGCTAATGAATTGACCTTTGTTTAAGAAATGTTTTGATAATTGCAATGAAATTGTTTAAAAATGCCCTCATCTCAGCTAAATTTTAGTGACTAAGAGCAGCCCACAATTCCTAAAGATGTGCATAAGTAAATGATAACTTGTGAAAAAGTCACATTGTATGCAAACACATTGGTAAAGGACCTTGCATGTGCAAACATTAGTTCTGTATAAATTAGGTAGGAAATTTATAACATTTAATATTTATGGAATTCAATGCAAAGCCAACTAACACAATGATATAAACATTAAACAACATTATACAAGGAATAAAATTGGTTGTCCACAAAACATATAAGAGTTAGAAAATATTAAGTTCCCTTTGGAGAGAATGATTCTGATTTAAAATCATGTTTAGTGTTTCAGCACACTTATGCTCTGTATATATATCACTAAAATATTAGGTTATTTTAACTGACCAAAGAACTAGATTGACTACATTTTAAACTGAATTTCTAATTTACTTAGTTACAAATAAAACCATAAAATGGAAAAAGGATTATTATTTCTATCTTTGTGTACTTAAAGAGCAGAAAGGCTTAGGAAATCTTGTTAATATAATAAAGTGAGCAGAAGCACCAAATCTGAAGATCCTTGAGATTTAATGTCATGAAAGACAGAAAAATAAGGCGTAAGACCTTGAGGCTCAGGTCAGAAGCACAGGAAAGCCCAATGACATAACTAAGGCAAAGTGGGATTTTTAATGCCAGCCACATAAACTGGTGTGTAGCAATGGCCAGAATGGATTTCCTAAAGTCAAAGCAATTCAGGGGTCCAGCTTTACTGTTCTGATATGTACCAGGAAACTGAGGAGGCATGTATTGCTAAAAGTTAATATTTTATTAAGCTGAGAACACCTTAGGACTTAGGTATTAAGAAAGTCTATCCTTTACATATATGGCTTTTCTTCTAAACCATTGCTGGCTTTCTGATGTTTATGAGAGGGTTAGCCACTCTTTCAAGGCTTGCTTATTTTAGCAAGTAAGGAGTAATAGCAATTAAGAGGAAAGTGACTAAGCTTTTTTACCTTGATCAATATTTTTTAAAGAGACTTATTGAGGTATAACACTTAGCCATGATTCAACCGTTTAAAATATGTGCTACTGGTAAGTCATTTCAGTTGTGTCCGACTCCATGAGATTCCATAGACAGCAGCCTACCAGGCTCCCCCGTCCCTGGGATTCTCCAGGCAAGAACACTGGAGTGGGTTGCCATTTCCTTCTCCAATGCATGAAAGTGAAAAGCAAAAGTGAAGTCACTCAATTGTGCCCGACTCTTAGCGACCCCATGGACTGCAGCCTACCAGCCTCCTCCATCCATGGGATTTTCCAGGCAAGAGTACTGCAGTGGGGTGCCACTGCTTTCTCTGTGAAATATGTGAAGTGAAGTGAAGTGAAAATTGCTCAGTTGTGTCCGACTCTTTGCAATCCCATGGACTATACAGTCCATTGAATTCTTCAGGCCAGAATACTGGAGCGGGAGCCCTTCCCTTATCCTGGGGATCTTCCCAACCCAGGGACGGAACCAGGGTCTCCTGCATTGCAGGCAGATTCTTTACCAACTGAGCTATCTGGGGAGTGGTTTTTAGTATATTCACAGAGGTGTTCAGTAATTCCAGATTTGAGTCATCTCCAAAACAAACCAGGTACTCATTAGCAGTCTATCACCATTCTTCCCATCCTCAGCTCATCAACCACCAATCTACTATCTATCTGTAGAGATATCCTTATTCTGGTCACTTTATAGAAATAAGGTTGAGAAAGTTCTCTTCTATGCCAAGTGTGTCAAGTTTTACTCTTTCTATAACAGGTATTAGAGTTTATCACATGTTTTCTAGGTATCTGCTGATATCATGTTGTTCTTTATTCCTGTTAACCAAAATTTTCAGAAATGAAGATCTAATTGAGATAAAGAAGCATTTATTTAGGATTTGTTAGTACTGCGGCCTCAGAGACATAGATTCAAGAAGCACATAAATTGTGTCATGTGAGAATGTGTGAAAGTGTCAGTTGCTCAGTTGTGTCCAACTCTTTGCAACCCCATGGACTGTAGCCAGCCAGGCTCCTCTGTCCATGGAATTATCCAGGCAAGAATATTGGAGTCGGTAGCCATTCCTTCTCCAGGGATCTTCCCAATCCAGGGATCAAACCCAGGTCTCCCGCATTTCAGACAGATTCTTTACCATCTGAGCCACAGGTGTCAGACTGCAAAATAGAGGAAGCTAATAAAGACAAAGCCTGCAAAGCCACAGTTAGTTACATAAGCTGTTTGCCAGGAATTATGATCACAACTGGCAAGAAGTAAGGGTGCTTATTAAAAGGATGGTTTGAGGTCTAAAAACTTATGTAGATGCAGTGGAGGGTGGGAGGGGTAACTCCGAGACCACAAGGTTGCAGATAGGAGATGTTGTTCTAAATGACTGGTGGTATCTTTGGGAGGTCGTTGTTTGATACAGTTCAGAAAATTCACATTCTCAGTGGCACAGAAACGTTTCTGAGACCAATGTTCAATGGCCACCCGAGGACGTTTTGTATGCCTAACTATGATTACTCCATTGTAATTTTTAATTTGTCATCATTCTATTTCTATGACATTTTACATTAATGGATTTTTGGATGTTAAAGATAGCCTTGTATTACTGAGCTAAGTCCTACTTGGTTCTGGTATATAATTCTTTTCTATATGCTTATAGATTTCGATTCCTACTATTTATTAAGGATTTTTATACTATCATCATAAGAGATATTGGTTTGTAGTTTTGTTTTCTTTGATTTTGGAATCAGGTTAATACAGGCCTTATAGAGTAAGTTGGAAAATATTTTCTCTGCTATTTTTGGGAAAGAAGTGGTGAAGGATTTGTGCTTATTCTTTAACTTTTTGGTAAAAGTCATAGGTGAAGCCATCTGAGTCTGAATTTTTCTTAATGAGAATTTTAAAATTATGAATTCAATCTCTTTTCATTTTATGTATTTGTTTTTTGCTTTCTTCTTCTAGGGTCAGTTGTGTGTTTTTTTTTTTAATTTTTCCTCTACAGTAATTTTTAGTAATTTGCATTTTTCTAGGAATTTATCCTCTTCATTTAAGCAGCCTTTTTTTTGGTAAACAAATGTTCATAGTGTTGCCTCATAAAGCTTGTTCATTTTTGTAAATTTGGTAGTGACTTTCCCTCCTTCATTTCTTATTTTACTAATTTGACCACCTCCCTTCTCATTGTTGGAGAAGGCAATGGCACCCCACTCCAGTATTCTTTCCTGGAAAATCCCATGGATGAAGGAACCTGATAGGCTGCAGTCCATGGGGTCACTAAAAGTCAGACACGACTGAGTGACTTCACTTTCACTTTTCACTTTCATTCATTGGAGAAGGACATGGCAACTCACTCCAGTTTTCTTGCCTGGAGGATCCCAGGGATGGGGGAGCCTGGTGGGCTGCCGTCTCTGGGGTCGCACAGAGTCGGACACGACTGAAGTGACTTAGCAGCAGCAGCAGCAGCGTTGCTCCATATCCTTGAGTTCAAAGTATTCCATACATTATTTGGAATTTTTCTACATGGAATATATGTCTCTTCTTCGCCATTTATTTATTTAATCAATAGTTTATCTCCATCAGGATGGACTCACGAATATTTATATATACTTTGTTATAATCCTGTACTACTTTTGTCATTCAAAGTGTTTCGTCCTTGGCCTTTGGGAGTTCTTTTAGTTAACTTCTGTGTCCCTTGAACAAATTCCATCATTGTAGGGGTTGTTGATGGTGGTGACAGCAGTAATAGTTTTAGCACGCTCTTACTTTATGACATTGCAATATATTTCAGGATCATCTGCATATCTCCTTTCTCAGTCCTAAAATAAACTATATTCCCAAGGAACCATAGTGCTTTTTATTTAAAAGTAGTATTAGAAATCATGACTTGCATGCCAAATGGACTCAATGCTACTCGGGTATTATCATTTCTAGGCACTCACAGTTGACAAATAAAGAAATGTAGTTTTTGTGCTAATTTGTCGTTGTGCACATATCTGTAATATTTCTGTATGTAACCATCATTGACTCAAAGGACACAAGTTTGAGCAAACTCTGGGAGATAGTGAAGAACAGGAAAGCCTGCTGTGCTGCAGTCTGTGGGATCACAAAGAGTTGGACACAACTGAGTGACTGAACAAAGCCAGCAAACCATTTGTATTTATATTAAGCCATATATGAGTTGACATTAGTCTCTAACTCTAATCCGTTATTGTACAGATCATTCTATTCTTCTCTCCTTACATATCTGTAAACTCCCACTCCAACAATTAGAAAGCTGGCTCCCGCTCCATTTGCTTGAAAGTTCATTCTATTTTGCATGTATAGCAGTATTAATTATGTTTTTCTTTCTCTACTGTTCTAAGATGAAAGCTTCTCAGTTTCCCCTTAAAGTAAGTAATATTATTCTCATTTTTCAGGTAAGAAAGTTGAGGCTTGGGGAACTTAATTCATTTACCAGACATGCAATATTTATGAAGTTAAAAGTAGGATTTTCACCTAGAAATAACTTATTACAAAACTACCAAGAGCTTCAAACTCCTGCTATTGGGAATGAACATAGCTATGATTCCACTTACTGGTGAATGAAATCCCATGTGTCCACCAGTTTAATGGAGTAGGCCTAGGGGAAGAGCCTCTGCCTCAGTGAGCAACAGTCTGGAATATATCAGAAAGTGTGTCTCTTGGCTAAAAATATTAAGTGAGGATTTCTTAGAAAAGAGAAGCAAGTGGAACCAGGGGGAGATTAGACAGGCCTGAGTGGATGAGTAGGGAAGGCAAGTCAAGAGAGAAAACACTAAATATATAGTACAATGTGAGAAACCGCTGGAAGGGTGGCTGTGCTGTGCTGGAGCAGCAGCTGGGTAGTGCTGGAGAAACTTTGAGGAGATACCCCAAGTCCAGGGCAAATGAAAAGCCCCAGCAAGACAGTAGGGGGTGCAAATTAATGTTTAGAATCAAACCCCATTCCCGCCAAAGACACTCAAAGGGCTCAAACAAACCTTGTGTGCACCAGGACCCAGAGATTCCATAGAGACTGAGACAGAACTGTGTTTGAGTGTCTCTTGGAGGGCAGAATAAGAACCTGTGCATACCAGGACCCAGGAGAAAGGAGCAGTGACCCCACAAGAGACTGACCAAGACTTGCCTGGGAGTGTCCAGGAGTCTCCAGCAGGAGATGTGGGTAGGTGGTGGCCTACTGCAGGGCTGGGGCCACCTGCAGAGTGTAGCAGTACATGCATGGGATCTTTTGAAGGAGGTCACCATTATCTTCATTACCATATGGTACCATTCTGGCACCATAGTTTGGCCCCAGGTAAATGACAGGGAGGGAACACAGCTCCACTCAGGAGTAGCAAATTGGATTAAAGATTTACTGAGCATGGCCCCAGCAATCAGAACAAGATCCAGTTTCCCCCTCAGTCAATCTCTCATATCAGTAAACTTCCATAAAACTCTTATACTTCTCCATCAGAAGGCAGACATACTGAAATCACAATCACAGAAAACTAACCAATCTGATCACATGGATCACAGCCTTCATAACTCAATGGAACTATGAGGCATGCTATGTAGGGCCACCCAAGATGGACGGGTCATGGTGGAGAGTTCTCACAAAATGTGGTCCACTGGAGAAGCAAATAGCAAACCACTTCAGTATTCTTACCTTAAGAACCCCAACAACAGTATGAAAAGGAAAAACTATGGGACGCTGAAAGATTAACTCCAAGGTCTGTAGGTGCCCAATATGCTACTGGAGATAAGTGGAGAAATAACTCCAGAAAGAATGAAGAGACAGAGCCAAAGCAAAAACAACACCCAGTTGTGGATGTGACTGGTGACAGAAATAAAGTCTGATGCTGTAAAGAGCAATATTGCATAGGAACCTGGATTTAGGTCCATGAATCAAGGCAAACTGGAAGTGGTCAAACAGAAGATGGCAAGAGTAAATGTCGACATTTTAGGAATTAGCAAGCTAAAATGGACTGGAATGGGTGAATTTAACTCAGATGACCATTATATCTACTATTGCAGGTAGGAATCCCTTAGAAGAAATGGAGTAGCCATCATAGTCAACAAAAGAGTCCAAAATGCAGTACTGGGATGCAATCTTAAAAATGACAGAATGATCTCTGCTCATTTCCAAGGAAAACCATTCAATATCATGGTATCCAAGTCTATTCCCTGAGCAGTAATGCTGAAGAAGCTGAAGTTGAACAGTTTCTGAAATCCTACAAGACTTTCTAGAACTAACACCCTCCCAAAAATATGCTTTTCATTATAGAGACTGGGATGGAAAAGTAGAAAGTCAAGAAACACCTGGAGTAACAGGCAAATTTGGCCTTGGAATGCAGAATGAAGTGGGGAAAAGAAAAAATAGAGTTTTGCTGAGAGAATTCACTGGTCATAGCAAATACCCTTTTCAAATAACAGAAGAGAAGACTCTACACAAGGGCATCACCAGATGGTCAATACCAAAATCAGATTGATGATATTCTTTGCAGCCAAAGATTGAAAAAGCTCTATAGAGTCAGCAAAAAACAAGACCGGGAGCTGACTGTGGCCAGATCATGAACTCCTTATTGCCAATTGAGACTTAAACTGAAGAAAGTAGGGAAAACCACTAGACCATTCAGTTCAGTTCAGTTCAGTTAAGGTCAGTTGCTCAGTCATGTCTGACACTTTGTGACCCCATGAACCACAGCACACCAGGTCTCCCTGTCCATCATCAACTCCAGGAGTCCAGCCAAACCCATGTCCATTGAGGCGATGATGCCATCCAACCATCTCATCCTCTGTCATCCCCTTTTCCTCCTGCCCTCAATCTTTCCCAGCATCAGGATCTTTTCCAGTGAGTCAGCTTTTCACATCAGGTGACCAAAGTATTGGAGTTTCAGCTTCAACATCAGTCCTTCTAATGAACACCCAGGACTGATCTGCTGTATGATGGACTGGTTGGATCCCCTTGAAGTCCAAGGGACTCTCAAGCATCTTCTCCAACACTGCAGTTCTAAATCATCAATTTTTCTGTGCTCAGTTTTCTTTATAGTTTAACTCTCACATCCATACATGACCTCTGGAAAAACCAAAGCCTTGACTAGACAGACCTTTGTTGACAAAGCAATGTCTCTGCTTTTTAATATGCTGTGTAGGTTGGTCATAACTTTTTTCCCAAGGAGTAACCATCTTTTAATTTCATGGCATCAATCACCATCTGCAGTGATTTTGGAGCCCAGAAAAATAAAGTCAATCACTGTTTCCACTGTTTCCCCATCTATTTGCCATGAAATGATGGTCCAGATGCCATGATCTTAGTTTTCTGAATGTTGAGCTTTAAGCCAACATTTTCACTCTCCACTTTCACTTTCATCAAGAGGCTCTTAAGTTCTTCTTCACTTTCTACCATAAGGGTGGTGTCATCTGCATATCTGAGGTGACTCATATTTCTCCCGGCAATCTTGATTCCAGCTTGTGCTTCTTCCAGCCCGGCATTTCTCATGATGTACTCTGCATATAAGCAGGGTGACAATATACAGCCTTGACAGACTCCTTTTGCTATTTGGAACCAGTCTGTTGTTCCATGTCCGTTCTAACTGTTGCTTCCTAAACAGCATACAGATTTCTCAAGAGGCAGGTCAGGTGGTCTGGTATTCCCATCTATTTCAAAATTTTCCACAGTTTATTGTGATCCACACAGTCAAAGGCTTTGGCATAGTCAATAAAGCAGAAATAGATGTTTTTCTGGAACTCTCTTGCTTTTCAATGATCCAGCAGTTGTTTGTAATTTGATCTCTGGTTCTTCGGCCTTTCCTAAAACCAGCTTGAACATCTGGAAGTTCATGGTTCACATATTGCTGAAGCATGGCTTGGAGAATTTTGATCATTACTTTACTAGTGTGTGAGATGAGCGCAATTGTGTGGTAGTTTGAGCATTCTTTGGCATTGCCTTTCTTTGGGATTGGAATGAAAACTGACCTTTTCCAGTCCTGTGGCCACTGCTGAATTTTCCAAATTTGCTGGCATACTGAGTGCAGGACTTTCACGGCATCATCTTTCAGGATTTGAAATAGGTAGAGTGGAATCCCATCAGCTTCATTAGCTTTTTTCATAGTGATGCTTCCTAAGGCCCACTTGACTTCACAGTCCAGGTTGTCTGGCTCTGGGTGAGTCATCACACCATTTTGATTATCTGCCTCATGAAGATCCTTTTTGTACAGTTCTTCTGTGTATTCTTGTCATCTCTTCTTAATATCTTCTGTTTCTGTTAGATCCATACCATTTCTGTCCTTTATTGAGCCCGTCTTTGCATGAGATGTTTCCTTGGTATCTCTAATTTTCTTCAAGAGATCTTTAGTTTTTCCCATTCTATTATTTTCCTCTATTTCTTTGCACTGACTGCTGTGGAAGGCTTTTTTATCTCTCCTTGCTATTCTTTGGAACTCTGCATTAAAAATGGGTACATCTTTCCTTTTCTCCTTTGCTTTTCACTTCTCTTCTTTTCACAGCAATTTGTAAGGCCTCTTCAGGCAGTCATTTTGCTTTTTTGCATTTTTTTTCCCTTGGGGATACTCTTGATTCCTGTGTCCTGTACATGTCATGAATCTCTGTCATAGTTCATCAGGCACTCTGTCTATCAGATCTAGTCCCTTAAATCTATTTCTCACTTCCACTGTATAGTTATAAGGGATTTGATTTAGGTCATATCTGAATAGTCTAGTGGTTTTCTCCACTTCTTCAATTTAAATCTGAATTTGATGATAAGGAGTTCATGATCTGAGTCACAGTCAGCTCCCAGTCTTTCTTTCTTTCTTTCTTTTTTTTTTTTTTTTTGCTGACTATATAGAGCTTCTCCATCTTTGGCTGCCAAGAATATAATCCATCTGATTTTGGTGTCAACCATCTGGTGATGCTAGATGTGTAGTGTCTTCTCTTGTGTTGTTGGAAGAGAGTGTTTGCTATGACCAGTGCATTCTCTTGGCAGAACTCTATTAGCCTTTGCCTTCCTTCATTCTGTACTCCATGGTCACATTTGCCTGTTACTACAGGTGTTTCTTGGCTTCCTACTTTTACTTTCCAGTCCTCTATAATGAAAAGGACATCTTTTTGGGGTGCTAGTTCTTGAAGGTCTTGTAGGTCTTCATAGAACTGTTCAACTTCATCTTCTTCAGCATTACTGGTTGGGACATAGACTTGGATTACCATTCAAGTTTGACCTAAATCAAATCCCTTATGATTATACAGTGGAAGTGAGAAATAGATTCAAGAGATTAAATCTGATAGAGTGCCTAAAGAACTATGCACAGAGTTTCATGATATTGTATAGGAGACAGGGATAAACACCATCCTCAAGAAAAACAAATGCAAAAGAGCAAAATGCCTGTCTGTGGAGGCCTCACAAATAGCTGTGAAAAGAAGATAAGTGAAAGGCAAAAGAGAAAAGGAAAAATATACCTATTTGAATGCAGAATTCCAAAGAATAGCAAGGAGAGATGAGGAAGTCTTCCTCAGTGATCAGTGCAAAGAAATAGTGGGAAAAAATGCAGTGCAAAAGACTAGAGAAGACATACCAAGACCATTTCATGCAAAGATGAGGGCAATAGACAGAAATGGTATCGACCTAACAGAAGCAGAGACATTAAGAAGAGGTTGCAAGAATACACAGAGTAACTATACTAAAAAGATCTTCATAAGCCAGATAATCATGATGTTATGATCACTCACCTAGAGCCAGATATCCTAGAATGGAAAGTCAAGTGGGCCTTAGGAAGCATCACTATGAACAAAGTTAGTGGAAGTGATGGGATTCTAGATGAGCTATTTTATAAAAGATGATGCTGTGAAAGTGCTGCACTCAATATTCCAGCAAACTTAGAAAATTCAGCAGTGGCCACAGGACTAGAAAAGGTCAGTTTTCATTCCAATCCCAAAGAAAGGCAATGCCAAAGAGTGCTCAAACTACTGCACAATTGCATTCATCTCACATGCTAGTAACATAATGCTCAAAATTCTCCAAGTCAGGCTTCAACAGTAAGTGAACTGTGACATTCCAGATGTTCAAGCTGGATTTAGAAAAGGCAGAGGAACCAGAGATCAAATTGACAATATCTATTGGATCATCAAAAAAGCAAGAGTTTTCCAGAAAAACATCTATTTGTGCTTTACTGACTATGCCAAAGCCTTTGACTGTGTGGATTAAAACAAAGTGTGGAGAACTCTTCAACAGATGGGAATTCCAGACTACCTGACCTTCCTATTGAGAAATCTGTATGCAGTTTAGGAAGCAACAGTTAGAACTGAATATGGAACAACAGACTTTTTTCAAATTGGGAAAGGAGTACGTCAAGTTTGTATATTGTTACCCTGCTTATTTAACTTACATGTAGAGTGCATCATGTTAAATGTCAGGCTGGATAAAGCACAAACTGGAATTAAGATTGCCAGGAGAAATATCAATAACCTCAGAAATGCAGATGACACCACACTTATGGCAGAAAGTGAAGAAGAACTAAAGATGAAATAACTCTTGAACAAAATGAAAGAAGGGATTGAAAATGTTGGTTTAAAACTCAACATTCAGAAAACTAAGATCATGGCCTCCGGTTCCATCACTTCATGACAAATAGATGGGGAAAGAGGGGAAACACTGACAGACTTATTTTTCTGGGCTCCTAAATCACTGAAGGTGTTGACTGTAGCATGAAATTAAAAGATGCTTACTCCTTGGAAGAAAAGCTATGACCATCCTAGACAGCATATTAAAAAACTGTACATTACTTTGCCAACAAAGGTCTGTCAAGTCAAAGCTATGGGTTTTCCACTAGTCATGTATGGATGTGAGAATTGGACTCTAAAGAACGCTGAACGCCAAAGAATTGATGCTTTTCAATTTGTGGTGTGGAAGACTCTTGAGAGTCCCTCGGCCTGCAAGGAGATCCAACCAGTCCATCCTAGAGGAAATCGGCCCTGAATATTTATTGGAAAGACTAATTGAAGCTGAAACTCCAATACTTTGACCACATGATGCAAAGAAGTGACTCATTTGAAAAGAGCTTGATGCTGTAAAAGATTGAAGGTGAAAAGAGAAGGGGACGACTGAGGATGAGATGGTTGGATGGTATCACCAACTCAATGGACACGAGTTTGAGTAAACTTCAAGAGTTAGTGATGGACAGGGAGGCTTGGCGTGCTGGATTCCATGGGGTCACAAAGAGTTGGACACAACTAAGCTACTGAACTGAACTGAGAAACCAAATAGGCTTAATTCTATTAGGTAAATCATGAAATTGCTGATATTTGACTCTTTTTGACTTATAAAACAACCATTTCACTTAGCTCAACCTACACATTCCTGGCAAAATGTGGGGGGGGAAATGGGCCATTTTTCTATTTTAAAGCTAATCAGTTGATAAAGATAGAACAAATGGGACTGTTTTCCAGAAAGTGATACCCATTTCGAATCTTGCCCCCTACCCTTATTTAAACCCAAGAATAATAATCTTAAGAAAATCTTCTCTTTAAGATGCAGATTTTCTTTCAAAGAGCCTTGCTACCTCATGCAGGCTCTTCCTCTAGACTGGGTGGCCTCTGCATCACATGGTCAGGTCTTTTCCCTGGTTGGGGCCACCCCAGATCCAGAGCTGCTCTATGAGGGGGCCAGTGCAGTCTCTCAGCTTAGCTGGAGAGCAGGGCAAGGAGCCACAGGAAACCCAGCAGCCACTGCAGCAGAGCTCTCTGAACCCTCTCTCAAGTGCAAACCTTACTTGAGCTCTCCTCACATTTAGAGTCCAGGCTTCCTACAGCCCTTCTATAGGTCTCAGCTGTCCTCTGAACAGCCAGAGGGACTGATCTCCCCTGTGTAGGACCTCAGGACTGGGGCATCCAATCTGTGGCTTTTACCGCTTCTTCCCCAGAGCAGGTGTATACCCATCCCTCCCTCTTCCATGTTATCTCCCTTTTTCTCTGAGTCGCCTCCCAGGGGCATAGGTCCTGACCCAATCGCTTTCTTCCCTTAAAACCCTATTGCCTGTGTATTTTTCTTATATCCTTTGTTGTCCAAGAGTCCTTTTGCTAGTTTTCAGTTGGTTTTCAAAGAGAATTTTTCCACATGTATATGTGATGTGTTCATGGTTGGAGGTGAGCTCCATTGTCCTTCACTCCGCCAACTTGAGCCAAACCCTCAACCTGTGTCTTTTGATGGATGGATAAAGAAAATGTGATAGATATGCATATAATGAAATATTATTTAGTGATTCAAAAGAAAGAAATCCTGCCATTTGTAACAACATGGATAAAGCTTGAGAGTGTAATACGAAGTGAAGAAAGACAAATAATATGTGATCTCACTTATACGTGGAATTCAAAAATTGATCTTTAGAAACAGAGAATAGGTTGAAGGTTGTTAGGAGCTAGGGGTGGGGGGGATAAATGATGGAAGTCAAACTTCCAGTTAGCTAGAAAATGAGTAAGTTAAAATATCTAATGTATAGCCTGGTAACAATAGTTAACAATACTACATTGTATACATTGCTAAGAGAGTAGATTTTAAATATATTTAGCTCATGCCATCCCATAAAGTAACTAAGTGAGGTAATGAATGTGTTAACTTATTTTGGTAATCATTTTGCAGTATTTTTTATTTGAGATCATCACATTGTATATCATGAACTTACAAAATTTTTAGTCAATTATACCTCAATAAGTTGGGGAAAAAATGAATAAGAGTTTAGTATGAAAGAGAAAGACAGGAAGATGGAAAAATAGATAAAGATCTTTCTCTCTCTCTCTCTTTTTTTCTTCTGAGATTTCCCTCATCCCTAGCTTCTTCCCTCATTCCTAATATCCTGACAATCTAACTCCACTTTCTCCATAAACCTCAGTTCCCTGGACTACAGAGATGCTGAGACCACAGCAAATTTCACCACATCTGGCAAATGTGACTGCATGTGTCCAGGCCACTTTAAGAGCAGCTCCTATTTCTCTTGAGAATTCCTTTATTGTGTACCGAACATTTCTGAGTCATTTATCAAGAGTTGGTTCCATAAAGCTGGAATATCTTCTACTTTGTTTGCATTTATCTCTGTTATACTTCACCAAAGTAAGAAACTCCAAGTGAAACATTTTGGAAATTCCCCATGCCACTCTGAATTTTCCTGTCTCTTTCATTAAGCAACAGTGATTTTTATAATCAGTGAAATGGATGTGCCTTTCTTCCCTAAAATAAGAAACAGTGCCTATGATAATTAATTACTTAAATCATCATCATTTAGTGAAATATTCTATCAATGTTTAGTGATCTTTATTTAGTGGCAAGTCCCATGTGTAGGACCTCAGGAATGGGGCATCCAATTTGTGGCTTTTGCCACTCCTTCCCCAGAGCAGGTGTATATCCCTCCCTCTCTGCCATGTTATCTCCTTTTTCCTCTGAATCCCCTCTCAGGGGCACAGGTCCTGACCCAATAGCTTTCTTCCCTTCCTACCCAATTACCTGTGTGTTTTCCTTATAGCCTTGGTTGTCCAAGAGTCCTTTTGCCAGTTTCCAGTTGGTTTTCAAAGAGAATTTTTCCACATGTATATGTATTTTTGATGTGTACAGAACTACTACTTCTTCTCCCAATGTGTGTATAACATATAGTTAGACAATTTTTTAAATTGCATTGTGATTCTTAGTTAAAAAACATGTCATCTGCTTTGATGATTGCCTAGTTTTAGAAAGAAATTAAGTATCCAATATGATCCTTCACAGAGTTTATAGGAGAGGTATAAAACAGTATTGTCATTTTCACTGAAAATTAATGTGATCTTTAGAGCAAGATATTGTAGTACCACCTCTGCATTGCAAAATTGGGCATTCACACACAGATGCAAACTCTCAAAACAACTAGCCTCAGGGTTAAAGAACATGCTGATGCTAAGGGAATAGGCAGAAACTGTTATGGAGCACTGCTTGGGGGTTTTATATATATATATATGAAAATTGCTCAGTCGTGTCCAACTGTTTGCAACCCCATGGACTATGGAATTCTCCAGGCTAGAATACTAGAATGGGTAGCCTTTCCTTTCTCCAGGGGATCTTGCCTACCCAGGGGTCAAACCCAGGTCTCCTGCACTGCAAGTGGATTCTTTACCAGCTGAGCCACAAGGGAAGCCACAAGGTAACAGTTCACAGGGAGTGAACTGTTGACCCACATTCTCATTAAGAACAGAAAGGAATCAATTGCCAGGTGCTAATTATGCTCTTGGTGCTTTTCCAAGAAAGCATAAATGATTACTCAGTTCAGTTGAGTTCAGTCACTTAGTCATGTCTGACTCTTTGCGACCCCATGAATCACAGCAGGCCAGGCCTCCCTGTCCATCACCAACTCCGGGAGTTCACTCAAACTCACGTCCATCGAGTCAGTGATGCCATCCAGCCATCCCCTCCTCTGTCGTCCCCTTATCCTCCTGCCCCTAATCTCTCCCAGCATCAGAATCTTTTCCAATGAGTCAACTCTTCATATGAGGTGGCCAAAGTATTGGAGTTTTAGCTTTAGTATCATTCCTTCCAAAGAAATGCCAGGGTTGATCTCCTTCAGAATGGACTGGTTGGATCTTCTTGCAGTCCAAGGGACTCTCAGGAGTCTGCTCCAACACCACAGTTCAAAAGCATCAATTCTTCGGCGCTCAGCTTTCTTCACAGTTCAACTCTCACATCCATACATGGCCAATGGAAAAATCATAGCCTTGACTAGATGAACTTTTGTTCAAAGTAATGTCTCTGTTTTTCAATATGCTATCTAGGTTGGTCATAACTTTTCTGCGAAGGAGTAAGCGTATTTTAATTTCATGGCTGCAGTTGCTGCTGCTGCTAAATTGCTTCAGTCGTGTCCAACTCTGTGCGACCCCATAGATGGCAGCCCACCATGCTCCCCTCTCCCTGGGATTCTCCAGGCAAGAATACTGGAGTGGGTTGCCATTTCCTACTCCAATGCATGAAAGTGAAAAGTGAAAGTGAAGTCTCTCAGTCGTGTCTGATTCCTAGCAACCCAATGGACTGCAGTCTACCAGGCTCCTCCATCCATGGGACTTTCCAGGCAAGAGTACTGGAGTAGGGTGCCATTGCCTTCTCCTGTTTGGAGTTAAAATATGTGTTAGAGCTCAGATCATGGAAACATATGTAAGAGGGAACTGCTTTTAGTAACTTGGCTCCTTGAATGACTGCAGTGGACAATTGCCATTGTCAACTCATAACAGACATATTGTGAGAGCAAAACATGAATTAATTTTGTGATAAAAAACCAGTAATTCATGTTGTTACTGTAGCATAATCAGGTTTACTTAGACTAATTTATGACAGAGGTTAAATTGGCTCCATTAGTCCAAATGAAGGCATGTTTGTTTGGCAAATATTTTTGTTGTTGCTGTTTTTGTTTTCAACTCAGAACCTAAGAAAAATTTTAGGGAAATAGTTAGTCACTAAGTTACTTGCCAAAAGCTAATAGAGGAATAAGTAGTGATTGAAAATTTTCTAGTCCTTCTGAGTTATTTGTTAATTTTATATTATTATTAGATTATTACATGAGTATTAATATTATTATCCAAGTTTTTGTGAAAATTGGAGTTTAATGTAACAGATTAAAGGTAATGAATGTAGTGTGTGGCCGCTTTAGTTTGTGGATTAACCCAGAGGCTGAATCAGTCATGGTGTTCCAGTAAGTTTCCCTTTCCTCTCCTGAATGATCATTTTTAACTCTGGACATTCTGTTTTCAAATACATACCCAGTTATCCACCATCTTAAAATACAATAAAATGGAATTTCAACTACCTTTCTACTTCTGGTTGTAGTCCTGCTCATCTCCTTCCTTATAAAGCAAAACTCCTTGAAGAAATAGTCTATTCCAGCTGCTCTTTATGCTTTCTTTTTTGAATCTGGTCCAATCCTGCAAAAATGTTCTTGTCAGTATAACCTGATTACCTCACCCACAGCCTGCTACTCTCTCAGTCTTTCACATCTTAGTTAATAACAACTCCATTTCTCTTGATGTGTAGCCTGAAGAACTTGGTGCCATTCTTGACTGTTTATTTTGTACGTACTCCATGTCCAATCTATCATTAAATAATTTTTTCTCTATTGCTAAAATACATCCAAAACTCAATCGTGTCTACACTGCTTCCAATATTCTACTTAAATCCACACTTTCCTTATGTCTTGTTTCCTTTTAAGCAATAGCTTCCTAACTGGTATTTCTGATTCTGCTATGCCTCCTAAAGTGTATTTTTAATTCAGCTGCCAGAGTAACTTAGGTCATGTTATATTTCTGTTCTACAAACTGTGAATGGCTTCTTATATCATTCACATTGAAAATCTAAGCCGACAGTGATGCGTGTAGCTGTATATGGTTGACAACTTTGAACCTGAGTTATTTTCTCTTCTGCTACTCACTGTCTTGTTTGTTTCCTTTCAGTTGTGTGGACCTCATTGTCTCTGTTCAAAAACCATCCAAGGTACCTCCTGCCTCAGAGAATAACTTTGCATTTTCTGTTGTCTCTTTCTGGAATGTTCTTCTCTGATATTTGTATAATATACCCTTCATTAATTGTATTCCTTTAAGTAAATGTGATCTTTTCAGTGAGACCTGCCCCATTACCTCATCTGTATAAGAATTTCCATTCCCACATCAACAATTTTTTAAATTAATTAATTTTAAATTTTTGGCTGCACTGGGTCTTCATTGCTTTGTGTGGGCTTTCTCTAGTTGCAGCAAGCATAGGTTACTCTCTAGTTGCAGTGCCCGGGCTTCTCAATGTGTGGCTTCTCTTGTTGCACAGCATGGGCTCTAAGGCATGAGGCTTCCATAGGTGTAACACGCAGGCTCAGTAGTTGTGGCACACAGGCTTACCTGCTCTAAGATTCCACTGCATGTGGAATCTTCCCAGATTAGGGATCACACTTGTGTCATCTGCTTGGGCAGGTAGATTCTTATCTACTGCACCACCAGGGAAGTCCCCACATCAACAATTTCTCGCCTTCTTTTCAACTTTGTTCTGCTCCTTAGAACTTATTATATGCATCCCTATATACTGCTCTTATTCTTTTTATTCAATCTTTTTGCAAGGTAAAATGTAAGCCCCATAAGTGCAGAGATTTTGTATGCTTTTACTGATATACTATTATTGTCTAGAAGACCGCTTATTTATTGAATTATTTAATTAAGGGCTTGCCCCCTACCTTCAAGTTATGTGCTAGCTAGTAATCTACAAGGATGGTGATGCATGCCTCTCTTAAGAAGCTTCCTTTGTTTGTTGTCCCCTTTCCCTGGAAAAATGATTGAGATAAATGACTCCTTCTAAAGCATCTGTTTATGAACATAAGGAAAGAGTTAGCATTTATTGTTCAATCAAGGTTCAATGCTATTCTTTTATCCCCATCATTAGTTGCTTACAATTTAAGAAGATATGATGAGTACAAATGGAAGACCAATATAGATTCTTATTATAAAAATGTAATTCAAGTATTCAGGTTAGCAAATTGCAATAGCTTGTGTTCAAATGTGACCATTAATGATTACATTACCTTAGTTTTCAAAATGCAACTATCAATATTAAAATGTTTACAATATAAAGCAGATCCTTCAATTACTCTCCTGTGTTCTTTTGCTTCCTACTCAAGAAACCAATAAAAAGAAGGATCAGTATTATTTGACCTTATTAAAACTCTGTCATCAACTTTGGGAGAAGGCAATGGCACCCCACTCCAGTACTCTTGCCTGGAAAATCCCATGGACGGAGGAGCCTGGTAGGCTGCAGTCCATGGGGTCGCAGAGAGTCTGTAGGACTCAGCGTCTTCACTTTCACTTTCATGCATTGGAGAAGGAAATGGCACCCCACTCCAGTGTTCTTGCCTGGAGAATCCCAGGGACGGCGGAGCCTGGTGGGCTGCCGTCTATGGGGTCGCACAGAGTCGGACACGACTGAGGCGACTCAGCAGCAGCAGCAGCATCAACTTTAATATTAAGGTATGAATGAAAATTCTTGATAACACAAAATAAAAACCATGCCAGAAAACATCGGTCAATTCTTACTAATTTCAACCCTGAGTTTTTTTTTTTTTCCCTAACTCTGTTTGTGTTTTAACTTCCAGCCAGAATTTCTCAAAACATAATTCATACGTTTATTATGCTTTCAAGGTACCTTCTAATTTTATAGCCAATGAGGGCAATCTAATTATTGCTGTTATTCTCCTGATTTCTTTAGCATTTTCCCATCACTTTTCTTCTCATAACTCAGTATCAACTGGCCTGTCCTAAACTATAAACTTTCAAAGTAATGAAAATCTTATTATAACCTAAAAAAGTCTCATGTTGGAACTTCCCATGGTGCTGTTTGGTAAAATATGATCCTTTTTCATTTATGTTCTCTTTCTGCCCTCATGAGATTCATTACATCGAGTTTTATACCTACTCCAAGCAAACAATCAAAGAACTATTCTCCAGTGACTTCCAGCTTAGTTTTTCTTTTATTCTTCATAATGTTTATTGAATGGCATATGTTCCTCATCTCTCTGAATCTACAGTACAATAAATTTATGTTATCAGTAAACTAAACCAGACATTAATGGTAAAATTATTTTGACTCAGATTATATTTCTCACATACCCCTGATTTGCCATCATCATAAAACTCATTTATGTGGATTATAAAAGTGGCTCTCATGATGAATTATGTAAAGCTCTGCTTACCAGTCAAGAAAAAAATGCCATTTATATTCATTTCACTTGCTCTCTTCAGCTGAAATTATTCTTATTTCCATTGTTATCAGATTTCATAAAATATTTGTTGAAAATCCATATTCATGTAAAACATATATATATATATATATATATATATATATATATATAATTCTTATATTGTCTTTCAGCACCTTATGATTTGATTTCTGCCGTGTATCTTTTAAGAGTTCCCTATTTTCTTGGAATTTTAAACACAAACAAAACACTTTTAAAAGGATACCCACAATCTCTCTTATAATCAGATTTCATTGTTGCTGTTTCTTTGTTGCTGCTGTGTTCTATCCCCATTTTTGCAGCTGCTGCTAAGTCACTTCAGTCATGTCTGACTCTGTGCGACCCCATAGACGGCAGCCTACCAGGCTCCCCCGTCCCTGGAATTCTCCAGGCAAGAACACTGGAGTGGGGTGCCATTTCCTTCTCCAATGCATGAAAGTGAAAAGTGAAAGTGAAGTCGCTCAGTCGTGTCTGACCCTCAGCGACCCCATGGACTGCAGCCTTCCAGGCTCCTCTGTCCATGGAATTTTCCAGGTAAGAGCACTGGAGTGGGGTGCCATTATCTTCGTTAGGAAAAGGGAATGCTTGAGACAGAGACAGCCCTGATTCCTATGCTAACAACTAAGAATTTCCCCTGAGCATATTCTTTCTACATGTGGGATTATTTTACTGAATAACGTTTACTGAAATCATGCCAAGGCACTCCAAATGGTTTCAGTAGGAAATTTCTCTTTTCTTAGCCAGTTCTATAGACTGAACTATAGAACTGTAGACTGGTCTCACATCTACCCATCTTTCAGTTCAGTTCAGTCGCTCAGTCGTGTCCAACTCTTTGCGACCCCATGAATCGCAGCACGCCAGGCCTCCCTGTCCATCACCAACTTCCGGAGTTCACTCAAACTCACGTCCATCCAGTTGGTGATGCCATCCAGCCGTCTCATCCTCTGTCGTCCCCTTCTCCTCCTGCCTCCAATCCCTCTCAGGATCAGAGTCTTTTCCAATGAGTCAACTCTTCGCATGAGGTGGCCAAAGTACTGGAATTTCAGCTTTAGCATCATTACTTCCCAAGAACAACCCGGACTGATCTCCTTAGAATGGACTGGTTGGATCTCCTTGCAGCCCGAGGGACTCTCAAGAGTCTTCTCCAACACCACAGTTTAAAAGCATCAATTCTTCGGTGCTCAGCTTTCTTCACAGTCCAACTCTCACATCCATACATGACTACTAGAAAAAACCATAAGCAATTTTATACCAATATATCCCACAACTTTGGCTTCCCTGGTGGCTCAGTGGTAAAGAATCCTTCCACCAATGGAGGAGATGCAGATTCAATTCCTGGGTCCAGAAGATTCCCTGGAAAAGGAAATGGCAACCCACTCCAGTATTCCTACCTGGGAATCGGATGGACAGATGAACCTGTGGTGTACAGTGCATGGAGATTCCAAAAGAGTCAGACATGATTTAGTAACTCAGTTCTGTTCAGTTGCTCAGTCATGTCCGACTCTTTGCGACCTCATGAATCACAGCACACCAGGCCTCCCTGTCCATCACTAACTCCCGGAGTTCACTCAGACTTGCGTCCATCCAGTTGGTGATGCCATCCAGCCATCTCATCCTCTGTCGTCCCCTTCTGCTCCTGCCCCTAATCTCTCCCAGCATCAGAGTCTTTTCCAATGAGTCAACTCTTCATATGAGATGGCCAAAGTACTGGAGCATCAGTTTTAGCATCATTCCTTCCAAAGAAATCCCAGGGCTGATCTCCTTCAGAATAGACTGGTTGGATCTCCTTGCAGTCCAAGGGACTCTCAAGAGTCTTCTCCAACACCACACTTCAAAAGCATCAATTCTTCTGCGCTCAGCCTTCTTCACAGTCCAACACTCATATCCATACATGACCACTGGAAAAACCATAGCCTTGACAAGACGGACCTTATTCGGCAAAGTAATGTCTCTGCTTTTGAATATGCTCTCTAGGTTGCTCGTAACTTTTCTTCCAAGGAGTAAGCATCTTTGAATTTCATGGCTGCAGTCACCATCTGCAGTGATTTTGGAGCCCCCCAAAAATAAAGTCTGACACTGTTTCCACTGTTTCCCTGTCTGTTTCCCATGAAGTGATGGGACCAGATGCCATGATCTTTGTTTTCTGAATGTTGAGCTTTAAGCCAATTTTTTCACTCTCCTCTTTTACTTTCATCAAGAGGATTTTTAGTTCTTCTTGGCTTTCTGACATAAGGGTGGTGTCATCTGCATATCTGAGGTTATTGATATTTCTCCCGGCAATCTTCATTCCAGCTTGTGTTTCTTCCAGTCCAACATTTCTCATGATGTACTCTGCATAGAAGTTAAATAAGCAGGGTGACAATATACAGCCATGATGTACTCCTTTTCCTATTTGGAACCAGTCTGTTGATCCATGTCCAGTTCTAACTGTTGCTTCCTGACCTGCGTACAGATTTCTCAAGAGGCAGGTTAGGTGGTCTGGTATTCTCATCTCTTGCAGAATTTTCTACAGTTTATTGTAATCCACACAGTCAAAGGCTTTGGCATAGTCAAGAAAGCTGAAACAGATGTTTTTCTGGAACTCTCTTGCTTTTTCCATGATCCAGCGGAAGTAGGCAATTTGATCTCTGGTTTCTCTGCCTTTCCTAAAACCAACTTGAACATCAGGAAGTTCACGGTTCACATATTGTTGAAGCCTGGCTTGGAGAATTTTGAGCGTTACTTTACTAGTGTGTGAGATGAGTGCAATTGTGTGATAGTTTGAGCATTCTTTGGCATTGCCTTTCTTTGGGATTGGAATGAAAGCTGACCGTTTCCATTCCTGTGGCCACTGCTGAGTTTTCCAAATTTGCTGGCATATTGAGTGCAGCACTTTCACAGCATCATCTTTCAGGATTTAGCAACTAAACAACATCAATAGTAACAAAATCCCACAAGTAAGATTAAATGAATAAATTTCTTGAAAAAGACAAGGCTGACTTATGAAGAAATAAAGTCCCAAAGCCCTGTATCTATTAAAAAATGAAAAAGAATTTGTAGTTAAAAGCCTTCCACAAAGGAAAACTCCAGGTCCAGAAGGCTTCGTTAGTACATTCTACAAAATAGTTATGAAAAAAAAAAAAAACTTTCACAGCATCATCTTTCAGGATTTAGCAACTAAACAACATCAATAGTAACAAAATCCCACAAGTAAGATTAAATGAATAAATTTCTTGAAAAAGACAAGGCTGACTTATGAAGAAATAAAGTCCCAAAGCCCTGTATCTATTAAAAAATGAAAAAGAATTTGTAGTTAAAAGCCTTCCACAAAGGAAAACTCCAGGTCCAGAAGGCTTCGTTAGTACATTCTACAAAATAGTTATGAAAAAAAAAAAAAGAAAACTCCCACTAAATAAGCTGTCCCAGAAAGGTGAAGAAGAGGAAATTCTTCTCATATCATTCTATGAGTCTAGTATTATTTTGATACCAGAACCAGAAGAGGATATTAAGAGTAAACTACTGACCAATATCTATCATGAATCTAGATGAAAAAATATTTTAACAAATATTAACAGATTGAACACAATAATGCATAGAAAGATAATACATGATGAGAATAGGCTGGATTTATACTAGGAACACATGACTAAAGATTACAAAGTCAATGTACTAATTCACTGCATAACATATTAAAAAATAGAAGTTTTATGAAAATTTCAGATATATAGAAAATATATTTAATGAAAAGTTTTCAGGAAAGTAAAAATATAAGAGAACTTTCCTATCTTGATAAAAGTAATTTATGAAAAACTTATGCCCAATATCATATTTAAGACTGAAAGAATGAATGTTTTCCCTACAAAGTAAAAATAATATAAAATAGCAAGGATTTCTGCTCTCACACTGCTATTCAACATTGCATTGAAAGCTTTATCCAATGTAATATGCTGGGAAAGTAATGAAAGGCATAGAGATTTAGAAGGAAGAAACAAATTATATTTATTAGCAAATTGCCAATCATATGTATCAAATATGATAGAAGCTGGAAAGAAGCCGAAGAATTTAAGTGAGTTTAGCAAATGTTATAGGATATAAGATCAATGCACAATCAATAGTAGCAAAGAATAAAACAAAACTAAATTTTTTGTATTTTTATTATTTATACTATCCTGGCCAGGGGCTGAACCTATGGCCCCGCAGTGGAAGATTAGAACCTTCAACAGTGGATTGCCAGGGAAATTCCCAAGAAATTAAAATATTTTGAAGTTACCATTTATACTAATATAAAAAAAAAAAACAAGTATTGAGGGATAAATTTAACCAAAACTTATAAGAGCTCTATGTTGAAAACTACAAAATATTTTTTTTAATTTAAAGACCACAATAAATAGAGAATGTGTGTTTTTGGTCCCAAAATTCAATGTTGCTAATTTGTCAGTTCTCTATAAACTTATCTAAAAGTTGAATGCAATATGGTTAAAATTCTGAGTACATTCAATTTAATCTTCATTAAATTGACAAGCTAACTGTAAACTTCATATGGAAGTTATAAAAAAACTTTGAAAAAAGTAGTAAATGGACAGGGAGGCCTGGCGTGCTGCAATTCATGGGGTCGCAAAGAGTCGGACACGACTGTGCGACTGAACTGAACTGAAAGCTGTTAAGCGACCACAGTATTTATTTTATCTTAGTTCTCCTTAACTTCAAAATCCTATGTTAAAGAAATATTTAGAGTTCTGCCAAAGCTGGAAACACGTAAAGAATTTGTTCTCTTGTATAATACTGTGACAGAGCTATGTTCGGGTTGCTCTGTGGTTCACTTCACACATAAATACATTTAAGGAAGTTGGAGGTTAAGTGGAAGTTCTTTTATTTGTTAGTCATAACGATAAAATGAAAAGAAAACAGATTCTTTTTCTTAAATTGTAATGTTGAAAAACGATTTTTTTCAGATTCTCATTTAAAACAAAACTGTGAATTACAACATGTATATGTGTGTGTTCGTGTGTAGATAAGATACAAATGGACAAACACATGCATATTATATACACATGTATGTACACACACATATAGATATAAATAGACACCTGTATATCTATATACATATATGCACGTGTTACTATATACTTATACACATAGACATCTATATCCTGGAAAACGGAATGGCAACCCACTCCAGTATTCTTGCCTGGAGAATTCCATGGACAGAGGAGCCTGGAGGGCTACAGTCTGGGAATACAAAGAGTCAGACGTGATTGAGTGACTAAGCATGCATGCGTGCACACATACACACACACACACACACATTTATATATGTATTCACACACATTTATGTTACAAAACAGATCTAATTTTCAAAAAGAAACTAAATTTTAAAGTTAGTTTTTATTTAGTTTTTATTTTGCTCACATTCTTTGCTTGTAAATATAATGGCAAAGAGAAATGTTCAGTTTTCCTTTTTCACTCTTTGGCTTCCCCTCAAATATTTGTTGTCTTTATTTGATGACCGTGGTTCTCACAGTGAGGAAATCTCTAATGAAAGCTCCTGTTTTTATAGTGCTTTTTGAATCTCCCGTGAATTTGAGCCACTGTAATGTATTGGTGGGTTTGAATTTTCCCCTGAACACATCACAAACAAAACAGATTAGTTTTTATGACTGAAGTATTGCCTGTGTTAAGTATCTCTTTAGTCTTCCTGCAACTGTGGTGCCAAGAAGAAGAGACTGTAATATTTTCACGTGCTTCATTTTAATTGAATCAGCTGCAAGAACAAAATACTTTTTTAGATTGAGTGAGGATTGCTGCCTTGGTTCCAATTCACTGCTTTGTAACCAAATAGCTCTTCTTGGTCTAGATTTATTGTATTTCTACCTCCATGTGGAAGAATTTTATAGTCAGTCTTCTTTGGGACATTGGCTGCTGAACTCTTTCACTGACACTCTTCTCATTAGGCTACAGAGAAAATTAAATAGATTCTATCAGTCTCTTTCCTAACATTCTGGTGATACTTTATGGACTATAGGCTGAGAGGGAGGAAATTTAACTGTAACTTCTAAGAACTAATTCCCATTAGAGGAACAAAATATTTTATGTTTCTTGTCAGGGTGGATGTGGTGGCATGAATGGGAAGAATGCCTTCATCCCCTGTGAGCAAGATTAAAGCCCCAAACTTGACCTTAGAAGTGTTTTTCCTAGCACATTATCTACCACTTTTTAAAACAAATATGAAAGAGCCAAATATTCCCTAATTAGTGTTACTATATACCCTAGGCTTTAATCAGCAGAAACTCTGAGGTCAGCATTTACACTCACATTTGAGAATGGGGCACTTGGATCAGACTTTCCCTGCCTGGGAATCAGGCATAGCGTTCACAGGCTTTGGAGTCAAAAGTCCCACTCTTCACACCTCTCTTTTCCAGTTTCTATGTCTACGACCATAGACAAAGCCATCAATTTCTCTGAATACAAATGTATTCTTCTGTGATACAATGGGTTAGTATTAATTATTTTAGATAGAGAACAAGCTGAAGTTAGTGTGCTATCACAAAGAGATACAGAAACATGATGACTTAAGTAAGTAAGAAATTTACTTCTCTCTCATGAAAACAGTCCAGGGCTGAGAGGAGGCTTTGTAAACATTAACACATGGCTTCTATTGTGAGGCTAGGGTTAAGGCTGGTGATCATCATTTCTAGCCAGTGGAAGGTGAAGGGAGAATGAGGGCAAGCAGCTTCTCTGTTGAGTTTGTTGCCCATAATATACAATCAGTGTTGTTATTTCTTCCCCACTGGCCAGGGCTTGGCCAGAGGCGAACATGGCTGCATGTGAGTCTGAGAGAATGTGTTCCCAACTGGTAAGCCATGTGCCCAGCTAAAACTTGGAGGGACCTTTCTTTAAAAGCAAGAGATAAGAATGTATGTTAGAGAACAATGAACGTTCAACTCTAATGTTAAAATATGCAGATAACAAGATTTAAGAGGTATTGTCTGAAACCAGGTTAGGTATAAGGCATGTTGAAATAAATGTCATTAAATGCTCATGTATTTTAAATAATGGAATAATAATTTAATCTATACTTGTAGATTAAATAAAATAATTATTTAATCAGACACCTCCCAGAATCTGAATCAGACAAAGGAGCTTTGTCGGATGGTGTGAGCTTTCCTTGACTTCTCCCAAACTAGTGACTTCACGCCCACCTGAGCAAAAAAATGAAAGATACTCTCTATGACCTAGAAGAGATCCAGGGAAAATTACAAGAAAATTTCATGCAGCAATAGGCCCTTGAAGAACAAACACAGGTTGAATTCCCGGAAGCTCCATCTTCTTCCTCATGCTCACTGCCTGACCAGAGCCACCTTGCACCCAAGAGGGTTTCCTCATCTGCTCGAGAGACCATCATCAGTCCAAACTTCGACCTTGGGAGCCTCTCCCGTAATCTGAAGGTGTCCACAGATCACTGGACGGTGACTGTATCTCACTTCCCACACTCCTGACCTTGGAATCCTGAGAGGTTTGCCTCCAGCCAAGCCTTGTGTTTCCAGGCCCTCTCTTCTGGGCAGCAGTATTGGGAAGTGGACACTCAGCATTGTAGCCACTGGACAGTTGGGGTGACCTTGTGGAGGGATGAAGAAAAGCCAGGCCTAGGAAGGACCACAGACTCTTGCTGTGTAGAGTGGAAAGGAACCAGCCAGCTCTCTGCACGGTGCACAGTCAAGGAAACTGTCCTCAACTCACACAGACCTAGTGTGGTGGACATCTGGCTAGGCCTTGAGGAGGGAAAGCTTGCCTTTTATTCTGTGGCTGATTAGGCGAAGCCTCTGTATGAGTGCCCAGTCTCTGTCTCTTTTCCTCTGCACCTTGTCTTCTGCCTGCATGACTTATACCCTGGAAATTCTCTGACTATAAGGCAAATGAACATGTAAACATTCCTTGGGTGTTAAAACATGTTGATTTCCCAGTCTCTCAGCCTTCAGGCTTCCCAGGTGGGAAGCTTGTGATAAAGTGATAAAGAATCACTTTATCACTAGTGAAGCTAGTGATAAAGAATCAGTCTGCCAATGCAGGAGAACTAAGGGATGTGGGTTCTATCCCTGGGTTGGGAGATTCCCCTGGAGGAGGAAATGGCAGTGCACTCCAGTATTCTTGCTTGGAAATCCCCATGGACAGAGGAGCCTGGAAGGCTGCAGTCCATGAGGTCACAGAAAGTCGGACACGACTAAAGTGATTTAGCACACAGCATGCTTGTAAATAGAAGCTCTTAGAAGTTTCTTAATTAAAGTTTTAGAAAATACATTCATGTGTTTTTTTCTATCTGCTAAAGCAAATGTTTAAATTGAAGAACTTGAACAAGTCAGTTTTCACAGTTAGCAAAGACAGAGGTAAACACAAAATAACCAAAGAGTAGGACACACTTACATAGGAGATTTTCAACTATTTTAGACTATAATGTAGCAAATAATACAGTTTGAAACAAAATTGTATAGCATCATGATGGTCATCAATTTTAGAATCAGAAAAATATCATTTGGGTTTCCAGGTCAATCTCTTTTACTAGCAGTGTAGTCTTAAAGCAAGTATTTTTCCTTTTAAGGACAGTGTTAATTTTTTTTTTTTAATATATGGATCTATACAATAAACACTCATACACCCGCCACTAACAATATAACACTCTTTTTCTGTTTAAATTTGATCTTATCAATCCCCTTGAACAAATAAAAAAAGACTGCAAATAAAATTGAGTTCCTTTTATACTCCTTTAGCCAGCTATTGTGATTTGTATATAGCCTATTATGTATTTTTAGACGTATTTTGCATGTATACCTATGGATCTTATATATGTTATTGTTCAGTCACTACGTTGTGTCCAACACATTGAGACTCCATGGACTGCAGCACACCTGGAGTTTGGGCAAACTCATGTCCATTGAGTCACTGATGCCATCCGATCATCTCATCCTTTGTTGTCTCCTTCTCCTCCTGCGCTCAATCTTTCCCAGCATCAGAGTCTTTTCCAATATGTATCTTGTATATGAAAATATGTGTATCTATCTTTATTTGATGTTCTCCTCTTCTCTTCTGTGACTTACCTGTTTCTCACTGAGCATTTTTTAAAATGTCATTTTCCTGTTGATATGTGAGTATCGTAATTAATCAAATATCTAATGCTTTTCTCTATCATATATGTTGCAAATATGTTTTCTGTGTTTTTCACTTCATTTAAAATTTTCTTGTGATGCCTTGCTCTACAGTTTTATTTTGTATTTGACACCAATGAAAGTATTTTCTTTTTACTTGTAAACATTTTCATTTGTTTTTAAAAGACATGTTTCCTACTCTGAGGCTGTAAAATATTCTTCCATAGGTTCTTTTGAAAGGTTTGAAAGTTTTTTATTTGAAGCATTTAAATCTTTAATCCATCTGGAATTTATTTTTATGAGGTGTGATAAAGCAGTCTAATTTTATTTTTCCATATGGATAGCTAATTATTACAACACTATTTATTGAATATGTAACATTCACCACTTCCTATTCTATTTCCTTTTTTACATACTTTCTCTTCTCCTCTTCTCTCAAGTTCATACCACTCCTCTACCTTCCCTTTTACAGCCATTCACCTTATCTATTTTTTGCTTCTTTCCTATTTCTTTTTCCTCCTTTTCCCTCTTCTTGTCTTCTTCCTCTTCTTTTTATAATAATAATATTATGTAATTAGTGGATGTACTAAGTTAAAATACCAAATAAAATAATAAGTGTAAATAAATAAGCTACAATAATAGGCAAATCAATAATTATTCCCTCCAAAGTTCAACAAAGATATCCATTGTTGATTTATTTTTTATTCAGTAGATTTTTATTAAGCATCTATTTGGTTGAAGGCACTAGGGATTCCAAAGTGAACAAAAAAGAGAAGATCTCCAGTCTAAAGATGTTTAAAAAAACACATGCAAAGATCAAAACCTCTTTATTAAGATAGGTACAGTTTTTAGAAGCAGTTAACTGGTCACCTCTAATGCATTTTCAAGAGTTACAGATGAATAAATGTTATATAAATATATATAATTGTTAAATATATATGTAAAATAATTATATATATATATATATATATATATTACTATACAGATATACTTCTATCTAGGAGTATGTGAACTGTGAACTTCCAGATGTTCAAGCAGGATTTAGAAAAGGCAGAGAAACCAGAGATCAAATTGCCAACATCCACTGGATCATTGAAAAAGCAAGAGAGTTCAAGATAAACTTCTGCTTTATTGACTATGTCAAAGCCTTTGACTGTGTGGATCACAACAAACTGTGGAAAATTCTTAAAGAGATGGGAACACCAGACAACCTGACCTGCCTCCTGAGAAATCTGTATTCAGGTCAAGAAGCAACAATTAGAAATGGACATGGAACAACAGACTGGTTCCAAATCAGGAAAGGAGTACATCAAGGCTGTATATTGTCACCTTGCTTATTTAACATATATGCAGAGTACATCATGAAGAATGCTGGGCTGGATGAAGCACAAGCAGGAATCAAGATTACCAAGAGAAATAACAATAACCTCAGATATGCAAAAACCTCAGATGACACCATTCTTATGGCAGAAAGCGAAGAAGAACTAAAGAGCCTCTTGATGAAAGTGAAAGAGGAGAGTGAAAATGTTGGCTTAAAACTCAACATTCAGAAAACTAAGATCATGGCATCTGTCCTATTACTTCATGGCAAATAGATGGGAAACTGTGACAGACTTTATTCTTTTGGGCTCCAAAATCACTGCAGATGGTGACTGCAGCCATGAAATTAAAAGACGCTTGCTTCTTGGAAGAAAAGTTATGACCAACCTAGACAGCATATTAAAAAGCAGAGACATTACTTTGCCGACAAAGGTCTGTACAGTCAAAACTATGGTTTTTCAAATAATCATTTATGGATGTAAGAGTTGAACTATGAAGAAAGCTGAGTGCCAAAGAATTGATGCTTTTGAACTGTGGTGTTGGAGAAGACTCTTGAGAGTCCCTTGGACTGCAAGGAGATCCAACCAGTCCATCGTAAAGGAGATCAGTCCTGAATGTTCATTGGAAGGAGTGATGTTGAAGCTGAAACTCCAGTACTTTGGCCACATAATGTGAAGAGCTGACTCATTTAAAAAGACCCTGATGCTGGGAAAGATTGAAGGCAGGAGAAGAAGGGGATGAAAAAGGGTGAGATGGTTGAATGGCATCACTGACTCAATGGACAGGAGTTTGAGTAAGCTCCGGGAGTTGGTGATGGACAGAGAGGCCTGGAGTGTTGCAGTCCATGGGGTCACAAAGAGTCAGACAGGACTGAGCGACTGAACTATTTGTAAATATAAATTTTTGTTATAGTCTGGGATATAGTTAAACACATATTAAAAGAAATAAAACTTTTGTGGCTCCTAGGTGGCCACATAAGTGGTAAAAAATCTGCATGTCAATGCAGGAGACTTGTGTTCACTCCCTGGGTTGGGATGATCCTCTGGAGGAGGAAATGGCAACCCACTCCAGTATTCTTGCATGAGAAATACCATGGACAAAGCAGGCTTGTGGGCTGTAGTCCATGAGTTTGCAAAGAGTCAGACATGGCTAAGGCACACACATACAAATAAGACTTTGACTTTCTCTTGCCTGTTTTAAAGACCTAATTTCCCCAATGAAGAATGTAAAAAACAGTCTGAATTCAGGTTTCTAATCTTGTAATAAAGACTGACACATTATTCTCCCATTGTCGGTGGTAATATTGTATTGAGTTAATTTTAATCTTATAAAATTATAATTACTTTAAATAGAAATGTATGTGTCTGACACCAGTTACAATCCACAGCTAAGATATTTCTTCAGAGTGCATGAAGCATTATTATGTATATTAAACAAATAAGCTAGACCTTACTTAAGGGAATTAAAGAAATTCAACTTGACTGTATCACTACACTTTTCAATACTCAGCAAACTCTGACAGCTTTATCTCCCAGTGGCTATAATATACAAAGATTATTTTTTCTTGCAGAAATATGTTTGTCTGTCTTCCCTGAGGCTGCATCTACCTGTAATAATTTTTTGATATTTTTAAGAGCCAAAAATAGGTTTTGGTGAAACAAAGCATGGCTTAATTTGATAAAACAACAAAAGAAGAAAAAAAGGAGCAGGAGGTGAACTATAAGTGGAAAAGATAAAGCATAAGTGGAAAATCTCATCCCATTATTGAAAAGACACCCGAGTTTTGTTCTTTAGAGATTATAATGTTATCAGACCACTCTTAAGAAATTTTAAGTTGTAGTAGTTCCCTGTTTAGTCTCCATTTCACTACAGTGATTGTAGTAACCCACAATCAACTCATGATCCAAAACTACTAAATAGAAAATTTCAGATATTAAAAATGCATGCATTTTAAATTGCCTGCCATACTGAGTAGCATGAGGGAATCTCACATTATCCTTCTCCTTCCTGCTCAGGAGTAGGATGACATCATCCCTTTATCCAGAGTATTTAAGTTGTACAGGATCTTTGCCTTGTTAGTATGTATAGACAAAAACATAGCACATATAGAGTTTGGTACTATCCCTGATTTTAGGTATCCACTGGCGCCTTGAAATGAATGACCTGCAGATAAGAGGAGACTGTTCAGTTAACATCAGTCAAATTCTGACCTTGGAGATTTTACCTGTACTTTGTAAGCCAGTTTGGCTTCTTGGCAAATCTCATGTGATTTTTTTAGTTAAAAAAATTTTTTTAAAAAAGAGAGAGAGAGAAAAGATAAATACTTTTGCTAGATCCTTAGTCCTTAAGGCTTGTCAACTTGCTTAATCCTAGCTTAAATTCATTTATATATGTTAATAAATATTTTCAATCATTTTATATATCAAACTTTAAATTTGGTTTAAATAAATAAACAATAACTGGTTCAGATCAGTAAGAAATAATCTTTGACCAATCTCTTGTCATTTAAACCAAAAAGAAAAAGCTGCTCATAAGAAAAAAACAGAATTAATTGCAAGAAGTATTGTGATATTAGTTCGTTTGAAATTAGTATGATTAAGATTTGTAAACTTACTTGAGCAAGTTAGAGAAGGTGACTATTGAGCTTTGAAACAAAAGATGATTTATGTTCATCAGAGGCCAATTTGGGATACAGTGGAAACAAAATTAGAAGTAAGCATTGTCACATAGAATTATGTGTTCTGAGCAAAGGTACACAGGTATACATTAGCCCAGGATATACAATTATGTGTTCTGAGCAAAGGTACACAGGTATACATTAGCCCAGGATATACAAAGAGGTGTAAGAATTGTATTATTGTTGTTTTAATGGCAAAGCAATAAAGATGCAGGAGTAACCCTACTAAAAGCTATAATGGATAAAACCAGTATCATAATCTCAGGAAAACTTGAGTACCTAAGCATCAAAAAAACTTCATCTTGAAACTTGAAATGTTTAAATGAGATAACATTCTTAGACACATGCATAAATCGGTCATCATTTAGGAAATAATTGCAGAAGTTTATTTTGAGAAATAGTGAGAATCTAAACATATGCAGTGTAAATGGATATGGAGAAAATGTTTCTGATGTAAGCAGTAATAAAGATTGAACTGGCAGGTTTCTATTAGATACAGGGATATGAGGGAATATAGTCAGAGGAGACCCATTCACTAACAAGAGCATATAGTAATTACACAAAGAAGGGTTTGTGAGAGATAAAGAATTGTGTGTAGGAAAAAACTCGATCTGAAGGGTAGGGTAGCAGATGGATGATTTACTAAAATTGGGACTTTAGGAATTTTAATGGACAAAACTGAAAATAAGATTGATGTCAGGAAACATTTAACAGGAGGCTTCCTGTGTGCTGTTTTGGATCTGTCAGGAATTCTCTGTTCCTTATTAATTCCTGAATATTCAGGAATTAAGAGGAGAGGCAAGCCTCTCCCAGGAACTGAGGAATCCAGGCATTTCCTTCCTTCGTTTTTCTATATGGTGATAAGTACCCTCTTCCTTAAGTGGTCGAACAAGAGATGGCAAGAGTGAACTTTGACATTCCGGGAATCAGTGAACTAAAATGGACTGGAATGGATGAATTTAACTCAGATGACCATTATATTTACTACTACAGGCAGAAATCCCTTAAAAGAAATGGAGTAGCCATCATGGTCAACAAAAGAGTCCGAAATGCAGTACTTGGATGCAATCTCAAAAACAACAGAATGATCTCTGTTCGTTTCCAAGGCAAACCATTCAGTATCACAGTAATCCAAGTCTACACCCCAACCAGTAATGCTGAAGAAGCTGAAGTTTAATGGTTCTGTGAAGACCTACAAGACCTTTTAGAACTAACACCCAAAAAAAGATGTCCTTTTCATTATAGGGGACTGGAATGCAAAAGTAGGGAGTCAAGAAACACCTGGAGTAACAGGCAAATTCGGTCTTGGAATACAGAATCAAGCAGGGCAAACTAATAGAGTTTTGCAAGAAAATGCACTGGTCATAGCAAACACCCTCTTCCAACAACACAAGAGAAGACTCTACACATGGAGATCTCCAGTTGGTCAACACCGAAATCAGATTGATTATATTCTTTGCAGCCAAAGATGATGAAGCTCTATACAGTCAGCAAAAACAAGACCGGGAGCTGACTGTGGCTCAGATCATGAGCTCCTTATTGCCAAATTCAGACTTAAATCGAAGAAAGTAGGGAAAACCACTAGACCATTTAGTTATGACCTAAATCAAATTCTTTATGATTATACAGTGGAAATGAGAAATAAATTTAAGGGCCTAGATCGATAGATAGAGTGCCTGATGAACTATGGAATGAGGTTCGTGACATAGTACAGGAGACAGGGATCAAGACCATCCCCATGGAAAAGAAATGCAAAAAGCAAAATGGCTGTCTGGGGAGGCCTTACAAATACCTGTGAAAAGAAGAGGTGAAAAGCAAAGGAAAAAAGGAAAGGTATAAACATCTGAATGCAGAGTTCCAAAGAATAGCAAGAAGGGATAAGAAAGTCTTCCTCAGTGATCAAAGCAAAGAAATAGAGGAAAACAACAGAATGGGAATGACTAGAGATCTCTTCAAGAAAATCAGAGATACCAAGGGAAGATTTCATGCAAAGATGAGCTCGATAAAGGACAGAAATGGTCTGGACCTAACAGAAGCAGAAGATATTAAGAAGAGGTGGCAAGAATACACAGAAGAACTGTACAAAAAAGAGCTCGACCCAGATAATCATGATGATGTGTTGACTAATCTAGAGCCAGACATCCTGGAACGTGAAGTCAAGTGGGCCTTAAAAAGCATCACTATGAACAAAGCTAGTGGAGGTGATGGAATTCCAGTTGAGCTATTTCAAATCCTGAAAGATGATGCTGTGAAAATGCTGCACTCAATTGGCCAGCAAATCTGGAAAACTCAGCAGTGGCCACAGGACTGGAAAAGGTCAGTTTTCATCCCAATTCCAAAGAAAGGCAATGCCAAAGAATGCTCAAACTACCGCACAATTGCACTCATCTCACACTAGTAAAGCACAAAGATCATGGCATCTGGTCCCATCACTTCATGGAAAATAGATGGAGAAACAGTGGAAACAGTGTCAGACTTTATTTTGGGGGGCTCCAAAATCACTGCAGATGGTGACTGCTGCCATGAAATTAAAAGATCCTTACTCCTTGGAAGAAAAGTTATGACCAACCGATATAGCATATTCAAAAGCAGAGACATTACTTTGCCAACACAGCTCCGTCTAGTCAAAGCTATGGTTTTTCCAGTGGTCATGTATGGATGTGAGAGACTGTGAAGAAAGCTGGGCGCTGAAGAATTGATGCTTTTAAACTATGGTGTTGGAGAAGACTCTTGAGAGTCCCTTGGACTGCAAGAAGATCCAACCAGTCCATTCTGAAGGAGATCAGCCCTGGGATTTCTTTGAAAGGAATGATGCTAAAGCTGAAACTCCAGTACTTTGGCCACCTCATGCAAAGAATTGACTCATTGGAAAGGACTCTGATGCTCAGAGGGATTGGAGGCAGGAGCAGAAGGGGACGACAGAGGATGAGATGGCTGGATGGCATCACTGACTCGATGGACGCGAGTCTGAGTGAACTCCAGGTGTTGGTGATAGATAGGGAGGCCTGGCATGCTGCCATTCATGTCGTTGTAAAGAGTTGGATATGACTGAGTGACTGACCTGAACTGAACTGATGTAACTTATTTGCTCCATTTTTTTCATGAAAGATAGTAAAGATGGCCAAAAAAAAGTGCTCGAAAATCATAGGTTTAAATACATTAGTTAGAAATTACCATATGAAATAATGTGTATGCAGCATAGAAATTTAGTAGTCTCTTTCATCCACATTTTATCATTCACTATCCATATCTCTGTATCAGGCTCCTCTGCTGCTAAGTCACGTCAGTCGTGTCCGACTCTGTGTGACCCCATAGACAGCAGCCTACCAGGCTCCAGTCCCTGGGATTTCCAGGCAAGCATACCGGAGTGGGTTGCCATTTCCTTCTCCAGTGCAGGAAAGTGAAAAGTAAAAGTGAAGTCGCTCAGTCGTGTCCGACTCTTTGCGACCCCATGGACTGTAGCCCACCAGGCTCCTCCATCCATGGGATTTTCCAGGCAAGAGTACTGAAGTGGGCTGCCATTGCCTTCTCCGATAAGGTAGACAAGGTAAACATTATTTTTAATTCTCTTTTTCACTATTGGAAATAGGCTGAACAGAATCTCAGGACATGTCAGTGATGGTACAAAATTAATAAATGGCATTCAGAATCAGAATCCAGGTCTTGTTTGCTTCAACACTGAACTTATACCCCAACTAACTTGTAGTGAACAGACACTGTTTGATAGTAATTTTCTTCTTTTTCTTTATTGCTAGAAGTTTCTTGCATATAAATTGTTGTCCATTGTTAGGTCATTTCAAGCTTTCTTCAGACTCAAATATGGCACAGAACTTTTTATTCCCTATTGTACTTTTATACAAATGTGCATCTTTACTGATAAAGTGGACTTGAATATTGAGGCAATATTCTGAAAGTAAGGCTGAACAGAATCTCAGGACATGTCAGTGATGGTACAAAATTAATAAATGGCATTCAGAATCAGAATCCAGGTCTTGTTTGCTTCAACACTGAACTTATACCCCAACTAACTTGTAGTGAACAGACACTGTTTGATAGTAATTTTCTTCTTTTTCTTTATTGCTAGAAGTTTCTTGCATATAAATTGTTGTCCATTGTTAGGTCATTTCAAGCTTTCTTCAGACTCAAATATGGCACAGAACTTTTTATTCCCTATTGTACTTTTATACAAATGTGCATCTTTACTGATAAAGTGGACTTGAATATTGAGGCAATATTCTGAAAGTTTCAAAGCAAGAACAAAACAAACAAAAACCCAACCACGATTTTAGGCTTAATATTTTTCTTTTCAGTCTGGCAATATATATATATATTTTTTTTTAAATTTTTTTTTTCTTTCTTCTAATCCTGACTTGTTCTGGTAATTGCCACAAACACTTCATTTCATTTTCTTTCTATCTACTTAAGTCTGGGTAGCTTTCTGCCTACTGCTATCAGCCAATGTTCTGATGGAAAAAACTATGTTTAATGGCAGTAAAGGACACACTGATTGCCTCTAATGAATGGACTTTGTGATTGTGGGTTTCCAACAGAACCTTTAAGAGTAAGCCTGTTCAGGCCGTGCCTGAATGGCAATAGCACTGTGGTAAGTTTTTTTCCCCTGCTGTTCACTAAAAGCTTTCATCCTGAAAAGACTTCACCTCTTCATGCTAAATAAATGTTGAAACATTTAATGGAAAAATTATAAATTTTTTAGGAATAGTATAAGAAAACATATTATAAAACCCAAAACCTTGTCCAGAACTATAAATTTAGTTGAATGGTTGATACATTTGGATTTCTGAAGCTTTTTTATTATAGTAAATGAGAACAGTTTCAGATATATACTTACAGATTTCAGAATGCATTTAAGCCAGTATTAGTTGCTGGAAGAATTTTTGGCTAATCCTGAATATATTAAACAGATATCTTTAAAAAAAAGTTTGTCTCTGAGTAGGAGGTTATGAAGCATGTCTAGAAAATATGCATAATAATAGATAGCATTCTCACCAAAACTTACCAACTTTCAAATTTCTCTTTATATTATTTTTCCTTCTAGTTCCCTTTCCTTATTTTTGTTTTCTTTTCTTCTTTCCTCTGTTCCCTTTATCTTTCTTTTTTAGATTTCAGTTCAGTTCAGTTCAGTTGCTCAGTTGCTCAGTCGTGTCCGACTCTTTGTGACCCCACAAATCGCAGCATGCCAGGCCTCCCTGTCCATCACCAACTCCCAGAGTTCACTTNAAAAACACCAATACAGTATACCTACACATATATATGGAATTTAGAAAGATGGTAATGATAAACCTGTACACAAGACAGCAAAAGAGACACAGATGTATAGAACGGCCTTTTGGACTCTGTGGGAGAGGGAGAGGGTGGGTTGGGTTGGCAGAGTGGCAGTGTAACATGTATGATATCATAAGTGAAATGAATCGCCAGTCCAGGTTTGATGCAGGATGCAGGATGCTTGGGACTGATGCATGGGGATAATCCAGAGAGAAGGTGTGGGGCGGGAGGGGGGAGGTGGGGGTCGGGATTGGGCGTTCATGTACACTTGTGGCTGATTCATGTCAATGTATAGCAAAATGAATACAGTATTGCAAAGCAAAACAAACTAAAAAATAAAAATTAATTAAAGAGAAAAAATAAAAATAAAACCATTCATGGAACAAAGGACTGGTTCCAAATTTGGAAAAGAGTACATCAAGGCTGTATATTGTTCACCTGCTTATTTAACTTATATGCAGAGTACATCATGTGAAATGCCAGGATAGATGAATCACAAGCTGGAATCAAAATTGCCAGGAGAAATATCAACAACTTCAATAATATAGTGGAGAAGACAATGGCAACCCACTCCAGTACTCTTGCCTGGAAAATCCCATGGATGGAAAAGCCTGGTAGGCTATAGTCCATGACACGACTGAGTGACTTTACTTTCACTTTTCACTTTCATGCATTGGGAAAGGAAATGGCAACCCACTCCAGTGTTCTTGCCTGAAGAATCCCAGGGACGAGAGAGCCTTGTGGGCTGCCATCTATGAGGTCGCACAGAGTCAGACACGACTGAAGTGACTTAGCAGCAGCAATAATGTAGATGAAACCACTTTAATGGCAGTAAGTGAAGAGGAACTAAAGACCCTATTAATGAAAGTAAAAAAGGAGAGTGAAAAGTTTGCTTAAAACTCAGTATTCAAAAACCAAAATCGTGGCATCTGTCATATCATATCATGGCAAACAGATGGGGAAAACGTGGCCATGAGATTAAAGATGTTTGCTCCTTGGAAGAAAAGCTATGTCAAACCTAGACAGTATTGTAGGAAAAAAGAAAACAGAGAAATCACTTTGCTGAGAAAGGTCTGCTTAGTTAAAGCTGTGGTTTTTCCAGTAGTCATGTATGGATGTGAGAGCTGGACCATAAAGAAGGCTGAGCATCAAAGAACTGATGTTTTTGAACTATAGTGCTGGAGAAGACTCTTGAGATTCCCCTTGGACAAAGAGGGGATTGAACCAGTCAATCCTAAAGGAAATCAACCCTGAATATTCTTTGGAAGCTGAAGCTCCAATACTTTGGCCACCTGACAGAAAGACCTGATTCACTTGAAAAGAGCCTGATGCTGGGGGAAAATGAGGTTAAGTGGAGAAGGAGGTGACAGAGGATGAGACGTTAGTTGGCATCACTGACTCAATGGAAATGAGTTTAATCAAACTCAGGGAGATAGTGATGGACAGAGAAGACTGGCATGGTGCAGTTCATTGGTTTGCAAAGAACTGGAAATAACTTAGCAACTCAACAAAAATAATCATCTTCTCAATATATGACTGGATAAATAATTAAAATTTAGTTGAGGTTTTCATCCATATTCAAGAAATATTTTAGTCCGCAATTCCATTTTTTTGTAACATCTGTGTCTGATTTTGCTACTGAAGTAATTCTGACCTTTAAAATTAATTGGCAAGTGTATCCTCTTATTTTTGAAAGGATTCATATTTAACTCATATTATTTCCTTTTAAAATATTTCATATAATTCTTCAGTGAAGCCAAGTGTGACTAGAGTTTATCTTGTGGGAAGATTTATTATGCATTACTCAATTAATTATCATAACCTTATTCAGGTTTTTTATCTGATTTTTAATAACCTGTAAGGTCTATAGCCTGTCCACACCCTCTAATTTTAATTATATTGGCTTAAAATTTGTTATTTTCTTGTACTTTTAGTATCTTTAGCAAATATAATGATATCTCCATTTTTATTCTTAACAATGGCAAATTAGATCTCTTCTTTTTCAAATTGGTAAAACTAAACTTTTATCAATTTTACTGAACTTTCATAGAAAGTCACTTTTTGCTTCCACTGATTTAATTTTATTCCATTTTGTATTCCAAATAAACATACAATGTGTCTGATAAACACACATTTTCCATCTTACATGGAAACATAATAATTCTGAACAATCAAAAGCCCTTCCAGCTTCTAGGGACATAAATGTCTTTCAGAACTGCTCAGAAGGTAGAAATTGAATATGCCATCCAAGTTATAATAGTCTACCTAGAATCACTCAAGCATTCCCTGTCAAATCATCTCTAGATGGTGTTGGAATAATCCTGTCTGATTATCTCCTTATATCTTCTGGAGGAATTTTCTCTGTGGTTTACTAAAATTTTGTTCTTTAATACCCCTTTCTATCTAATAAACTTCATTGATCAAACACATGTAAATTCTTACTTTTATACTTTTATGGAGGCTGTATTAGTTAGAGTTTTCCAGAGAAACAGAACCAATAGGAAATGTTGGTTTTATCCTTTTATAACTGGCTTACATAATTATGGAGGATATCAAGTCCAAATCTTCAGAGATAATGTTCCAGTTCAAAGGTTATCAGCCAGGAAAATTTCCTGTTACTTAGGAGACAATCAGCCTTTTTTTCTATCCAATCCTTCCACTGATTGGATGAGGCCCACCCACCTGGGTTGGTTTACTGGTTTACTCAGTCTTCCAACTTAAATGTCAGTCTCATCAAAAAATCCTCAAGGACACGCCCAATATATAAGTTGAATATCTGAGCATTCTGTGGCCCAGTAAAGCTGATACATAAAAGTAATTGTCACAGGGGTCAAAAATGGCAAATGAAAATAAAATCTCATTCTCAATTAGCTTACATCTCATTCAACAAATCACAGACATTTACTCCATATTCTCCATATCCAATATTCCACCACCCAGACACACCTGGTGAATATTTCATGAATAAGCCAAAATAAAATGTGAAAGGGTTTTACCCTGGCAATACAATAGGTTGGTAAGAACCTGAATTCAAAAGCAGATTAGGATTTTGAACCAGGATTCAATTTTGTCACCAGATGTAACCTCTGTAACCTAATGCACATTATATAATCAAGTGATTCTCAAGAGTCTTCTCCAACACCACAGTTCAAAAGCATCAATTCTTAGGTGCTCAACATTTTTTTAGTCAAACTCTCACATCCATACATGACTACTGGAAAAACCATAGCTTTGACTAGACAGAACTTTGTCAGCAAAATAACATCTCTGCTTTTTAATATACACACTTTCATGCATTGGAGAAGGAAATGGCAACCCACTCCAGTATTCTTGCCCAGAGAATCCCAGAGACAGAGGAGCCTGGTGGGATGCTGTCTATGGTGTTGCACAGAGTCAGACATGACTGAAGCAACTTAGCAGCAGCAGCAGCAGGTTAGTCATAGGTTTTCTTCCAAGGAGTAAGCGTCTTTTAATTTCATGGCTGCAGTCATCATCTTCAATGATTCTGGAGCCAAAAAAAATAAAGTCTGTCACTTTCCATAGTTTTCCCACCTATTTTCCATGAAGTGATAGGACAGGATGCCATGATCTTCATTTTCTGAATGTTGTCTTAAGCCAGATTTTTCACTCTCCTCTTTCACTTTCATCAAGAAGCTCTTCAGTTCCTCTTTGCTTTCTTCCATATAGGTGGTATCATCTGCATATCTGAGGTTATTGATATTTTTCCCTGCAATCTTGATTTCAGCTTGTGCTTCATCCAGCCTGGCACTTCACATGATGTACTCCTTATATAAGTTAAATAATCAGGGTGACAATATATAGCTTTGACGTACTCCTTTCCCAATTTGGAACCAGTCCTTTGTTCTATGAGCAATTCTAACTGTTGCTTCCTGACATGCATGCCAGTTTCTCAGGAGGAAGGAAAGGTGGTCTGGTATTCCCATCTCTTTGTGAATTTTCCAGTTTGTTGTGATCCACACAGTCAAAGGCTTTGGCATAGTCAATAAAGCAGAAATAGATGTTTTTCTGGAACTCTCCTGCCTTTATGACCAATAGATGTTTACCATGTCACTGTCACTAAGATACAGTGACTTTAATTAGAATAAAATCAAACATCTTGCCCAGGGTTGTAAAATCCAGTATTATCTGACCTGGGACTAATCCTCAGACTCATACTGCTTTACTCCTGTGCCCACTATATTTTAGTCATCCTGGTCTTCTTCTTATTTCTTGGAAAACCCAAGCTTGTTCTTCTAAAAGTCTTTGAAATAGCTGCTCTCTCTGCTTGGCATAATCTTCAGCTATCTCTGTCTTCCTCTAGTCACTCAGATCTCATCTCAAATAGTGTCTCCTCAAAAAGTTTTTTCTTTTCCCATCATGATTCTTAGTTGTGCATTTCACTATGTGATGTTGGTTCCTAATTTGTCAATCCCAATCATTAGAACTGTGGTTGGCACAGAGGAAGCATTCAATAAATGTTTTTTATGTAAAGGAAGGAATTATTTGAGGTCACCTAAAATGCCACCTCATCATCATGCTTACCTCCTCTCTTTTCATTTATATTCATTGGTGTATGATTATAAAGTTCTATAGATTCAAATTGGTAAATAAGCATAAGCTTCTTTTTTTTTAAGCTTAAAATCCACAGATCTTAAGAATAACTTGTAGACCTATTGAGTCTCTTTATCTTAAGAAATAACAACTAAATTTGCCAGTATAGTATTTTTCAATTATTGGTTTAACTACCTATGGCCATTTTGTTGAATAATAATGTTTTCTTTTCTATAGATTTTTTTTTTCTTTGTTCAGCTGAATGGCTGAACACATGTGTATCTATTATTAAGGAGTCTTAGCTTTGACCACTATAATCAATCACTGCAAGGCACAGTCCCCTAAATGTTGCTTTTTCTTGCCTCAGTGGGTATTTAAATTTCCTATTAGAAATCACTGGGGTAAAAAGCTACCAAGTATCTTAGCAATTTCAGAAGGTTACATGAATAACAATATACTATTTTAAAATGTAGACTAAAGACAGGATAGTTAACCAAAAAGTTACTTTTTTGGTATAAAATTGAAACTTTGAAATTGGAAATGCAGAATAGCTTTTAAGCCTGCATTCTTATTTTTCTTGCCCCCAGGAGAAAAGAGCTCAGTCCTATTTTAAATTAATTCTGTGATACAATTTCTCATGAAAATTTTTTAAGTTTGACTTTTCCTAAAACTTGTCACTCTGGTGGTTATATTTTCCTAATCATGATAAGAAATAAAAATATATTTCTACCAGGCACTTAATTCCATTAGTACAGGTCCTTAACTGAGAGCGCCTTTTAACATAAACCAAAAATATTTTGTATGGTCACTGAGTGATGGCAAAATGGTAACAAAACTTCGGATGATAATTGTTTCTAATCAAATTAACCATAAAGCAGCATATATTGCAGATAATTAGGTAGTTATTGGATTAGTTGTGTTTTTTTAACCCCAGACATTAACTCATGCCTAAATTATTACAAGGTAACATCAGTGGATGTGTTAGCGTCTTCCTTTAGTCTTTTTTTTTTTTTTTAATTCTTTGGTCTTTTTCAATCACAAAGTAAATAATGTTTTAAAAGCACAAATAATACCATGGTACTCCTGTACTCAAATCATCAAATATATTTATTTTTCAGAGAATGAAAACCAAAAATCCAAAATTGTCACACTATTACTATGAGCTTTACCTTGATTGATTTAATTTAAATACAATACTAGATTGGAACTTTTTTCTCAAAGTCTGCTTAAATGTCATGACTTATCATTTGGATTCTAAAACCATTCCTATCTTTCAAACCTTACAAGACCCCCAAATTTAGATTTCTCTAATTCTTCCCTTCTCTGCTAGCAAATCAGCCCATTTCTTTTTGGAACTTGTTTCTTTCTTCAATATCTTTCCAAATGTGGGCAAAGGTAACCAACATACAATACAAATCTCGTTTTTCCCTTCTGGGCTTCTAATATTCACCTTCTACACTGAGGAGGTTGGCTTAAAGCTCAACATTCAGAAAACGAAGATCATGGCATCTGGTCCCATCACTTCATGGGAAATAGATGGGGAACAGTAGAAACAGTGGTCAGACTTTATTTTGGGGGGCTCCAGAATCACTGTAGATGGTGACTGCAGCCATGAAATTAAAAGATGCTTACTCCTTGAAAGAAAAGTTATGAACAACCTAGATAGTATATTCAAAAGCAGAGACATTCCTTTGCCGACTAAGGTCCGTCTAGTCAAGGCTATGGTTTTTCCTGTGGCCATGTATGGATGTGAGAGTTGGACTGTGAAGAAGGCTGAGCACCGAAGAATTCATGCTTTTGAACTGTGGTGTTGGAGAAGACTCTTGAGAGTCCCTTGGACTGCAAGGAGATCCAACCAGTCCATTCTGAAGGAGATCAACCTGGGATTTCTTTGGAAGGAATGATGCTCAAACTGAAGCTCCAGTTTGGCCACCTCATGCGAAGAGTTGACTCATTGGAAAAGACCCTGATGCTGGGAGGGATTGAGGGCAGGAGGAGAAAGGGACGACCGAGGATGAGATGGCTGGATGGCATCACGGACTCAATGGACGTAACTCTGAGTGAATTCTGGGAGTTGGTGATGGACAGGGAGGCCTGGCGTGCTGCGATTCATGGGGTCGCAAAGAGTCGGATACGACTGAGCGACTGAAAGGAACGGAACAGAACGGATACTGAGGAGGCACATGATCTACTATTCAAAATACAGCATGAGGCAATTTTGCAAAATATTTTGCCATTGCATATAATGGATCTCAGGCCATCCATACCATTAAATCTGTATTCTTATAATCATCACTCAATCACTAACCCATTCTCACATATTTTGTCAGTCAGTTCAGTTGCTCAGTTGTGTCTGACTATTTACAACCCCATGGACTGCAGCATGCAGGCCTCCCTGTTCATCAGCAACTCCCAAAGCTTGTTCAAATTCATGTTCATCAAGTCGGTGATGCCATCCAACCATCTCATACTCTGTCATCCCCGTCTCCTCCTGCCTTCAATCTTTCCCAGCAGCAAGGTCTTTTTCAATGAGTTAGTTCTTTGCATCAGGTGGCCAAAATATTGAGTTTTAGCTTCAGCATCAGTCCTTCCAATGAATATTCAGGACTGACTTCCTTTAGGATTGACTGGTTGGATCTCTTTGCAGTCCAAGGGACTCTCAAGAGTCTTCTCCAACACCACAGTTCAAAAGCATCATTCTTCACCACTCAGCTTTCTTTATAGTCTAACTCTCACATCCATACATGACTACCAGAAAAACCATAGCCTTGACTAGATGGACCTCTGTTGACAAAGTAATGTCTCTGATTTTAATATAGTTTATGGTTCTGTTATAATGCATTAAGTTCTCTATCAATCACTATAGGTTAAGCTATAACCTATAGTGCAAGATATAACCTATAACCTATAAGGTTATATAAACTATAACCTATAGGTGCAATAACTATTACTGTAAACACAAAGATAAAAATCCCAGTGATTTGACCAAATTAAATTTCTAACATATCTAAGTCTGATACCTAAATCAGCCTTTCTTGTGTTATCCAAAAGATAACTCAAAGCAATCTTATCTGGAACAGTCAGCTATCTCATTCTGTAGCCTGTATCTAAAGGTGCTCCCTGATTGAGAAATTCTCTCTTTTTGAGTGTTGGTCAGAGACAGAGTTGTGCTCCACTGCAATCTATGAAAATAGGAAATATTCATTTTTCTAGCCTTCCTTAAAACTAATATATATGCAATCCACTCTAATCATCAGATGTACCCACACATGCTTATTGAAGTAGAACATAAGAAATGCAAATAATGTCTCTGGGGATGGTGTCAGTTGCAACAAGAAATAGTACAGAGACAATGAGGGCTTGTAGACTAGTGGCAACATTCAGATTCTCTTACTAACAGTATCAACTGTTTCTACAGCAAGAGCTAATACTTGGGGTAGCAGATTACTATGAATCTGAGCATCTTCTTTTTTTGTCTCTATGACTGTTCCACAGTCCTTCGCGTGACTCAATAAACTGCTCAATATCTTTTTAATGGTAAAGGGTTTCTCTGCTAAATCAGAGATTTTTTGGTTTTTGCTTGTAATAAATTTTGACTGATTTATGGTTTTAACAAGAATATAACCACTTTAAACTGATTCTTAACTTTAATGTGAATAAGTGAGCCCCAGAACATTAAACTCTCACATGAAGCCTAGTGGTTGGATTATGTTGTGATGAGGATATTGGGCTACTCCAGTAATATTTAATGAGTATTATTCGTTAGATTCAAAGACTCATTATGAAAAGTTTCCTGATTTTTAAGACAAAACAAGGAGTTGAAGGTTTGAGTAAAAGGAAAGGCTATGTCCTATATTCTATGACTTCTGTTTTGCTGCAAATGGCCTTCTATTTATGAACATAAATCTCATGAATCTGCAATTTAATGGATTCCATGGAAGTTAAGAATGAATCATAAACTTTGCCCTATACTAGTGAATTAGCAGAGCTCAAGACCATTCCAGAATACATATAGTTTTGTAAGGCAAAAACACAACGATCCAAAATCCATGGGTTTCACAAAAAGCAGTTCTAAGAGGGAAAATTATACTGCTACAAGCTTACCTCAGGAAATAAGAAAAATCTCAAACAACCTAAACTTACACCTAAAGCAACTAGAGAAAGAAGAACAAACAAAATCTAAAGTCAGTAGAAGGGAAGAAATCATAGTAATCAGAACAGAAATAAATAGAATAGAGACTAAAAAAGCAACAGAAAAGATCAATGAAACTAAAAGATGGTTCTTTGAAAAGATAAAATTGATACACATTTAGCCAGACTCATCAAGAAAAAAGGGAGGGGTATCAAATTAATGGGTTTTCCTGATGGCTCAGTGGGTAAAGAATCCACCTTTAATGTAGGAGACATGAGGGACGTGATTTTGTTCCCTGAGTCAGGGAAGATCCCCTGGAGGAGGAAAATGGCAACGCATTCCAGTATTCTTGCAATAAAATCCCATGGACAGAGGAGCCTGTAGGGCTACAATCCAAATGTTTGCAAAGAGTTGGACATGATGGAGCAACTAGTGTGTTAGTCGTTCGGTCGCTCCAGACTGTTTGTGACCCCATGACGATAGCCTGCCAGGCTACTCTATCCATGGAGATTCTCCAGGCAAGAATACTGAGTGGGTTGCCATTCCCTTCTCCAGGGGATCTTCACAACTCATGGACTGAACCCAGGTCTTCTGCATTGCAGGCAGATTCTTTATCACTTGAGTCATCAGAGAAAACTCACTAAGCAAACAAGCACACAAAAAATTATAAGATTAAAAATGAAATGGAGAAGCTATAACCAATATCACAGAAATACAAAGAACCATAAAAGTGTGTTAAGTCGCTTCAGTTGTGTCTGAGTCTTTGCAACCCTAAGGACTGTGGCCTGCCAGGCTCCTCTTTTCATGGGGATTCTCCAGCAAGAACACTGGAGTAGGTTGCCATGTACTCCACCATGGGATCTTCCCCACCCAGGGATCAAACCGTGTCTCTTTTGTCTCCAGCATTGTCTGGTGAGTTCTTTACCATTAGTGCCACCTGGGAAGCCCAAGAGAGTACTACAAGCAACTATACAACAAAATGGACAGCCTAGAAAAAATGGACAAATTTTAAGACTGAATCAGGAAAAGAAAATATGAACAGACCAATTACAAGCAATGAAATTGAATCTATGATTTAAAAACTCACAACAACAAAAGCCAGATGGCTTCACAGGCAAATTCTGAGCAAACATTTAGATAAGAATTAACACCTGTTCTGAAATTACCACCCCCCCCAAAAAAAAAAACTGAAGTGGTAGGAACACTCCAGAACTCATTCTATACGGCCACCATTGCTCTGATGCCAAAACGAAGGACACATCAAAAAAAAGAAAATTACAGGCCAATATCATTGATGAACACAGACATAAAATTCCTCAACAAAATACTAGCAAGCTGAATCCCCACATCAAATGGGATTTAACTCATGGATGCAAGAATTTTTCAATACCCACAAATCAATCATTGTGATATACCACATTAATAAATGGAATAAAAAGCATGTGACCATCTCAATTGATGCAGAAAAGCTTTTGATAAAATTCAACATCCATTTATGAAGTAAATATATTACTGACCACATACCATTTATGTTTAATTGGAACAGTACTGACATCAAAGTTTCTGAACTCAGTTTGAGCATGTGAATGAGAATTTAGTAATAGTAGAAAACAGTTATGCATTTAATTCAAGAACATCTATGTAAAGCAAGACCCAGCCTGCTGGTTGAATATACAATGTTTCCATCTAAGTGAAAGTATACTTAAAATAGAATCCTTTCTATATACTGGACAGAACAAATAGATGTCATTAATAAATTATAATTTTTAAAAATCCAGGAACAGATGAATAGACTTCAGTAGAAAATCAAACAAAAGCTTCAAAAATAAAAGTTTAAAACTTAGGTCAAAAGAGTATTTGACATGAACTGCACACTTGCTATGGAGAAGGCAATGGCACTCCACTCCAGTACTCTTGCCTGGAAAATCCCATGGATGGAAGAGCCTGGTAGGCTGCAGTCCAGGGGATCATGAAGAGTCAGACATGACTGAGTGACTTCACTTTCACTTTTCATTTTCATGCATTGAAGAAGGAAATGGCAACCCACTCCAGTGTTCTTGCCTGGAGAATCCCAGGGACGGCAGAGCCTGGTGGGCTGCCTTCTATGGGGTCACACAGAGTCAGACATGACTGAAGCGACTTAGCAGTAGCAGCAACACCACACTTGTAATGGGCTTACACAAGGTACACATGGCCCAGCTAATCACCTGTGGGAGCAGTAAGAAAAGAAATGCTTGTCTTATAAGGTTTTCTATCTATTCTTTTAAACCATCTCAGTATATTGTGGACAGGGATTGTTGCCTGCTATTACAGTAAATAAAGGACGTTCTGGCCGTTCCAGCTCTTCAAGGATCAAAACAGCCACTGCATATGTCCCTCTCCCCTGCACCTTGATGCACCCTGTTGAAAATTCAGGAAGGAGAAAAACAAGAAAAATGAACGCATTCAGTGCTTTGGTCCTAGATCAAGATGTATACCTAAGGAATAATTTCAATTAACCCAGTTTGTTGCATCTTCCTAATATAGTAATGCATGAAAATCACTAACTTGAGATGTTGATTTTTGGTGATTAGTGAAAAAATAATCATTTGATGTTTGAATACATCTTTTTTTTCCCTGGAAAAAAAAAAAAAACACCAAACTCCTTAATAACCTTGGCTTTACCCCATCAGAGCAATTTCTCAAGAGCTATCTGAGAGGCTGTCTCCTGGGCTACAGTCTTTCATAAAATCCTTGAATAAAACTTAACTTGCAGCTTGTAGGTTGTGTTTTTCTTCACTAAGACAAATTTCAACTTAGTGTACCATTTTATATTTTTTAAATCTTCCTATTAATATATATAATAAAGGTTAGCATTGATGTCCCAAAACATTAGGTTTAAAATTTTAGACTACAAAAATACATATAATCTGCTTCCCAGGTGGTGCTACTGGTAAAGAAACCACCTGGAAATGCAGGATTCGATCCCTGGGCCTGGAAGATCCACTGGAGGAGGGCATGGCAACCCACTCCAGTATTCTTGCCTGGAGAATCCCACAGACAGAGGAGCCTGGTGGACTACAGTCCATATGGTCGCAAAGAGTCAGACATGACTGAAGCAAGCAATTTATCACCTATCACATTACCCCAGTTACTCTGTTGTTGTTCAGTCACTAAGTAGTGTCCAGCTGCTGTGATCAGTCCGACAGACTGCAGCATACCAGGCTTCCCTGCCTTTACTATCTCCGGGAGTTTGCTCCTACTCAAGCTGACTGAATCATTGATGCCCTCAACCATCACATCCTCTGTCACCCCTTTCTGCTCCTGCCCTCAGTCTTTCCCAGCATGAAAATAAGTTACCCATTTTATAATCAGGAAAAATATCATTGCTGCCCACAGGTGCCCAAAGCCAAATTAGGAGAGGAATTTCATAAGATAGTGTCTCTCTTCCTGGAGAATACTGTGCTCAGAGTTAAAAGTTAATTGATAAGACGACATTGTATGCTTGTCACACATCAAAGCATGTTGTTGGTTTTTATCCCCCGTCACAGATACAATGCTATAACTGTGGATAGTTTGCTTAAGTGATCTCTGGAGACACAACCTGAAGAAACTGATTGACACGTTTACTCCTGTAAAATGGCAAAATTAATTTGGACTATTCTCAAAATACAAGAAACTAAATCCCATGATTAATTGCAACCTCTTAAGTTATTAGATATTTCTCCACTTGACTACCCAGAGAAAAAACAAATTTGACTACAGCTAGTATGAGAAGCCTGAATCATATTACCATTGTTGCTATTATATTTGTTTTGGGTATGAATTACAAGTATGTATTTATCATTTGAATGCAAGCTGATGTTTATATATAGCAAAATGTTATGCAGTTTGATATTGGGTTCTCTTTAAAATAGAAATAGTTGAAATGTTTAGATCCTATCTTTCATGAAATAAAACGTATAATTTACAATGTGGATTCTTTGTAGTTATTTTGCCTTGTATAGAACGTATTTAATTTATTCAAGAATAATTTTGAAAAGGTTAAATTATATTCTACTATTTCTTATGTATTTCTGAATAAATTTATTAATATATTAAAATACAATTCTTCCTCATGGCTTTCTGGATTCAGAAATAGAATTACTTGAGTCTGAGTCTCAGCTCCATCACTTGCATTTTTAATCTAACCATGTCATTTAGCCTTATTTAATTTTTATGTTTGTAAAATGAAAATTTATTTACCTCATAATTTTAGTTTAGAAGATTAAATAAGGAAAAGTAGGTAGATATGAAATCCATTAATATAATAATTATTACTACTCAAGGTGCTTAGTAGATTATAGAACACTTTTCCATCTATATTAAAATGTATTCCTGCATTAACCTTCTGCTGTAGGTATTATGAACTTCAGAAGTAAGAAAATGGAGACTAAAAGAGGTTAAGTGAATCAGATAATTAATAGTGACTTAAAGATACAATACTAATCTTCCACTTCCCTATTCAAAAGAAACCACACACAATGTAAATGCTATAAGTTGAACTTATTCCATGTCTTACTGAGGACTACAGCCTGAGACACAGCTCTCAGATAAGTCTGAGAAACTGCTCTGAAAAGGTAAGGAGAAGGTTAGAATACATGTGATTTTGACAAAGGGGTACAAGCAACCAAGCACATAGCTCTGTAGAAGGTTGCTGCTGGTCACAGATACCTTAGTAATTGTTTCAGTGCATTTCTAAGTATTGGAAGATGTAAAAACACAGATTCGTAAAACACTTCTCCTGAAAATATCTATCTGAAGTGCTGTTCTGCTAGTTTTCCCGAGCACAGAGTGCCTCATTTCTGATCTCTGCTCAGTTCCTCTCAGGGTGTGTTAAAAGTCAAGATCTCCTGTGGCTGATGACTCGATCCTTGCAGAGCCAGATGGCAATCAAGCTTCTTTAGTTAGCCATGATGTTTCCAGAATGATGTTTAGGTTAGCAGAAATGAAGGGGCACATGAGCACAATTTCAAGAAGGTGATTCATCCAAGTTAACATTTTTGAGATGCTATGTTTAGTTTTAAAGACAGACAAAGATATGATCAAAGTATAAAAACCTGGATGCTCTTAAGCTATGTGCCTTTGTATCTGTTCTGCTTAAAAGACAACAGCATGTTCTACAGAGTTAATCTTAAGATAAATATCACAGAACATGAAAATTACCATTTATTAATCTGATAGTGTCATTTAGATTAAAAATAAATTATAGACCACTGTGAATCTATCCTTATCATACATGACAAGTACTAAAAATCCCAATATATACTTGTGTCTATAATTTTACATAGAAATAAGTTCTGGAATTATATATACTAAGGTATAAACAGTGGTCATTTCTTATTTTTAACATAATGAATGTTTACTTTTTTAAATGTTTACATATTTTTCTATAAATTTTGTATTTAGAAATTTAAGGGTACTTTTATCAATTAAAATAAACTATATAATAATTATATATACAAAATATATGCACACAAATATTCACTTGATTTTTAAAAAAATCCTAAAAATAAAAGCTGCTGCTGCTAAGTCACTTCAGTCGTGTCCGACTCTGTGTGACCCCATGACGGAAGCCCACCAGGCTCCCCTGTCCCTGGGATTCTCCAGGCAAGAACTCTGGAGTGGGTTGCCATTTCCTTCTCCAATGCATGAAAGTGAAAAGTGAAAGTGAAGTCGCTCAGTCATGTCCAACTCTTCGTGACCCCATGGACTGCAGCCCACCAGGCTCCTCTGTCCATGGGGTTTGCCAGGCAAGAGTACTGGAGTGGGGTGTCATCGCCAATGATAAAGATACAAAGTATACAAGATTCACAATGCATGGCACTATATATATATTTCCAGACTGACTTATTTGAGAAGAAAATAACCACATATGCATATACATGTACACACACACACAAACACATACACACACCAGGAAAGAGAGAAGAGTTAACCAAAATAACAATAACAGTTGTTCTTTATTGAGTACTAACTGAAAATATAACACACAACAAACAAACATGAGCATATATTTTTACAATAGAATTATTTCAACGTAAAAAATTGTTTTGTAGTTTCACAAACCAACTGCTCAAAATAAAATTTCAGAATATTTTTAAACCATGAGGATGCTGTATTCAAACTTCAAAAAAAATTAGAATTTCTGGGAAAGAAAAATTATATAAACAAAAACTGCAAATAAAATGTCACTATGAAACTCAAAGAAATTTGGAGTCATTTTGTTTAAACTAGAAATTCAAAATAACAAGAAGAACTCTATTGTGCTAAATATTGTCCTTCATAATTATAAACTCAGCTGATTTGTCATCTGCAGAAATAAAGCTAGGCTATGGCAAAGGATTATAAATATGGAGCAGTTTGTATTGCATATGTGGGCCAGAAGATGTCACTCTTGTTAAAAGACTGTCTAAATAACCTTTTCTGAAGGGTAATTGTTGACTCTGGTTGTGGGCAGAACTTCAACATGTGAAGGATTTAGCCCTGACCCTCTTTTCACCTCACCACCTACTTTAGTCTAATGATAACAGGATCTGTAAATTAAAGGTGTCAGCTGCCCTACCATCAGTTTCCAAAGCTGTTTGGTCAACTGAATTTATGGTCAATGGTTATATAAGTGGTGTTGCCAAATCTCTGTAATTATTACAGAGATGGAACCAGGCACAGAGAATACATGTTGCTGCAAGCCAACCCAAGCTCTGACATTGCTATAATTAGGCCAATGATTCATACCATTTGTTTCTCTTAGACGATATCTTTAATAGCCAGATAATTAAGCTGCAATTTTTGAAATTAGGGATTTTCTCTTTGTGCATGTGTTCAGTTTTTTGTTTTTCCTTTATAAAACTAGAATTTGGTTATTTAAAAATGGATGAGTTCTGTTAATCCTACACTCTTAATTACTCAAAGAACTTGTGATACCTTAGAGTGTGACCATCTGGAGAGGTCACTGGTGTGAGATATTTATGAGATTAACAAATAATTTTAAAAATAAATTTCCAGAATTAAGGCAGAATATCTAGCAGGTACTTTCATTTAGTATTGCCAAAAATAAAATTAAAATAATCAGATGTGGTGTGTGTTTCATTTAAATGTTAACCTGCTCACATGTGGTATACTTTGTAAGAAGAAAATATAAGATTCTTATTATTCTTTGGATATCGAATGCATATTAGCTGGCATATAGTAACTATATATGATACTATCAGAACTCTTCAGGAAAGTTAATATTGTGATAAATAATTTCTTATATTGACAAGATTGGCCCAGTTGTCTTTGTCCAAAACTAAGAATAATGCTTTTAAAAACGGAGAAATTCTGGGTTTAAATATCAGTTCTCCAAATCATTAGGTTCAAGAGCTTGAAAATTTACTTAACTTCATTTATCTGTATTTCCTCCACCTGAAAATGAGACAATACCAATATCTTAAACAGTGTGTGGGTTAAATAAAATACTATAAAGAAAACAATCTCTATAGCAATTGGCCTTACAAGATCTCAAAGATTATATCGGCTCTCATGTTAAGTCTTTCCCAATGAGACTAATTATATGATCACAGGTGTCACAGCCTGTTCATCAAATAAACTGTCCAGCTGAAAGATTTCTAAATACAGTTATTCTACTGGCCCACCCTAGGTAGCATAACTTGATGGTGTGCTTTAATATTGTGATAAAATGAAATCTACATACACCTAAGCATTTTCATTTACAGCCTCATAAAAAGCTCTTTCCATTTTGCATACATTTGTGTTTAGTTATACCTGTATGTCAATACTGAATACAGATGGTCAATACCGAAATCAGACTGATTAGATTATCTGCAGCCAAAGATGGAGAAGTTCTATACTATCAGTAAAAACAAGACTGGGAGCTGACTGTGGCACAGAAAATTAACTGCTTATTACCAAATTCAGACTTCAATTGAAGAAAGTAGGGAAAACCACTAGACCATTCAGGTATGACCTAAATCAAATCCCTTACAGTTATACAGTAGAGTGATAAATAGACTCAAGATCTGATAGAGTGCCTAAAGAACTATGGATGGAGGTTCGTGACACTGTAAAGGAGGCAGGGATCAAGACCATCCCAAAGAAAAGGAAATGCAAAAAGGCAAAATGGTTGTCTGAGGTAGCCTTACAAATATTCTTTTCTGAATAGAAAAGAAGCAAAAGACAAAGGAGAAAAGAAAGATATACTCACTTGAATGCAGAGTTCTAAAGAAGAGCAAGGAGAAAGAAAGCCTTCCTCAGCTATCAATTCAAAGAAATAGAGGAAAACAATAGAATGGGAAAGTTGAAAGACCTCTTCAAGAAAATTAGAAAACAAAGGGAACATTTCATGTGGAGATGGGCTCAATAAAGGACAGAAATGGTATGGACCTAACAGAAGCAGAGGAGATTAAGAAGAAGTGGCAAGAATAAACAGAAAAACTATACAAAAAAGATCTTCCAGACCCAGATAATCACAATGGTGTGATCACCAGCTAGAGCCAGACATTCTGGAATGCAAAGTCAGGTGGGCCTTAGGAAGCATCACTATGAAAAAAGCTAGAGGAGGTAATGGAATACAAGTTGAGCTATTTCAAATCTTAAAAGATGATGCTGTGAAAGTGCTACATTCAATATGCCAGCAATTTGGAAAACTCAGCAGTGGCCACAGGACTGGAAAAAGTCAGTTTTCATTCCAATCCCAAAGAAAAACAGTGCCAAAGAATGCTCAAACTACTGCACAATTGCACTCATCTCACATGCTAGTAAACTAATGCTCAAAATTCTCCAAGCCAGGCTTCAACAGTACGTGAACGGAGAACTTCCAGATGTTCAAGCTAGATTTAGAAAAAACAAAGGAACCAGAGATCAAATTGCCAACATCCGTTGGATCATCAAAAAAGCAAGAGAATTCCAGAAAAAAACATCTACTTCTGCTTTATTGACTATGCCAAAGCCTTTGACTGTGTGGATCACAACAAACTGGAAAATTCTGAAAGATATGGGAGTACCAGACCACTTGACCTGCCTCTTGAGAAATCTGCATGCAGGTCAGGAATCAACAGTTATAATTGGACAGGGAAAAACACACTGGTTCCAAATAGGGAAAGGAGTATGTCAAGGTTGTATATTGTCACCCTGCTTTTTTAACTTATATGCAGAATACATCAAGAGAAACACTGGGCTGGATGAAGCACAAGCTGGAATCAAGATTGCTGGTAGAAATATCAATAACCTCAGATATGCAGATGACATCACAGTTATGGCAGAAAATGAAGAAGAACTAAAGAACCTTTTGATGAAAGTGAAAGAGAAAAGTGAAAAAGTTGGCTTAAAGCTCAACATTTAGAAAACTAAGATCATAGCATCCTGTCCCATCACTTCATGGGAAATAAATGGGGAAACAGTAGAAACAATGACAGACTTTATTTCTTTGGGCTCCAGATTCACTGCAGATTGTGACTGCAGCCATGAAATTAAAAGATGCTTGCTCCATGGAAGAAAAGTTATGGCCAACCTAGACAGCATGTTAAAAATCAGAGACATTACTTTTCCAACAAAGGTCCATCTAGTGAAGGCTATGGTTTTTCCAGTAGTCCTGTATAGACGTGAGAGCTGGACTTGAAAGAAAGCTGAGCGCGAAAGAATTGATGCTTTTGAACTGTGTGTTGGAGAAGAGTCTTGAGAGTCCCTTGGACAGCAAGGAGATCCAACCAGTCCATCCTAAAGTAAATCAGTCCTGAATATTCATTGGAAGGACTGATGCTGAAGCTAAAACTCCAATACTTTAGCCACTTGATGCAAAGAGCTGATTCATTTGAAAAGAGTCAAATGCTGATGCTGGGAAAGATTGAAGGCAGGAGGAGGAAAGGGATGACAGAGGATGAGATGGTTGGATGGCATCACCGACTCAATGGACATGAGTTTGAGTACACTCTGGGAGTTGGCAATGGACAGGGACGCCTGGTGTATTGCAATCCATGGGGTCGCAAAGATTCAGACACAACTAAGTGACTAAACTGAACTGAACTGATACTTGTATGTACTAACAGTGAAAGTGAAAGTGTCTGATTCTTTGCGACCCCATGGACTATACAGTCCCTAGAAATCTCCAGGCAAGAATACTGGTGTTGGTAGCCTTTTCCTTCTCCAGGGATCTTCCCAATCCAGGGATCAAACCCACATCTTCCGCATTGCAGATGGATTCTTTACTAGCTGGCCACAAAGAAAGCCCACGAATACTGGAGTGTGTAGCTTATCCCCTCGCCAGCAGATCTTCACAACCTAGGAATGGAACCAGGGTCTCTTGCATTGCAGGCATATTCTTTACCAACTGAGCTATCAAGGAAGCCCTAATTAATTTAAAATTACTTTCTCATTGTTACTTCAATCTATCCTTAAACCTGGACTCAGTGGCTATATAAAATAGATTTTCTATATCAAAACACATTAATACTTTATGAAGGATCATTTTATGGGAATAGAATTCAAGTTATTTTAATATTTATACATATTAATATTTTGCTACATTTATTATTCTCATTTGCTTTGAGGATTTAAAAAATGTTGCTTGTAAAAAAAAATGTAGCCCAGTGCCTCACATATAATAAATGTCAGAATTTTATATTATCTTTGCCATAGCCATCATTTTATGTGCTTGTTCCTAAGAACACACATTTCATCACTCATTTTTTATAATATTTTGATGTAACCTGCCTATAGTGTCTAAGAAGTGGAATTATCATCCCTAATATTCTAGTAGTTATTTTAATTTTTGTTGTTTTGAGATCACCATAACATTGACTCAAGATGAGTTGTCCTAAACAAAAATTCTTACAAAACTTAGGAATATTTTGTGTTCAATTAACAGAAAATCTAAATGGCTTAAAATAGACCAGTACCATTGATTAATTTAACTCAAATGTAATGGAATAGGTCTTGATTCTGACTCAGCATGACAGAGAAGCACCAGTGATGTTACCTAAACAAATGGTGTTAGCAAAATCTAGTCTCTTTCTCTCTCCTTGTATTCTGGTTCATCTATATGGTTCAATTATATGAAAAACTTTCATTTATTTTCTGTGGAACAAAACTGAATAACATGTTATAATGGAACTAAACTGAATAACAGATGTGAGAAACACAAAGGGAGATAAACAGAGAGAGTTATCTACATTGTATTACACCTGAAAATGTTATTGAGATTTCTAAAGCCATTCTGATTCTGATGTGATATACGAACCTAATTTTTCCGCTTTATTGAACTTATTAATGACTTGTTTCTAGTTTTACAAAATTTCATTATAACCTATAGATCTTTCTTTGTAGATTGTCATGTGACTCAACAGGTCCTTTCAATTTGGAAAGTCATAGCCTTCAATTATCAAATAATTTTTTGAATTATTCCTCTGGGGACTGCCTTATTTTGATTTTTCTCTATTATTCAGATCTCACTTCTTCTGGAGTGGTCCTCTAATTTTCTTATCTTTTTCTATTTTCCCCACTTTTCTTGTTTTATTGTTTGCTCTATTTTGGGGGACAATATAATAAATAAACGCATCCATATGTGTATATATGCTATTTTACCTGTTTTATAAGGATTAACATCTTGGTTTCAACTATGTTCATTCTGAGTTAGATCATGTATGCTTTTGTATGTATAACCTCAACTATTTTGTAGAAAATTATATAAAAATATTATTATTATTAACTGTTGTAGCTTCTGTACATCATACAAGATATTTTATTTTCTAACTCAGGAGCTAATATTGAAAAAGAAAGCAATCATTGCTCAACATATAAAGAGTTTTGCCCTAAATGATACTGTTATGCCTTATTATGTCACCTCCCTTAAATAAAGAAGCACAAGAAGCACTAAAGCTCAAGATTCAAGGACTAGTTAAATTTTATGTCAAATGTACAAAATATCAGAAATGTACCAGTATTCATAATCTGCCCAAGAGAATTTTCAAGCATTGAAATCCACGCTTCTTTGAGAAAGAAAACTTGAAAGACATCTTTCAGTTCAGTTCAGATCGGTTGCTCAGTCGTGTCCGACTCTTTGCGACCGCATGAATCACAGCATGCCAGGCCTCCCTGTCCATCACCAACCCCCGGAGTTCACTCAGACTCACGTCCATCAAGTCAGTGATGCCATCCAGCCATCTCATCCTCTGTCGTCCCCTTCTTCTCCTGCCCCCAACCCCTCCCAGCATCAGAGTCTTTTCCAATAAGTAAACTCTTCGCATGAGGTGGCCAAAGTATTGGAGTTTCAGCTTTAGCATCATTCCTTCCAAACTTTGGATAAAATACCATTGGGCCAGAAGGAACCAAAGAATATATACTCAAAATAAAAGGGAGAAATAATAAGAAGGCTAACTCCAGAGGTAGAGTTGAATACTTCAGGACGTATTTTGGAAAACCACCTTGAGTCTTCTCAAATTCCTTTTTAAGAATAAATACAGAATAATATGGGAGGAAATTAAGTCGTGGAAGTCGTGTTTGTCATATACATTGACAAGTACATCCTTTAAGAAGACATAATCTCCCAAATCAGGAGTTTTATTACTTTGAGAACAAAAGGTAAGAGCAAGAAATAATTTGCTTACATGCAAGACTTTTGTTCATTTCCCAAGTCTAGAAATTATAATGGTAGATTTGTGTGTCTTTGAGTATATGTGCAAATACACCTACTATCAAAGACTGCTAAATTTGACTGAATTACATGGGAATCTGTGGGACCTGCCTATATATTCCTAAAGTTAAACCAAATAAATCATTGCATATTATTTTTAATTATTTTGAAGTTAATCACAATAAATAATTTGAGTGTATTATTTAAACTTCCATAAGATGCTTATTGCTATTATGTAGAAATCTAATTTTAATATGAATATTTTGTTACACTATTTATATAGTTATTATGTTTTATTATATAATCATTAATTTAACAGTGTCTTAAAATAAATGCTGAAATAGAATTTCAGGAACAGAAGCAATCATGCAATTAAGCAATCTTAACTTTCGTGCTTTGATATTAGTAACCAAACTTGGTGAATGAGAAATATCATGTGATGATTTCATTTTTAATGAAAAGGACAAAAAATAAATAGAAGGCACATGTAACAACCTCCTTAATAACAGCTTCCACTTATTACCATACCAATTATAGGACTGATATTATGTTGTGTGTTTTCATTCCCTGTTGATTATATACATAATCTCAAATTTATGGAAATTTTTAAAGAATTATACAATTATGCCCTTTACCCAGATCCATAACCTTTACCAATATCAACTGCTTAGGTTTTTGTCTCATTTGTTTTCTCCTTGTGCTGTTCTATGCTCTCCTCATCTCCTCACTTCTCTTCTCTCTCCTCCTCCATCTCTTTCTCCCCTCTTTTCTCTGGCTTTTTCCTCTCGATATACATTATATCCATATCTATTTATATAATGAGAGAGAGAAATAGAGATTAAGTTGAAGACATCATGCCCATTACTCTTTCACATTTATAATCAAGGCTTTAATCTTACCTGACCTCACTATAATAATCAAAGCCAGCAAATGTATTCAATTGATCCAATACTATAATTCACATTCCATATTTACATTTTATCAATTGCTCAATAATGTCCTTTAATTTGTTTTTCCACAATTCAGGTTCTGATCTAAAATTACACACTTAAAGATTGTTATATATTTGTAATTGTCTCTGTTCTGCATCGATTCCTATTTGTTTGTTTGTTTTTTTAATTGGATATTTATAAGAGTAAAAACCAGTGTAAGATATCTTCTCCTCCCCAAATCCAGTTTGAGACAAATCTTGTGGACAAAAGTGAGGAGATTGTCAAAGAGATTAAATATTTATTCTACTTTTGCACTCTGTTCTATAACATATGCATGTTTAAGGCAATTTCCCTCCAAAACATCTTTGGATAGAATTCGTATTTATCATGCAGTGCTTTGTTGTTGTTGTTGTTGTTGAGTCACTAAGTTGTGTCCAACTCTTTTGCAACCCCACAGACTGTATCTGGCCAGGCTGTTCTGTCCATGGGATTTCCCAGGTAAAATACTGGGATGGGTTGTCATTTCCTTTGCCAGGAGATCTTCTGGACCCTGAGACTGAACCTGCATCTCCTGCTTGGCAGGCAGGATCTTCACCACTGAGGCACCTGGGAGGGCCAGCTCTTTATAGAGTCTACCATATAATTATCACTTTATCTATTTGAAATGTGGCTCTACCTAATGCCTGAATCCAATATTCACCTTTATTTTTATTAGAAGATTTTTAAGAATCTTGAAGAGAGTACCATAAAAGATTTGGAACTTGGTGACAAATCTAGGCCCATACGATTGTTGCCAAATTCATTCTGTTTGCAATAGTTATACCCCAAACTCAATACCATCCCTTTGGTATATATGGGGGAAAAGAAACAACAACAACAAAAACATGAATCACTGTCACTGAAGAACTATTAACAGTTCATCCATTTGAAAGCATGTTTTCCCAAGTCACCCTGCTTATTTAATTTATATGCAGAGTACATCATGAGAAATGCTGGGCTGGAAGAAGCACAAGCTAGAATCAAGATTGCTGGGCAAAATATCAATAACCTCAGATAGGCAGATGATACTACTCTCATGGCAGAAAGGGAAAAAGAACTAAAGAGCCTCTTGATGAAAGTGAAAGAAGAGAGTGAAAAAGTCGCTTTAAGCTCAACATTCAGAAAACTAAGATCATGGCATCCGGTCCCATCACTTCATGGGAAATAGATGGAAAACAATGGAAACACAGACTTTATTTTTTCAGGCTCCAAGATCACTGCAGATGGTGATTCCAGCCATGAAAGAAAAAGACACGTACTCCTTGGAAGGAAATTATGACCAACCTAGATTCAGTTCAGTCGCTCAGTCGTGTCTGACTCTTTGTAACACCATGAATCGCAGCACACCAGGGCTCCCTGTCCATCATCAACTCCTGGAGTTCACCCAGACCCAGGCCCATGGAGTCAGTGACACCATACAGCCATCTCATCCTCGGTCATACCCTTCTCCTCCTGCCCTCAATCCCTCCCAGCATCAGAGTCTTTTCCAATGAGTCAACTCTTCGCATGAGGTGGCCAAAGTACTGGAGTTTCAGCTTCAGCATCATTCCTTCCAAAGAAATCCCAGGGTTGAATTCCTTCAGAATGGACTGGTTGGATCTCCTTGCAGTCCAAGGGACTCTCAAGAGTCTTCTCCAACACCACAGTTCAAAAGCATCAATTCTTCGGTGCTCAGCCTTCTTTACAGTCCAACTCTCACATCCATACATGACTACTGGAAAAACCATAGCCTTGACTAGATGGATCTTAGTCGGCAAAGTAATATCTCTGCTTTTGAATATGCCATCTAGGTTGGTCATAACTTTTCCTCCAAGGAGTAAGTGTCTTTTAATTTCATGGCTGCAGTCACCATCTGCAGTGATTTGGGAGCCCAGAAAAGTAAAGTCTGACACTGTTTACACTGTCTCCCCATCTATCTGCCATGAAGTGATGAGACCAGATGCCATGATCTTCATTTTCTGAATGTTGAGCTTTAAGCCAACTTTTTCACTCTCCACTTTCACTTTCATCAAGAGGCTCTTTAGTTCCTCTTCACTTTCTGCCATAAGGTTGGTGTCATGGTAGCCCCCTGGTGGCTCAGAGGTTAAAGTGTCTGCCTCCAGTGCAGGAGACCTGAGTTCGATCCCTGGGTCGGGAAGATCCCCTGGAGAAGGAAATGGCAATCCACTTCAGTATTCTTGCCTGGAGAATCCATGGACGGAGAAGCCTAGTAGGTTACAGTCCACAGGGTCGCAAAGAGTCGGACATGACTGAGCGACTTCACCATCTGCATATCTGAGGTTACTGATATTTCTCCCGGCAATCTTGATTCCAGCTTGTGTTTCTTCCAGTCCAGCATTTCTCATGATGTATTCTGCATATAAGTTAAATAAGCAGGGTGACAATATACAGCCTTGATGTACTCCTTTTCCTATTCGGAACCAGTCTGTTGTTCCATGTCCAGTTCTAACTGTTGCTTCCTGACCTGCATACAGATTTCTCAAGAGGCAGGTCAGGTGGTCTGGTATTCCCATCTCTTTCCAAATTTTTCACAGTTTATTGGGATCCACACAGTCAAAGGCTTTGGCACAGTCAATAAAGCAGAAATAGATGTTTTTCTGGAACTCTCTTGCTTTTTCCATGATCCAGCAGATGTTGGCAATTTGATCTCTCATTCCTCTGCCTTTTCTAAAACCAGATTGAACATCTGGAAGTTCACGGTTCACGTATTGCTGAAGCCTGGCTTGGAGAATTTTGAGCATTACTTTACTAGCATGTGAGATGAGTGCAATTGTGCGGTAGTTGGAGCATTCTTTGGCATTGCCTTTCTTTGGGATTGGAATAAAAACTGACCTTTTCCAGTCCTGTGGCCACTGTTGAGTTTTCTAAATTTGCTGACATATTGATTGAAGCACTTTTACAGCATCATCTTTCAGGATTTGCAATAGCTCAATTGGAATTCTATCACCTCAACTAGCTTTTTTCATAGTGATGCTTTCTAAGGCCTACTTGACTTCACATTCCAGGATGTCTGGCTCTAGATGAGTGATCACACCATCATGATTATCCAGGTCATGAAGATCTTTTTTGTATAGTTCCTCTGTGTATTCTGCTTCCCTGGTGGCTCAGAGGTTAAAGCATCTGCCTCCAATGCGGGAGATCCCTGGGTTCGGAAGATCCCCTGGAGAAGGAAATGGCAATCCACTCCAGTATTCTTGCCTGGAGAATCCCATGGCGGAGAAGCGTAGTAGGTTATAGTCCACGGGTTCGCAAAGAGTTGGACACGACTGAGCGACTTCACCTTCTGTGTATTCTTGCCACCTCTTCTTAATATCTTCTGCTTCTGTTAGATCCATACTATTTCTGCCCTTTATCGAGCCCATCTTTGCATGAAATGTTCCCTTGGTATCTCTAATTTCTTGAAGAGATCTCTAGTCTTTTCCATTCTGTTGTTTTCCTCTATTTCTTTGCATTGATCTCTAAAGAAGGCTTTCTTATGTCTTCTTGCTATTCTTTGGGACTCTGCATTCAGATGCTTATATCTTTCCTTTTCTCCTTTGCTTTTTGCTTCTTTTCTTTTCACAGCTATTTGTAAGGCTTCCCCAGACAGCCATTTTGCTTTTTTGCATTTCTTTTCCATGGGGATGGTCTTGATCCCTGTCTCCTGTTCAAGGTCACGAACCTCATTCCATAGTTCATCAGGCACTCTATGTCTCAGATCTAGGCCCTTAAATCTATTTCTCACTTCCACTGTACAATTATAAGGAATTTGATTTATGTCATACCTGAATGGTCTAGTGGTTTTGCCTTTCTTCAATTTCAGTCTGAATTTGGCAATAAGGAGCTCATGATCTGAGCCACAGTCAGCTCCTGGTCTTGTTTTTGTTGACTGTATAGAGCTTCTCCATCTTTGGCTGCAAGGAAGATAATCAGTCTGATTTCGGTGTTGACCACCTGGTGATGTCCATGTGTAGAGTCTTCTTGTGTGTTGTTGGGAGAGGGTGTTTGCTATGACCAGTGCATTTTCTTGACAAAACTCTATTAGCTTTTGCCCTGCTTCATTCCACATTCCAAGGCCAAATTTGCCTGTTACTCCAGGTGTTTCTTGACTTCCTACTTTTGCATTCCAGTCCCCTATAATGAAAAGGGCATCTTTTTTGGGTGTTAGTTCTAAAAGGTCTTGTAGGTCTTCAGAGAATTGTTCAACTTCAGCTTCTTCAGCGTTACTGGTTGGGTTATAGACTTGGATTACCTACCTGATAGCATATTAAAAAGCAGAGACATTACTTTGCCAACAAAGGTCCGTTTAGTCAAGGCTATGATTTTTCCAGTAATTATGTATGGGTGTGAGAGTTGGACTATAAAGAAAGCTGAGCACTGAAGAATTGATGCTTTGAACTGAGGTGTTGGAGAAGGCTCTTGAGAGTCCTTTGCACTGCAAGGATATTCAACCAGTCCATCATAAAGGAGATCAGTCCTGACTGTTCATTGGAAGGACTGATGTTGAAGCTGAAACTCCATTACTTTGGCTACCTGATGCAAAGAGATAACTCATTTGAAAAGACCCTGATGCTGGCAAAGATTGAGGGTAGGAGGAGAAGGGGACAGCAGAGGATGAGATGGTTGGATGGCATCACCAACTCAATGGACATGAGTTTGGGTGAACTCTGGGAGTTGGTGATGGACAGGGAGGCCTGGAGTGCTCTAATCCATGGAGTTGCAAACAGACACAAGTGAGCAAATGAACTGAACTAAACTGAACTTTCTCAAATCAAGGAAAAATTGATTCATACCCATAGCCAGGCATGGAAAACATGGGACTTGGTAACCTGCTGCTGTTTACTTTCTTATTCAAATAAATAGTCAATTTTTCCTTTCAAAATATTTATTCAGAATGCTTAATTCATAAAAACACATGGATGGATTATTCGTTCAATGATTACCTTTTCAATAGTTACATACACTTACAAAGTACTATGCCAGAATCTAGATATAAATAGTAAGAAAAAATGGACATGGCCTTATTAAACCTAAATTCCAGTGAAAAGACAAGCATCAGTCAATAATCACACAAATTATTATATAATTTTCACCTGTAATATTCATGTAAGTTGACAAAGTTATGAGAAAATGATGTTTATACCAAAATCTGGAAAAAGAAAAAGAGTTTGACATCCAAACAGTATGAGGAAAACAGAAATGCTTTGCCATTCAAAAAGTATAAGAAAAACAGAACAGTAATGATAACTGACTGGTAAGAAATAAAAAAGGTTTTGAGGAAATGAAATAAAAAAGTATTGCAGAAATACATTTTGGATAAAGGTGATTTGATATATTTAAGGGGCAAGTAAATTGTTGTGATATACCAACAGAACTCTCTCTATTATTCAACTTTGTCCATAATCCATTCAGGAACATATTATTGAATACCTCTTATGTGCCAGAACTTAACTGTAGTCTTGAATGAGATGTATTTGTTTTCAAAGACATGAGAATCTAGACAGACAGAAGTGGCTAGCATATTTTTTAATGTAATTTAATCAGCTTTTTTCTTAATAGTTTTAGACAGCCCCAAACTAGCAATTAATTCTGTTAACATCTAGAAATGTGGATATTTATAAAGACTAATTAAAAACAAATCCATATGTATCAAATTTAATAGCTCAGCTTTTAGTGTGCCTTATTTTCAGCAACACTCTACTCAGGAACATTTGCTAAATTTCTCATTTAAATAAGGTGATAAAGCATCATTAAGCCCTGCAGGGCCAAATGTGTATAACTACTAGAGACTGCTCCAACATTCGTAAAAACGTCTTATCACTTTCACTATGAACTCTTCCCAATAAGCAGATAAATAATGATTCAGCAAGTAAGCTAGACCCATTATCTCTTCTTCCTTCTGTTTAGTCCAACCTGTTTTGCTTCTTGGGTACTTAACCAGAAGCTTGTAAGATATCTATTACAGATTTGCCTAGCTTCTTTATGACACTATGGGTCATAAATTAGGTCCTTAAAGTGAGAGACATCCTTGTCAGAACATTCAAAGTAGCTTTTGAGGGCAAGCAGAGTCTATCACTTTAGAAGTATTGATTAAAACAGAAATATTGTAAGAAACAGAGAGAAATACAAGCTAACCTAAAAAAAGGACTTAATAGAAAGATTTTGGATCTCACAAGGGCTAGATCTTGTCATAGCAGGAACAAGGTGGGTTTCAGAGGGTCACAGAGCAGGAAGTAAGAAACAGAGCATTTGCCTATTGAGAAGGAAAAGCCCTTGAATGTGACATTGCTGCCAACGAGACAGCAGCATGGAAACTATGCCTCATCTAGATCTGCTGTTTAGGCAGACCTGACTAAAACTGACAAATTACTACTATGTGAGACTGGCTGCTGCTTGACAGGCCAGTTTTGGCAGAGTCCACAGGATGCCAGTATTAAGTACAGTTAGCCAAATTCTAGGGTCTGGTTTTTCACTTTACACAAATTCTAGACCTTCTTGGAAAAATGACAAGGTGAATCAAAACAACACTCACAAATCACCAAGAATGTGGCTTAGCTCCTCCAGTCTGTGGTTTTGGGAGATGGCCAATACTGAGCTCGTGATACCACACTCTGTGGGCCCACAAATCACTTCTCAGGATGGATGTTGTCCACTCCCAGCACATCTGAGAGCAGGGTAAGCAGAGCTAAAGCTGGCAGAAGAGCCATTTGAGAGATAAGTTGGGCTTGACCAAGCGCCCCGCAAGGCCACCACATGAGATCAAGCCCCAAGCCTTTGGAGTGGGAGCACTGACTCCAAGACCCTAGACTACCAGAGAACTAACCCTAGGGGGTATCAAACAGTAAGAACTCACACAAAGGAAACCACTTCAATACAAGACCCGGCATCAAACAACCATCAGTAGCACCCTGTGCAGGCCAGTTTTCTTATTGGCCTGTCATCTAAACAACAAACAATATAAAAATACAAACCAAATAATCAGCAGACAGGATTATCACATCACTCAGCCTTGCCCATCAGAGGAAAAACAAACAAAAACTCAGCACAAATCTAACCTGATATGAAGCTTACACAAACCACTGGACCAAACTTATGAGGGTGGAAATCAAAAGGAAGAAAGAATTTAACCTTGAAGCCTGGGAAAAGGGAACCTCAATAAGACCTTTTAACACAATAAGCTAAAAAAATAATAAAAAAGCAGAGAAGTACTACACAAATGAAGGAACAAACTAGAAACAAAGAAGTCCAAATAAATGAAGGGGAAATAGGCAAACTACCTGAAAATGAATTCAGAATAATGATAATAAAGATGATCAAAAACCTGAAAACAAAATGGAGAAAATGCAAGAATCAATTAACAAAGACCTAGAAGTATTAAAGAAGAAACCTGCGGAGACAAACAACACAATTACTGAAATTAAAAATACTGTAGAAGGAATCAACAGCAGAATATCCAAAGCAGAAGAACAAATTGTGAGCTGGAAGATAAAATGGTAGATAACTTCTGAAGAGCAGAACAAAGTAAAAAGAATGAAAAGATCTTAGGATAATCTCAGAGACCTCTGGGACAATATCAAACACACCAACATTTAAATTATAGGGGTCCAAGAAGAAGAAGAGAAAAAGAAAGAGTATGAGAAAATATATGAATAGATTATAGTTGAAATTTTCCCCAACATGGAAAAGGAAACAGTCAATCAAATCCAAGAGGCACAAAGAGTCCCATATAGGATAAACCCAAGGAGAAACACACCAAGACATATACTAATCAAACTAACAAAGACTAAACACACAGACAGAATATTAAAAGCAGCAAGGGAGAAGCAACAAATAACATACAAGTGAAACCCCATATGCTTAACAGCTGATCTTTCAGTAGAAATTCTGTCGGCCAGAAGGGAATGGCAGGATACATTTAAAGTACTGAAAGGGGAAAATCTACAACCAAGATTACTATACCTGGCAAGGATCTCATTCAAAATTCATGGGGAAATATAAAGCTTTTCATATAGTCCAGAAATACAAGAGAAAAAAAAAAAAAGGCCTACAAAATCAACCACAAATAATTAAGAAAATGGCAATAGGAACATATATATCAATAATTACTTTAAAAGACAATGAATTGAATGCATCAACCAAAATACACAAACTGGATGAATGGATTCAAAAACCAAATCCACTTATATACTGTCTACAAGAAACCCACTTCCATCCCTAAAACACATATAGACTGAAAGTGGGAGGATGGAAAAATATATTCCATGAAAATGGGAAGCAAAAGAAAGCTGGAATATCAATCCTCATATCACACAAAATAGACCTTAAAATAAAGAAGATTGCAAGAGTAAGGAAGGACACGACATAATGATTAAGGAACCAATCCAAAAGGAAGACATAACAATTGTAAACATCTATGCACCCAACATGGGAACACCTCAATACATAAGAAAAACACTAACAAACATAAAAGCAGAAATTGACAGTAACACAACAATAGTAAGAGACCCCACTCACACCAGTGGACAGATCATAAAAACAGAAAATTAATAAGGAAACTCAAGTCTTTAATGATACACTAGATGAGATGGATTTCATTGATATCTTCAGGACATTCCATCTAAATGGAGACGACTACACCTTCTTCTCAAGTGCACATGGAACATTCTCCAGATAGACCACATCTTGGGTCACAAATCAAACCTCATTAAATTTAAAAAATTTTACATCATATCAAGCATCTTCTCTGACCAAAATGCTATAAGACTAGATATCAATTACAAGAAAAAAAAAACTGTAAGAAATACAAACACATGGAGATTAAATATCACATGTCTAAATAACCAAAAGGTGACTGAAGAAATAAAAAAATTTCTAGAAACAAATAACAATGATAACACGACAAGTCAAAACCTATGGGTTACAGTGAAAGCAGTCCTCAGAGAGAAGTTTAGAGCAATACAATCCTACCTAAAGAAACAAGAAAAACATTAAATAGATAACCTAACTTTACACCTAAAATAACTCAAAAAACAAAGAATAAAACATCCCCAAAATTAGTAGAAGGAAAGAAATCATAAAGATCCAAGCAGAAATAAATGAAAAAGAAATGAAAGAAACAATAGTCAAGATTAATAAAACTAAAAGATGATTATTTGAGAAGATAAAACTGACAAGCCTTTAGCCAGACTCATCAAGAAAAAATGAAGAATAAAATCAACAAAATTAGAAATGAAAGAGGAGAGGTTACAACAGACAATGAAGAAATTAAAAAGATCATAAGAGACTATTATGAAGAACAATATTATATTATGGCAATAAAACGGATAACCTGGAAGAAATGGAGAGTCTTAGAATATTTCAATCTTTCAGACTGAACCAGCAAGAAATATAAATTATTAACAACCCAATTACAAGCACTGATATTGAAGGTGTGATCAAAAATCTCCCAAAAAACAAAAGTCCAGGACCAGATGGCTTCACAGGCCAAATATTCAGAGAAGAGCTAATGCCTATCCTTCTAAAACTCTTTCAAAAAATTGCAGAGGAAGGACATTTCCAAACTCATTCTATGAGGCCACCATCACCCTGATACCAAAATAGACAAAGACAACACAAAAAATGAAAGCTACAGACCAATATAACTGATGAACAAAGATGCAAAAATCCTCAACAAAATTTTAGCAAACAGAATTCAGCAACACATCAAAAAGGTCATACACCATGATCAATTTGGGTTTATTCCAGGAATGCAAAGATTCTTCAATATACACAAATCAATTAATGTGATACACGATATTAACAAATTGAAAGATAAAAACCATACGAACATCTTAATAGAAGCAGAAAAACCCTTTTACAAAATTCAGCACCCATTTATGATTAAAAACTCTTCAAAAAATGGTCATAGAAGAAACCTACCTCTTCATAGTAAAGATCATATATGATAAAACTACAGCAAACATTATTCTCAATGGTGAACAAGTGAAAGCATTCCCCTTAAGATCAGGAACAAGACAAGGGTGTCCACTTTCACCACTGTTATTCAGCATAGTTCTGGAAGTCCTAGCGACAACAATCAGAGAAGAAAAAGAAATAAAAGAACTCCACATTGGAAAAGAAGAAGTAATGCTCTCACTGTTTGCAGATGACATAATACTGTACATAGAAAACCCTAGATATAGTATCAGAAAACTACTAGATCTAATCAGTGAATCTAGCAAAGTTGCAGGATACAAAATCAGTACACAGAAACCACTTGTATTTCTAAATACTAACAATGAAAAATCAGAAAGAGAAATTAAGGAATCAATCCCATTCACCACTGCAAGAAAAATAATTAAATATCTAGGAATAAACTTACCTAAGGCAACAAAAGAACTGTACACAGAAAATAATAGACACTAATGAGAGAAATCAAAGATGACATCAACAGATGGAGAGATATTCCAAGTTCCTGGGTAGGAAGAATCAATATTGTGAAAATGACTATGCTACCAAATGCAATCTACAGATTTAATGCTGTGGCTGCTGTTGCTAAGTCACTTCAGTCATGTCCGACTCTGTGCAACCCCATAGATGGCAGCCCACCAGGCTCCACCATCCCTGGGATTCTCCAGGCAAGAATACTGGACTGAGTTGCCATTTCCTTCCCCAAAGATTTAATGCAATCCCTATCAAATTACCAATGGCATTTTTCACAGAACTAGAACAAAAAATTTCAAGATTCATATGGAAACACAAAAAAAACCAAATAGCCAAAGCAGTCTTGAGAAACAAGAATGGAGCTGGAGAAATCAACCTTCCTGACTTCAGATTATACTACAAAGCTATGGTCATCAAGACAGAAAAACAGAAAGCATAAAAACAGAAACATAGATCAATGGAACAAGATAGAAAGCCCGGAAATAAACCTATGCACCTATGGGGATAAAGGAGGTGAGAATATACAATGGGACAAAGATAGCCTCTTCAATAAAAGGTGCTAGGAAAATTGGACAGCTACATGTAAAAGAATGAAATTAGAACACTTCCTACCACCATGCTGCTGCTGCTGCTAAGTCGCTTCAGTCATGTCCAACTCTGTGAGACCCCATTCTCCAGACAGGAACACTGGAGTGGATTGCCATTTCCTTCTCCAATGCATGAAAGTGAGAAGTGAAAGGGAAGTTGCTCAGTCGTGTCTGACTCTTAGTGACCCCATGGACTGCAGCCTACCAGGCTCCTCCATTCATGGGAATTTCCAGGCAAGAGTACTGGAGTGGGGTGCCATTGCCTTCTCCGTTCTACCACCATACACAAGGAAAGAAGGAAGGTAAGGGAAGTCGCTCAGTCGTGTCCGACTCTTAGCAACCCCGTGGACTGCGGCCTATCAGGCTCCTCCGTCCATGGGATTTTCCGGGCAAGAGGACTGGGTGGGGTGCCATCGCCTTCTCCGTACACACACAAAGATAAACTTAAAATGGATTAAAGACCTAAATATAAGACCAGAAACTATAAAACTCTTAGAGGAAAAGATAGGCAGAATGCTCAAAGACATAAATCAAAACAAGATCCTCTATGACCCACCTCCTAGAGTAATGGAAATAAAAACAGAAGTAAACAAGTGGGACCTGATTAAACTTTAAAGCTTTTTCACAGCAAAGGAAACTATAAGCAAGGTGAAAAGACAACCCTCCGAATGGGAGAAAATAACAGCAAATGAAACTGACAAAGGATTAATTTCCAAAATATACAAGCAACTCATGCAACTCAATGTCAGAAAAACAAACAACCCAGTCAAAAAGTGAGGAAAAGACCTAAACAGACATTTCTCCAAAGAAGACGTAAAGATGGCTAACAAACACATGAAAAGATGCTCAACATCACTCATTATTAGAGAAATGCAAATTAAAACTACAAGGAGATATCACCTCACACTGGTCAGAATGGCTATCATCAAAAAGTCTACAAACCATAAATGCTGAAGAGGGCATGGAGAAAAGGGAATGCTCTTGCAGTGTTGGTGGGAATGTAAATTGATACAGCTGCTATGAAAGATGGTATGGAGACTCCTTTAAAAACTAGGAATAAAACTACCATATGACCCAGCAATCCCACTCCTAAGCATATACTCTGAGGAAACCAAAATGTAAAAAAAACACATGTCCCATTGTTCATTGCAGCACTATTTACAATAGCTAGAACATGGATGCAACCTAGATGTCCTTCAACAGATTAATGGTTAAAGAAGTTGTGGTACCTGTACAACAATGGAATATTACTCAGCCATAAAAAGGAATGCATTTAAGTCAGTTCTGATGAGGTGGATGAACCTAGAACCTATTATATACAGTGAAGTGAGTCAGAAAAAGAAAGAAAAATATAGCATTCTAATGCACATATATAGAATCTAGAAAAATGGTACTAAAGAATTTATTTTCAGGACAGCAATGGAAAACAGACATAGAGAATAGACTTATGGATATGGGGAGAGGGGAGGAGAGAATGAAATGTATGGAAAGAGTAACACAGAAACTTACACTACCATATGTAAAATGGATAGCCAATGGGAATTTGCTATATGGCTCAGAAAACTCATACAGGGGCTATGTGTCATCCTAGAGGGTTGGAATGATGATGGAGATGGGGAGTGGGGTTCAAAGGGAGGGGATATATGTGTACTTATAGCTGATGCATGTTGCAGTTTGACAGAAAACAACAAAATTCTGTAAAGCAATTATCCTTCAATTAAAAAATAAAAAGAAAGAAAATAATAATAAAAAACCAACAACACTCACAAGCTAAATCAAGGATGACTATGCCTGTGGTGGGGAGGTAGGAGACATTGCTCAAGATAATATTATTAGGAAGTGATGGAGCTGGATTTGAACCTCAGATTGTTTGGTACCAAAGCTAGTGTTACTAGACTGTGGTATCTGGCACAGTTTCCAATGTAACTCCCAAGTACATGAGATTATCTTGTCCAAATTACTTCACAAGAGTTTCTCTGTTGGCTCAGAGGCAAAGAATCTGCCTACCAATGAAGGAGACATGGGTTTGATCCCTGGGTTGGGAAGATTTCCTAAAGAAAACGTCAACCCACTCCAGTAGTCTTGCCTGAAAAATCCCATGGACAGAGAAGCCTAGTAGACTATAGTCCATGGGGTTGCAGAAGAGTTGAATGCAACTTTGCAACTAAATAACAATTACTTCCTAAAGGCCTGTCTAGGATGTGAGAGTTGGACTGTGAAGAAAGCTGAGCACCGAAGAATTCATGCTTTTGAACTGTGGTGTTGGAGAAAACTTGAGCATCCCTTGGACTGCAAGGAGATCCAACCAGTCCATTCTGAAGGAGATTAGTCCTGGGTGTTCTATGGAAGGAATGATGCTAAAGCTGAAGCTCTAGTACTTTGACCACCTCATACAAAGAGTTGACTCATTGGAAAAGACTCTGATGCTGGGAGGGATTGAGGGCAGAGGAGAAGGGGACCACAGAGGATGAGATGGCTGGATCGTATCACTGACTCAATGGATGTGAGTTTGAGTGAACTCCGGGAGTTGGTGATGGACAGGGAGGCCTGGCGTGCTGCGATTCATGGGGTCACAAAGAGTTGGACATGACTGAGCGACTGAAATGAACTGAACTGAACTATTACTATCACAGTGGGGCATAGGGTTTCAACCTATGCAATTTGCTAGGACACATTCAGTCCATAACATCTTGAAAGCTCAAATATTACCATTCATACTGTCACTGTTTGTTTTCCTTGAAGTGGTAGGCTTACTTATTTTCAAAAAAATATAATTCATACACTCAAGTCTAAATAATCACCACTTGTCTTTCCATCATTTTTTTCAAGTAGAAATGATGTTCTATGAAAAAGCCTCAAATTCAGTGTTTTTAATTGCACAAGTGTTCTTACTTTAATTAGGAACATAATTTAAATTAGAATGCAGCCTAAGAGTTTTATAAATAGTTTCCATTTTGTCAGTTTTTCAAAAAGTATGCCCTTGGAAATTGAGATTGATTAACATTGATAAGTATTACTGCTTTTTCAAGGACATTTTCAAGTGACACTAGAACTTTTTTATTGAGAAAACACACAGTAAAGAACAATGTTAGTATTATAGTGCTAGTGCTAGTACTAAAGGAATTTGTTGACACTGCTTTGATTGATGCTATGCTGCTACTAATTTTACACCTTGCTTGTTCATCATCAGTGTATTAATAAATATCAAGATAATGAAAAAGGGAAATAACATCTCACTATTATTGTGGTAATTGTTTCTAATTTGCAGTCTCCCTGAAAGCAAAGCAGGGACCACTGCATATCCACAGACTGCATTTTGAAAATTGCTGGCCTAATATGACATTGCTTTCAAATAAGTTTTCTAGATTGTCAAGAAAAAGGATTGATTAGTTCCACAAGGTATGGTACTCAAAGGAATCTGAAATAAAGAAGCAGAAGAGGGGAAACCAGGAATGAGACAACCAAAGGAAAAAAAAAAAAAAAAAAAAAACCAAGTGTCTGGAAAGGAAAGAATCTGCCTGCAATGCAGGAGACCTGGGTTCCATCACTGAGTCTGAACGATCCCCTGTAGAAGGGAATGGCAACCCACTCTAATGTTCTTGCCTGGAGAATTCCACTGACAGAGTAGCCTGGTAGGCGATAGTCCTTGGGGTTGCAAAGAACAGACATGACTGAGGAACTAAAACACTCACAAATGAGAAAGTAAAACCCATAATTTTAGGAGGAGAATAGAATAGAGACATTGGTGTAAGTAGGAAAGTTGGTAGAAAGAGGAAGGGAGGAAAAAACTGATTCAGTATGGTTGCTGGCAGAATGTTGACGATGCCTTAGTAATGATATGGATTTATACAGACCAGAACTATAAAACCATTAAGATAACCATCTTAGTTCCTGAATGGTCTTAAAAATTAGTAGTATTTAGTTATGAATAGTCTTATAGATCTTCATAACCTGAAACAATATACACACGTTTTGAACAGAAAAAATGTAATGAAATGTTTATAGGTCCTTCTATCAATTGCCATTATTCCTCCATGTGGTATTTATCAGAAGGTAAATCTACTGTATCAAAGGGGGGATTTCATTAGATTTCATTAATAGGAACCACATGCATTAAGACTGTGAATTAAGAAAGATATGTATGGATCAAGTGGGGAGAAAGAACAATACCTAGAGCTTGGTTATATAACAACAGTAACAATAATAAATAATTCCTATGAACAAAATCGGAGAAGGCAATGGCACCCCACTCCAGTACTCTTGCCTAGAGAATCCCATGGACGGAGGAGCCTGGAAGGCTGTAGTCCATGGGGTCGCTAAGAGTCGGATACAACTGATGTGACTTAGCAGTGGCAGCATGAACAAAATATATTTTCTTTCTTTTTTGCTAATTAAAAGAAGACTGAGAAAAATGAGGGCATATTTGGACACCAAAAATACAGGACAACAATCTCAATAAAAACAGGAGTCACATGTCATTTCTAATTACCTTACTATAGTAAAACTTACCATAGATATGAAAATACAGTAAAAACTAATCATTGGCAAACTAACTAGCTTCTTTTTAAGGAGAAAATTGGGAAGAAGTTCAGAAGGGAATTTCAAAGTGAATGAAAAACAGAGCTTGAGAGATTGATTTGGGGTTTTATATAAGATTAATTTTATTAGGTTTCTATGTTATGAATTTCCAATACCCTGGACCTTCCCCTAACATGTTTATACACAACACTGACTATGTGTTTGAGCATTTCAGTAGCCATTAAGTTTTATTTCTGGCTTTTATTGTGTAAAAGCAATGGTGTAGTTAAGATTCCCAGAGAATTAGCTTTGGAAATTCCATTTGAATTGTCTGAATTATAACAGTAATAACAATACCTACATTACTAAGAAAATTTAAACCCACTCAAACATGTAGATTAGGGTAGTACAGTGAGTTAATAATTGCATGATACTTGTACATCACCACTCATTACTTAAAATCATTATTGATTATAAGAGAGATGGAGAGTATTTGTTTATGTTCAGTTGAAAATCAGCATTATATTTTCTTGGAAATAAAAAGGAAGTGATATAAAGGTCAAGTAAATGAATAATAAGGTGACACCAGCCAATACAGTTCTGGAAAAGGGTAATGATAGTGGTTTACCTTCCAGATATTAAAAAAGTAAACATAATGCTTTGTGTTGTATATTAATTTTATGATACATTTTCTATTTCTTCCATAAGTATGGACTATTTTTTAATTAAAATGAAAAACAGATGTTGCCATTAGAAGCACAAACAAATCAATGGTTCAGGACAGGATCAGGTCCAGGTAAACATAAAAACTCAATATCAGATAAAAGTAGTATGCTATGCTATGCTATGCTATGCTAAGTCACTTCAGTCGTGTCCGACTCTGTGCGACCCCATAGATGAAAGCCCACCAGGCTCCCCCGTCCCTGGGATTCTCCAGGCAAGAACACTGGAGTGGGTTGCTATTTCCTTCTCCAATGCATGAAAGTGAAAAGTGAAGTGAAGTCGTTCAGTCGTGTCCGACCCTCAGCGACCCCATGGACTGCAGCCTGCCAGGCTCCTCCATGCATGGGATTTTCCAGGCAAGAGTACTGGAGTGGGGTGCAATTGCTGCTGCTGCTGCTGCTGCTGAGTCGCTTCAGTCATGTCCGACTCTGTGCAACCCCATAGACGGCAGCCCACCAGGCTCCCCCATCCCTGGGATTCTCCAGGCAAGAACACTGGAGTGGGTTGCCATTGCCTTCTACTTAATACTTGTCACTAGCACAGTTGCTTCTTAAATATAAACTTACAGAAGTTTTTCCTTTTCTGTAAGGAAAATGAAAGTAATTTTCTAAGGAAAAATAAGTTCCAGAAGATAGTTAAAACTTTAACATTTGATAACTCATACAAATATATCAGGTAAATGCAATAAAATGAAAAAATGCACATAAAATCATAAAGGAGTGGCAAAGAACTAATAAATTATTAATACATTTAACTGAAACAAAGGAGATAAAATTATAATAAAATATAAAATACAGTTCTTAAATTTATTAAAGTTTAAAAATACAGTGATACTTAATATTGGCAATAGGTTTGATAGACATTTGCATATTCTTTTATAACAATGGAAATATTAATAAAAATGTTTGTGAAATACTATATTTCTATTAATTTTCATTAAAAAATTAGTTTTTCCCTTCAATTCTTAAGAGATACAAAGTGATAAAATAACTAGAGGATTTGACAAAGGCTTATGTACAAGAAGTGACAAGATCTGAAGATCTGAGACTGGACTTAAACAACTGTAGCAGTCTTCTACTTTCTAAGCATGATTTATGAATTTTCTTTTTATTATTGAATAATTCTTTGCAGAGGCAAAATGTCAACATTTTAACACCTTATTAAAAAAAAAAACAACCTCTGTTCTAGAATAGTTTCAAAAAAGAGAAAACAAATCTTTTATGCTCAATAATATAAATGACTGTGCCTAAATAAGCATTGCAGAAATATGTTAACCAGGAAGATGGGCTTACAAGTTAATAAAGAAAGAAAAGAATTCTGTAACTGAATTTTTAGAAACACTGGAGTAGGTTTTATACTTTATGAAGTTTTAAAATTTAGACATGGTCAAGATGAACTTGTTCCTTAAAAAAAAAAAAAAAGCACAGAAGAAAAGGAAATCATTTGGTGAGAAATGATGGAGGCATTCTAATGAATAGACCTTAGAATAGTCCTATCTAGGTGTGATTAACTTATTTACATTTGAGGGATTAAGAGCCTAAATCTCATGGAGTAAAAGTCTATAGAATGGGTGACATCACCATGGCGTCCAATACAAACAAAACATGCAAGGAGTTCTTTTTCCAAAGAGCACAGCAGTGTGGGGCAGCTGGGGCCGGGCTTCGGGAGACACTGACTGGGGGAGCCGCGCCTGTGGTCCGTAGGTGGGGATCACGCCGACTCGGCATGGGGCCGTGCCTGCCTCATAGGAGTCCCTGTCGTCAGTGTGCAACTTCTCCCTTTCTGAGAAACTCTCAGACTGCCTGGGTTTTACCGGGTCCACATGGAATGCTGTCAGTTTACCTGTGAGATGTTCAGCCCAAAACGTGCCGTCGGTTGACGGAAACTCGGGGTCCGCGTCACGGCTGACTCAGCCTGGCCAGAAGGGTCGCTGTGGGCGGCGTGGCGGTGGAGCTTCTTGGTTTCGGTGCCGTGGCTGTGGGCCTCTGACTCCACTTGGGGTAGACGCGTAGCTCTTCACCTTTTTACCTCAAGGCTCTGTCTATCTGTGGCAAACCTTTAGACTCAGAGTCTGATGCAGTTTTTTGTTTATTTTTGTTTGTTTTGACGTTTTCATCGTTCACTGTTTTGTTCATCTCAGCTTTCAGAACAAGCATTGCTCAAACTCTGGGGCCTTCTGACGGCTGTTTGAGGTGATCTGATAATGGCACTTTCTACAAGGTGTGTCTTTCTGACTCTAAAGCAAATTGTATGTTTCGTTAAGTTGAAGATCTCGATTTTAAATGATAGCCAATCGTCTGCCGTCGCCTACGAGAAGGGGGCGGACCGTTGGTTTGCAGCAGAGACACTGAGCACTAGTCACGAAGTGCGTGCCCAGTACTGAGCTCAGAAGGTGCCCCAGAACCCGGCCCTGGGCAGGATTTGGGCCTTGTCCGCTGCCTGTCCCCGTGTGTCCAGGGTAACATGCCCTGTGAAAACCTCAGGCTCTTACCATTCCTCGGAGGGATTACCTTCTAGAGTCCTGCTCTCGTAGTTCAGACTACTTTGTAACTCGATTAAAGTGTTTAGCATCCTTGCAAAGTTACTCGAGAAGGAGCTGATACCAGTGAAGAATAATTTCTGTGAAAGCATGAACGTGTGTGTGGTGACCTTGCTGTAAGCAGGGCGTCCCCTGGTCCAGAACCGCTGGTGCTCACTGTGCCACAGCGCTGGGCGGCCCGCCCTCCCGCTCCCTGCTCCACATCATCGGGGCACCGTTGCCAGCCGTCCGTGATGGGGGTTTGAGCGTGGCCCCAGACCTCGGCCTGCGTGCGGATCCCTCGGCCACAGCTGAGGAGTGCGGCTGTGGGCTCCTCCCATGGTACATCTTCTGGGGGGAACGGCCCTCGGCCTCCCCGGAGCGACCCTTCCAGCATCCACCAGCAGCGAGCTCCGTGAGAAGGGAGGAGCCAGGACCGTGAGGGCAGACCTCTGTGTTCCCGGTGCCAACGGGGAAGCGCTGGTGGGCATTAGTCCCTTGACGAGGGAGTGCAGGTAGGTCTGTGGAGAATACCGGAGCCCCTGTGGCTCAGCCATCTTCTCTTTTTCTCCTAATTGCACTATACTTGCTCTCGCTGCAGTCCGGAGATACCCAAGATCTCTGTGGGGTCATGACCCAGAGACTTAGCAAGTCTCGCCTTATCCATGGAGCTCGGACAGGGAGAAATGTGACCATTGTCTGATGTCTGTAGTTCATTTCTTCCTTCTTTCCTCGCGTTGTGTTACTCTGAACCGTTCTGTTTTTTATTTACCAAAGTACTGTACTTGGCTATTTGCAGTGTTTCCAAAACCAAATGTTTCTTTTTGTGTGTTTTTAATCTTCAATACTTGGTGCAATATAAGCTGCAAAGATGTGCCACTTTATCTATGAAATGGAGTTTTGTATACCAATAAATTCTAGTTTAAAGACAGGAAAAAAAAAGAGCACAGCATTATCTATTAAGGTATTTAATACTGAAGAAAGAATAAGATCACAAAGACAAAATAAACACATGAAATCTGTAATCACTTTTCAATGACTGGAAGAAATACTTAGGAAAAGAATTGATAGACTATAGGCTTTCTTTTCCTTAATTAGCCTGGAGTCTTATTACTGCATTTGGCCTTTAAGGAGAGTGAGTGCTCTTCCTCAGTAAAATATAGCACATGATGGCAAGCTGAAATGCCTGCAGTCACAGCTTGGGAAAAATGCTAGATTAAATTGAAAAATTATATTATTAAAGGCATCAGGGAGCACTATGTAAATAATGAGGGACAGAAGATCAAAAGTTTTAGAGAATTATTTTGATGTTAAGAGTAAACTCCTGGAGTTGGTGATGGACAGGGAGGCCTGCAATTCATGGGGTCGCAAAGAGTCGGACACTACTGAGTGACTGAATTGAACTGAACTGAATTGATACTATCTACTTATTGAGGGTTTCTTTTTTTCCCTGTGAGTATATGCCAGGCTTCCAAAGAATATTTACTAAATTCAGAGATTATTTGGAAGAAGAAAAACTTAGTCCAAAAGCTTCAGAAAGGTAGAATAAAATGATTCACTGTCCAGTAATAACTGCGGAGAAGGCAATGGCAACCCACTCCAGTACTCTTGCCTGGAAAATCCCATGGATGGAGGGGCCTGGTAGGCTGCAGTCCATGGGGTCGCTAAGAGTCAGACAGACTGAGAGACTTCACTTTCACTTTTCACTTTCATGTATTGGAGAAGGAAATGGCAACCCACTCCAGGGTTCTTGCCTGGAGAATCCCAGGGATGGGGGAGCCTGGCGGGCTGCCGTCTATGGGGTCGCACAGAGTCGGACACGACTGAAGTGACTTAGCAGCGCAGCAGTAATAGCTGAACACAAAGATCTGGTAATGTAGGTGCTGCCATCAAAACATGACAAGTACCCACCTTAAAAATTGTGAAATGACATTTAAAGGACAGAATTAAATGTACTCTCATCTTTCAGAGATGAAGAGGTAAATCTCAGGCTCTGAATCAGAGTTCTCCCAGGGCAAGTCCTAGAAACAAAGGTCAGATAAAAGAGACAGAAACTTGCTGAAACTATAGCTAAGACCCCCATGCAGCTGAATTACTTTAAGCGTTAAGGGTTTGCCTCCACACCATTTTTCTTTCTGAGGAAAGGAGGACAATTTCTGATGAAACAGAACATCATTTGAAGCCTCCACATACTGCTGACTTATGATAACACATTCATTTTATGTTTATGTTAACATATGCTTTATATGTCTAGCATACAACCAAAAATTACATTCAAAGAGGACAGCTAATACAGGGGAAAAAAAGGACTTAAAAAGCCAACCTAAACAGTATGCAGATGTTGTAGTTAACAAACAAGGGCTTTAAAATCAATATGATATGTATGCTTAAGAAATATAAAGAGAACAGTAACATAGATTAAAAAAAAGATTAGGAACTTTAATAAATATTTAAAAAATAAACATTGCATTTGAAACTTTAGAAATCAATGAATTTTTAATAGCACATTGACCACAGAAGAAACAAAAACTAGTGACATGAGGGTAGGATGAGTGAAAAAAAAAGTCCAAAGCAAATCACATACCAAAAAATAATTTTAAAAAGATGTATGTGAGAGTCGGTCACATGTAATATGTGCACTCTTTGCTGTGTATATTTATGTAAAATATTTTTAAATTGTTTTTTCTGGTTAGTTTTACTTAATATAGCAGACATTCTTTGAGCTCATTTTATTACTTTAAAAAAAAATCCCACTGACTTTTTAACTAACTGAATTATCAATTACATCATAGAGGAGTGTCATTTTTACAAATACCATCATGACACTAGCTATATAACACCATTTACTCTTGTTAAAAATATTTTATTAATTTTAACATTTTTACTGTTTTGCTGCTGAAGAGATCTCACCAAGTTTAATTTTTAACACATTTTAATAATTCATTCAGTTATTTTGGATATACTTTTTTTTATAATCAAAGGATATTCATGATACAGAAGCTATTGATCACAACTTAATGTTTTCTAAAGACTAGAGATCTCTAAGAAAATTGGAGATACCAAGGGAATTTTCAGGCAAACATAGGTACAATAAAGGATAAAAACAGCAAGGAACTAACAGAAGCAGAAGAGATTAAGAAGAGGTGGTAAGAATACACAGAAGAACTGTAAAAAATAAAGTCTTAATGACCCAGATAACCATGATAGTGTGATCACTCACTTAGAGCCAGATATCTTGAAGTGTGAAGTCAAGTGGACCTTAGGAAGCATTACTACGAACAAAGATCGTGGATGTGATAGAATTCCAGTTGAGCTAATTAAAATTCTAAAAGATGATGCTGTTAAAGTGCTGCACTCAACACACCAGCAAATATGGAAAACTCAAAAGTGGCCACAGGACTGGAAAGGTCAGCTTTCATTCCAATCCCAAAGAAAAGTAATGCCAAAAGATGTTTAAACTACCAAAAAATTGCATTTGTTTCACTTGCTAGCAAGGTAATGCTCAAAACCCTCAAACTAGGCTTCAGCAGTACCTGAACTGAGAAATTTCATATGCACATGCTGGATTTAGAAAAGGCAGAGGAACCAGAGATCAAATTGCCAACATCCGTTAGATGATAGAAAAAGCAAGGAAATTAAAAAAAAAAAATCTACTTCTACTTCATTGACTAAGCTAAAGCCTTTGACTATCTGGATCACAGAAAACTGTGCAATATTCATAAAGAGGTAGGGATACCAGAGACCTTACCCGCCTCTTGAGAAACCTGTATGCAGGATAAGAGACAACAGTTAGAACTGGACATAGAATAACAGATAGATTCAAAATTTGGAAAGGAGTATGTCAAGGCTGTATACTGTCATCCTGCTTATTTAACTTAATATGCAAGTACATCATACAAAATGCTGGGCTGGATGAAGCACAAACTGAAATCGAGATTGCAGGGAGAAATACCAATAACCTCAGATAGGCAGATGATACCACTTTAATGGCAGAAAGTGAAGGGGAATTAAAGAGCCTCTTGACGAAGGAAGGTGAAGGGTAGAGTGAAAATGCAACATTTAAAGAACAAAGATCATGCATCTGGTCCCATCACTTCATGACAAATTCACAGGAAAAACTGGAAACAGTGTCATATTTCATTTTCTTGGATTCCAAAATCAGTGCAAATGGTGACTGTGGCCATGAAATTAAAAGACACTTGCTCCTTGGAAGAAAATCTACAACAAAACTAGACAATGTATTAAAAAGCAGAGACATCACTTTGTCAACAAAGGTCTGTATAGCCAAAGCTATGGGGTTTTTTTTCCAGTAGTCATGTGTGGATGTGAGAGTTGGACCATAAAGATGGCTGAGCACCAAAAAATCGATGTTTTCAAACCATGGTCCTGAAGAAGATTCTTGAAAGTTCCTTGGAAAGGAAGGAGATCAAACCAGTCAATCCTAAAGGAAATCAACCCTGAATATTCTTTGGAAGGACTGATGCTAAAGCTGAAGCTCCAATACTTTGGCCACCTGATGTGAAGAGTCAACTCATTGGAAAAGACCCTGATGTTTGGAAAGATTGTGGGCAAAAGGAGAAGTGAGTGACAGAGGATAAGATGTTTGAATGGCATCACTAACTCAGTGGACATGAGTTTGAGCAAACTCAGGGAAATAATAAAGGACAGGGAAGCCTGGTGTGCTGCAGTTCATGGGTCACAAAGAGACGTACATGACATAGCAACAGAACAACAACACCCGAGGTAGTAAAGTCAGGTAATATGCACAACTTAATCCACACTCCACATTCTTAAATTTCATTATTTTAAATGTCATGAGTCATATTTGATGGAAATTAATAATTGTGTTAGCCAGCATCACTGGTTTCATCCTAGTTGACTAGGAGTATTACTAATATAGTGATTCTCCCAAATGTATTTACAGCACATAAAATAGGTCTTTTCCCAGGAATAAACACAACCAGTTCCCAAAGAATAATAGTAAAATTCAGTAAATATTTTGAATAGATGAATGTATATCTGCAGTTCATGGGTCACAAAGAGACGTACATGACATAGCAACAGAACAACAACACCCGAGGTAGTAAAGTCAGGTAATATGCACAACTTAATCCACACTCCACATTCTTAAATTTCATTATTTTAAATGTCATGAGTCATATTTGATGGAAATTAATAATTGTGTTAGCCAGCATCACTGGTTTCATCCTAGTTGACTAGGAGTATTACTAATATAGTGATTCTTCCCAAATGTATTTACAGCACATAAAATAGGTCTTTTCCCAGGAATAAACACAACCAGTTCCCAAAGAATAATAGTAAAATTCAGTAAATATTTTGAATAGATGAATGTATAGGTAAAATTGTTCCTTCATCTAGAACTTTTTAGTTTTACCATTTTAAAGTGTCCATTTCCTAAGCTTAATTTAATCCTTTTTCTCAAATACAATACATATCCTAGATTCTGCATCATATTATATGAATATCACAGAAAAGCATACATTGAACCACAGTACTTCCAAGACTTTGGATACATCAACACTCAAAAACCAATTTGTGGTTGCTCACTTAAGTCATGTCAGATTTTGGCGACTCCGTGGACTATAGCCCACCAGGACCCCTGCCCATGGGATTTTCCTAGCAAGAATATTGAAGTGGGTTTCCATCCCTTCCTCCAGGAATCTTCCTGACCCAGAGATTGATCCTGTGTCTCCTGTATTACAGGTAGATTTCTCACCCACTGACCCACAGAGGACGCCCAATATGTGGCTACCGCTTCCTATTCCATTTGATGAATATCAGCTCATAGAGTCAATACAAGTCAATTTGTGTTTTGAGACAGTGTATCTACATATACAAGGTTTCTGCATTTAACTTTTTCACATATCAAAGTATTAACAATAACAATATATCATGAAAGTAGAAATGTTTCACCCAGCTACATATGTGTTCACCCAGCTACATGTGTGTATGTATGTATGTATATACCTAGTTTTGAATGTTTATACACACACACACACATGAATGAATTACAGTGATAATTTAACCCAAGGGTTAATGTATTTTTGTACTTCCCAGGTGGTGCTAGCGGTAAAGAACCTGCCTGCCAATGCAGGAGATATAAGAGTCACAAGTTCGATCGCTGGATTGGAAGATCCCCAGGAGGAGGGCATGGCGACCCAGCCCAGTATTCTTGCCTGGAGAATATCATGAACAGAGAGGATCCTAGCACCCAATAGTCCATAGCATCACATAGAGTCAGAAACAACTGAATGACTTAGCATGCAAGCACAGCATGTATCTTTAATGGTCTCCCATTTCCTTGTAAGTTCCACAAAGAAACTGATTCTATATAAAATGACTTTAAGACAACAATATGTTATAATCTGGAATGTGCAGTTTCCACTTAAAATACACAGGTATTTTCTTATTAATATTCCTAAGAAACTAGTCAGTTCAGCTTTTCTTTTCAAACCAGACCACATAACAAGGACTCAAAAACTAACTGTCGTTAGAGGCACTACATGGTGAAACAAAACACAACAAAGGATGACCACCTATATCTGTGCCTGGGAAGATGGGGAACAAAACTAGTATTTAGAGTAAACATTTATCTATTGCATAGGTCACGCTCTCTCTTAAGCATGCATACATGCGCGCGCACACACACACGTGCACCTTATCTTGTAGTATCTATATGTTGGAAATAAGGAAACTGAAGCCCAGAAAAATGGAGATACTTTATCAAGGTCACATAATATTTTGAACAATGTTATGTAGTAAGAAGTAGCGTTATGATTTAAACTCAAGCAGTGTATTTTCATGATCCATAATCTTACCCAACAAAGGTTTTCTGAGCTACCCCTTAAGTATTAAGAGAAAATGAGAGTGTATAGACATTAGGACATATATCTCTAGTTCTGAATGTTTATAAACACATAGCACCATGCCTAACATGAACACTCAACTCATGCTCCCTTTACATTTACCCTTTTCTATTGTGTTACATTCAAAATCACTATTTGCTTTTTCTTTAGAGAGAATTTAACAGTACTGCATACTCTAGACTGTCAGGAAAAAATCTTAGAAGACATACTAAACTGAAAAAGTGATTTCTGTTGTTAAGTGCAGTGGAGTAACATAAGATAATATTTGCCTGGAATCTCCAAGTTTGCAACTGTCGCTTGTTATTATAATAATAGCAGCAATTTCTTTTTTCAAAAAGTATTCAATTCAGAGAATAAACACTATGGTAGCCATACATATAATTTATATATTATATAGAGTGCTGTTTTCTGAATTATGCTGTCCCTATATTCATAAGTTGAAGCCTTAACCCCCAATATGATGGTATTCGGAGATGGGTTCTTTGGAAGGTAAGCAGGTTTAGATGAGGTCATAAAAGTGGGTCTTCATGATGAGATCAATTCCCTTGTAAGAAAAACACCACTGGAAATAAAAGCAAAAATAAACAAATGGGATCTAATTAAAATTAAAAGCTTCTGCACAACAAAGGGAACTATAAACAAGGTGAAAAGACAGCCTTCTGAATGGGAGAAAATAATAACAAATGAAACAACTGACAAACAACTAATCTCAAAAATATACAAGCAGCTTATGCAGCTCAACTCCAGAAAAATAAATGACCCAATCAAAAAATGGGCCAAAGAACTAAATAGACACTTCTCCAAAGAAGACATACGAATGGCTAACAAACACATGAAAAGATGCTCAACATCACTCATTATCAGAGAAATGCAAATCAAAACCACAATGAGGTACCATTTCACACCAGTCAGAATGGCTGCGATCCAAAAGTCAACAAGCAATAAATGCTGGAGAGGGTGTGGAGAAAAGGGAACCCTCTTACACTGTTGGTGGGNAAAAAAAAAAAAGAAAAACACCAGACAGCTGACTATCCACCATATGAGGACACTGTCGGAAAGTGTCCAAGCCAGAAATAGGGCTTTCACCACAACCGGATCATGCAGGTGCCAGGATCTCGGACTTCCAGCCTCCAGAATTCTGAGACAATAAATCTGTTGTTTAAGTACAATCTGCGATATTTTATTATGAAGTCCATGTTGACTAATGGAAACAGCATCAAAATACTGTCATATATATTATATTGAATAGCAACATGCTATTATACATGTTAAATTAATATTCTAATTATACTTAGTTATACTTACTTAATATACATGTTAAATTAATGTTTTAATTTTATTAAATAGGTCCTGTCTTTCACTTAAACTGTAGAAATAAACATTTTAAAAGACTGGAAGAATTGAAGTGGTTATATAGTAATACTAAAATATGCCTAGTGCAAAACTTACTAATTTAATCTGCTTACTTTGTCCACTAAATAATAACTGATATACTTAATATAATTAAATATAATTAATATACTTAATATAATTAAGTATGATTAATTAAGTATAATATTATACTATTGTTACATGCTAATTAAGTTATATGCACACAAAATCTACTTTAATAAACATTTTCAAAGACTGGAAGAATTGAAGTGGTTATATAGTAATACTAAAATATGCCTAGTGCAAAACTTACTAATTTAATCTGCTTACTTTGTCCACTAAATAATAACTGATATACTTATATAATTAAATATAATTAATATACTTAATATAATTAAGTATGATTAATTAAGTATAATATTATACTATTGTTACATGCTAATTAAGTTATATGCACACAAAATCTACTTGCTTTATTTGACCAAGGAGGAAAAAAACATAATATTTAGCCCTAACTTATCCTTCCTAAACTTTGATTTTAGTTTAACTATAACATTAATAATCCAGCTCTTTGCGACACTATGAACTGTAGCCCACCGGGCTCCTCCATCCATGGGATTCTCCAGGCAAGAATACTGGAGTGGGTTGCCATTTCCTTCTCCAGGGGATCTTCCTGACCCAGGGATCGAACCAAGGTCTCCTGCATTGCAGGCAGATGCTTTAACCCCTGAGCCACCAGGGAAGCCCAATGACAAGAAATAACATAGACATTTATATTCCAATTATTTTTCATTTTAATTGTTGCTTTTCCACTATGACAAAAATTTATGCTTGATTTTGATTGCCACTAGTATCAGCAATTAAAGTTAACTTCAATGGCAACCCACTCCAGTATTCTGGCCTGGAGAATTCCATGGACTGTATAGTCCATGGGGTTTCAAAGAATCAGACACAACTCAGCTACTTTCACTTTTCAAAATATTTAAAGATAATTTTAAATAACTAAATATTCATCAGTTATTTAGTGGACAAAGTAAGCAGATTAAACTTTGCACTAGACATATTTTAGTATTACTATATAACCACTTCAATTCTTCCAGTCTTTGAAAATGTCTATTTCTACAGTTTAAGTGAAAGACAGGACCTATCTAATAAAATTAGAACATTAGTTGACATCAAGAACTAAATTTATACATTAAGCTCTACAGTAAATATTAACCTCTACTCAAAATTCTTTTCCATTCTGATTGACTAGATGTTGCTTGTATTTGAGTTTGTTGAAAATTTAGCAGGTCCATTGCTATCACCAAATATACAAATCTAAACTTCAACTTGTTGAGGTCTCTGGCCATATCTATTCAGATATTCCTGATTTCACTGTTAGCATTTAACCTATTATACAAGAATATACTGAATAGATAATCATATGCACATACGTATAGGCTCCTTCTTAACAGTATAATGATTAGAAAAGTGTTGCTACAATTGTGAGAAGCAAACATTAGTTTACAGGCCTTTAAGTTCTGATAAGAATTTTACTTCAAAAATGGGAGATTCTATCAATCATAATTTATAATTTTATAGGTGTCCAAATATGTCTGCTGCTGCTGCTGCTAAGTCGCTTCAGCCGTGTCCAAATATGTCTAAAGATATGTATTTCAAAGAGATGGCTCTTTGGTGTCCTGACATTGCACAAATACTTGTAAAGTGATGTCATACTTTAAAAATATCATTTGTGTTTAAAGGCCATAAATGATTCCTTTTCTCTTTCTTTTTTCATAAATATGAGAATGACGTTGTTACTCCAACCTCTTAGAAAATTAGTGAGAATATGCATGGATATGATCTCACTTTGGTAGTTCTGCCACTTATACTATAACTTAATTAAGACATTGGAGGAAATTTGATACAAATCCAATATAACTTCAAATTTGTATCAGCTTAACTAGTAACCCTAAGAATGAGGTATTGTTTTATCATTAAAATTAACAATATCCAAATTCCTAAAATGTCTTTTAAAATATTCAATATTTGTACTTCTAGACCATCAGGTTTGAGTGACAAAATTTGATGTTTCATCCATTTCAGGGCATATATGTGTTTTGCTGGGTTACAGAGAAGCATAAAGAGAAAATAACACAATTTTAAAATAGAGTGACCACCAGAATTCACATTAAAATTCTGATGCTAATATCAAATGAGAAACTCGTTGATTAGAAACCAAGAAAATTCAATTCTTTATCATAGAAACATATGGCATTGGACATAGTTAATAACATTTATTTCAGGGCTCTTTTTTATAATTTGCAGTTTATTGCCACTTTAAAATAAAAGCATATCTTATTTGGATGTATTCTTCTCTGGGTTAACCTGTTGTTTGTTGCTGTTGTTAAATTTCGGAAGTGCAGGTAATGAAAAAGAAAATAATTATAACTAAATTTAATTAATGTTCCCTATGCAACAGTCATAGTATTAAATATTTTATTCATGATGATCATCTTACTATAATTTCATTTTAAAGCAATATAAAGAAATGACATTGAAATCTTAGTAATGATGTTTTGTTATATGAAATAAAAGCCCAAGTTGTTACAAAAACAACAAGTAATCTATAACTATTAAACTGATATTTCCTCTATGGCCATTGCATTCAGTTCAGTACAGTTTAGCGGCTCAGTCTTGTCCAACTCTTTGTGACCCCATGAATTGCAGCATGCCAGGCCTCTCTGTTTATCACCATCTCCCGGAGTTCACTCAAATTCACATACATAGAATCGGTGATGCCATCCAGCCATCTCATCCTCTGTTGTCCTCTCATCCTCTTTTCCTCCTGTCCCCAATCCCTCTCAGCATCAGAGTCCTTTCCAATGAATCAACTCTTCGCATGAGGTGGTCAAAGTACTAGAGTTTCAGCTTTAGCATCATTCCTTCCAAAGAATACCCAGGGCTGATCTCCTTTAGAAGGGACTGGTTGGATCTCCTTGCAATCCAAGGGATTCTCAAGAGTCTTCTCCAACACCACAGTTCAAAAGCATCAATTCTTCAGCACTCAGCTTTCTTCACAGTCCAACTGACACAATCCATACATGACTACTGGAAAAACCATAGCCTTCATTAGATGGACCTTTGTTGGCAAAGTAACGTCTCTGCTCTTCAATATGCTATCTAGGTTGGTCATAACATTTTTTCTTATTTTTTATTATACTAGATATTAAAATTAAAGCACCTTAGTGGATTTTATAGAAATAATAATAATTAACATAATTATATACATAATTTGGAAGACATAATCATTAGAATAATTTTAAATATCATTTAGGAAATTTATATACTTCAGTTCAGTTGCAAGTCATGTCCAACTCTTTGCGAGCCCATGAACCGCAACATGCCAGGCCTCCTTGTCCATTAGCAATTCCCAGAGTTTACAAAACTCATGTCCATTGAGTCGGTGATGCCATCTAACCATCTCTTCCTCTGTTGTCCCCTTCTCCTCCTGCCCTCAATCTTTGCCAGCATCAAGGCCTTTTCAAATGAGTCAGCTCTTCACATCAGGTGGCCAAAATATTGGAGTTTCAGCTTCAACATAGGTCCTTCCAATGAACACCAGGACTGATCTCCTTGCAGTCCAAGGGACTCTCAAGAGTCTTCTCCAACACCACAGTTCAAAAGCATCAGTTCTTCTGTGTTCAGCTGTCATTATAATCTAGCTGTCACATCCATACATGACTACTGGAAAAACCATAGCCTTAACTAGATGGACCTTTGTTGACAAAGTCTCTGCTTTTTAATACGCTGTCTAGGTTGGTCATAACTTTCCTTCCAAGAAATAAGCGTCTTAATTTCATGGCTGCAGTCTCCATCTGCAGTGATTTTGGAGCCCAGAAAAATAAAGTCAGTCACGGTTTCTACTGTTTCCTCATCTATTTGCCATGAAGTGTTGGGACCAGATGCCATGATCTTCATTTTCTGAATGTTTAGCTTTTAGACAACTTTTTCACTCTCCTCTTTCACTTTCATCAAGAGGCTTTTTAGTTCCTCTTTCCTTTCTGCCATAAGGCTGGTGTCATCTGCATATCTGAGGTTATTGATATTTCTCCTGGCAATCTTGTTTCCAGCTTGTGTTTCTTCCAGTCCAGCGTTTCTCATGATGTACTCTGCATATAAGTTAAATAAGCAGGGTGACAATATACAGCTTTGACATACTCTTTTTCCTATTCAGAACCATTCTGTTTTTTCATGTCAAGTTCTAATGGTTGCTTCCACCTGCATACAGGTTTTTCAAGAGGCAGGTCAGGTGGTTTGGTATTCCTATCTCTTTCAGAATTTTCCACAGTTTATTGTGATCCACACAATCAAAGGCTTTGGCATAGTCAATAAAGCAGAAATAGATATTTTTCTGGAACTCTCTTGCTTTCTCCATGATCCAGAGGATGTTGGAATTTGATTTCGGTTCCTCTGCCTTTTCTAAAACCAGCTTGAACATCTGGAAGTTCACAGTTCACGTATTGCTGAAGCCGGGCTTGGAGAATTTTGAGCATTACTTTACTAGCATGTGAGATGAGTAAAATTGTGCAGTAGTTTGAGCATTCTTTGGCATTGCCTTTCTTTGGGATTGGAAAGAAAACTGACCTTTTCCAGTCCTGTGGCCACTGCTGAGTTTTCCAAATTTGCTGACATACTGAGTGCAGCACTTTCACAGCACATCTTTTAGAACTGGAAATAGTTCAACTGGAATTCTCTCAAGTCCACTAGCTTTGTTTGCATGATGCTTCCTAAGGCCCGCTTGACTTCACATTCCAGGATGTCTGGCTCTAGGTGAGTGATCACACCATTGTGGTTATCTGAGTCATGAAGATCTTTTTTGTACAGTTCTTCTGTGTATTCTTGCCACCTTTTCTTAATATCTTCTGCTTCTGTTAGGTCCATATCATTTCTGTCCTTTATTGAGTCCATCTTTGCATGAAACATTCCCTTGGTATCTCTAATTTTCTTGAAGAGATCTCTAGTCTTTCCCACTTTATTGTCTTCCTCTATTTCTTTGCATTGATCGCTGAGGAAGGCTTTTTATCTCTCCTTGCTCTTCTTTGGAACTCTGCATTCAAATGGGTATATTGTTCCTTTCTCCTTTGCTTTTCACTTCTCTTCTTTTCACAGCTCTTTGTAAGACCTCCTCAGACAGCCACTTTCCTTTTTTGCATTTATTTTTCTTGGGGATGGTCTTGATTCCTGTCTCCTGTACAATGTCATGAACCTCCTTCCATAGTTCATCAGGCACTCTGTCTATCAGATCTAGTCCCTTAAGTTTATTTCTCACTTCCACTGTATAGTCGTAAGGGATTTAATTTATGTCATACCTGAATGGTCTAGTGGTTTTTCCTACTTTCTTCAATTTCAGTCTGAATTTGGCAATAGGGAGTTCATGATCTGAGCCACAGTCAGTTCCCGGTCTTGTTTTTGCTGACTGTATAGACTTCTCCATCTTCAGCTGCAAAGAATATAATTTATCTGATTTCGGTGTTGACCATCTGGTGATGCCCATGTGTAGAGTCATCTTTTGTGTTATTTGAAGAGGGTGTTTGCTATGACCAGTGTGTTCTCTTGGCAAAACTCTATTAGCCTTTGCCCTGCTTCATTCCATACTCCAAGGCCAAATTTGCCTGTTACTCCAGGTGTTTCTTGACTTCCTACTTATATACTTTGCATCAGTTAAATGTGAAGAATTATTAATAATTAAATTTAAATTTAATTTAAATTTAATTTAAATTTAAATTAAATTTTGGTCTGATACTACAGAGGACTATTATAAGTTTTAGAGACTACTGAAATATACACACATTTCTTATTTCTCCCTGATTCCCTGCCCTTCCTTCCTGGGGACAGGATATTATGTGTAAAACTGGCTAGATTCTAATGATAGGCAATTTACAAGTTTTAGACTTTTATTTTTCTTCTGTTTTTCCAGGAAAGTATCTTAAAATACTCATGCTTTATCTCCCTTCTCCATGTCTCTGAAAATAACAGATTTCTTGATACTTAACATTTATGAAATTTGGAATCATCAATAGTGTATCTTGAATTTTTAATGGGAAGTGTCTGTTTTGTATATAAGAAGTCATGAACTAGCAAAAGATAAGACCAAGCCCAGAATGTTATATAATCTTAGGATACCTCTAGCCCTGCCTCTTTGTCATGTATAGAATGACCTCAGAGTATACCGATTATGTCTGCTATCACAGCATAATGATGCTCCTTTTCATTCTTAAACATGTACCAATTCAGAAGATAAATTATATGGTCATTCTATTTATATGAAATGTAATAGGAATTGGAATGGAAGCAACTTAGAGACCCTGGAAAAAATATTTAATATGAGACCATAGGAACTCTTTCAATATCTTAGAGTTATGCTTCAACAGAGCATACTTTGATTTCCCATGCACAGTGAAAGATAGGTAGTCAGTATTAACTGCCAGGATGTTATGAGCAAAAAAGCCATAGTTCTTTATTATCTTATGACTCTAGAGAGTCACTCTATTAACTTTGTTACTGACATAGCTACAGAGGAATTTTCATTTTCTTTTGTACAATCAAATCTCATTTACACTTATATATTTAAATGAAATTGAAGAATATTGTAAGTCTACAGTCACAGAAGGCTCAGTGGTAAAGAATCTGCTTTCCAACACAGGAGACACAGGCAATGCATGTTTGATCCCTGGGTCAGAAGATCCCCTGGCAAACCACTCCAGTATTCTTGCCTGGAAAATTCCATGGACAGAGGAGCTTGGTGGGCTGTAGTCCATGAAGTCACAAAGAGTCGTACATGACTGTGCACTCATGCATACACAGTCATTGTAAGATAGCCAATATATAGCAATATTTCAGTAACTATAAACAGGAAGATTGGTATAGTCATATATACATTAGAATCAGTGGATGAAGATGGATTCTCTCAAAATTGGAGAACTGAGGATCTGATTTAATAGGTATAGAAAGGAGTTTCAGAACATGTACTGAACAGATCAAAAAAAATTTTTTTTTCATTTTCTACAGATGATAGCAAATTTTTATCAGTTTAAGAAACACCACCCTGGCTAATTTACTTTGTAGTATTATTTATTAAGAACCTGTTGTACCTGAGATATTCTGCAGGATGCCGGACAGATGAACACATATAATTATTATTTTGAGATCCTGTTTTAGCATTAAATAAACAACTTCACTACTAGTTATATACCAGGAACCTGGTCAATGTTATCAAGAAAAAGAGTAGGAAGGTATTAAAACGGATAACAGGAAAAAAGGACTTCTCACTGGTAGTAGATGGCTCCAATCTGAAGGGGTTGTCATTGTAATGCCACCTCACTGCCACATGAATATGCTTGTGATTAGTGTTAACAGTTAGATTACAATCCTCTTAACAACGATTTTTTTTTTTCCTTTTCAGAAATGGGGGCATGACTTATGGATGGAAAATCACTACTCTTTCTGGGAAATTTACTATTTATTGAAAGCAGGTAGCTGCCTTAACTTTGGAATCACTATCTGGAAAACATGTCTGGGTCTAGATCTACCAGCAGGCATACTTTCCATGACATGGGAAAAGTGTTCCTAAGGAAGTTGTCAGCACAAAGGAGGGCAAAGGTTAGAGAGGTAGAGACAGAGCTCTGGTGACAGTTGTTAGCAGGCTTGTTTCTCTCTGCACACAGCTGGTCTTGAACTCAGTTTCAGTCTTTGAATTTCCCAATTATGTGAGTCATTGAATCCTCATTTGGTTTATATTAGTTAGACAGTTGAGTTTCTGTTACTTGCAACTGAAGAATACTAATATTTTTGTGAGATATAGCAAAACAGATTCTAGATTTGTGCTTAATCTCAGACAGTAGTCCTACGTTTTTTTATCTTAATAATGTCATGTTCATATTTCCATAATTTTAGGTTTGTGAGAGAGATGGTTTTTTCCCATTTGGGGAACACTTCAAAAACCCTAATTCTACCTAAGAAAAGCAGCATACATTGAATTTTTTTTTTTTTTAAGCAAACAAAACCCTGTAAGTTTCTTTATTTGAGTCACTTCTAATGATCTCTGAAATCACAGTACCAGGGTAAGCACTAAATCAGAACTGGAAAGGTCTTATAATTCTCAAGGAGTCAGAGTATGTCCTTGTCTGAAGGACACCTAAAATTCCTGCATGGCAGCTAAAGGGCATCTACATTAGTGAGAAGTTGGATGCTTAAACAGCTAGATGGTGATAGTGGGTTTAACTTCCAGTAAATGAGCAGCAGTCTCTGGAGTAAAAGATATCACTAACTTAAATGCTGATCACTTTAAAAGGAGCTCCTTCTGCATAAGTAAATAAGGAAGCTGTAAATAAATAGAAAACAAGAGGTCAGTGCACACATTATTCCCAGAGGTTGCATGGTGGCACACCAGTGGGGAGTTGTGGGAAACGGTCTCTGTAAAGAGGGATGACTCTACACGGGGATGACTGTACTGAGCGTTGCTGAGCATCATAATAATCAAGAGTCTTATTTTACCATGTTTTATTACTATTTTAAAAAATTATCTTTAGATAATGCTCACTTTTTTGCCAGCAATGAGAACAGACTGCTCTAACTGTGATACACCATTGGTACAGTATCAGCTTTGATAATGTTGGAAGAACTGTGACCACTAATCAGGTGGAAAGATTTCCAGTCTTCTTCACTAGTACACAGAGCCCTAGGAGAGAGGACAGTTTGAATGACAAGAAGAGAAGTAACTGCCAACAGATGATGACAAAACAGTTAGCCATCAAAGAGGAAGTATGACTACAAAAGATCATCATAGACCTGTGTGCAATCCCTCTCTATTAATTAATATAACAGCACAGGGGAAAAACACAGTCCTTAACACCAAAGAATGGTAATAGACAGGAGTGCTTCCTGAGATACAAAGACTGTGGACACATTGTGGTACTTTTGCTACTCCAATCTACATATGTAAATCCCTAAAATCTGCTTTTCACATACTGCATTCTTAAATAAGGTAACCACACATGAGTTTCCAGATGGAGTCCAGCTGCCTAGCACCAGAGCTTGTATTTCAATCACAGTATCATGTTTAAACTCTTATGCTGAAGGTTTTTTCGTTGTCTCCAATATATTGGATTCCATAAAGCTCTTTTGCAGAATGACTCTGCAAGCTAAAAGTATGACATCAAAACTCTGAATAGCAAATTTTCAGGTATAAGACAACAGGGCCCAGATATACAGCTATTTGATGCTATGACATAACCTACAGGGCAAGCGGGTATGTGTGTGGGTGTGCTCAGTCCTGTCCTGTCTGACTCTTTGAGATCCAGTGGATTGTAGCCCGTCAGACTTCTCCACCCATGTAACTTTCCAGGCAAGAATACTAGAATGGGTTGCCATTTCCTTCTCCAGGAAATCTTCCTGACCCAGGGATTGAACCTAAGTCTCTTGAATCTCCTCCATTTGCAGGTGGATTCTTTACCACTACACCTTGGTAGCCCAATCCAAAGAGAAGAGATAGTAAATCTCTGGAAGTGGATTGTTTACATGTTCTTCAAGCGATATTTCATAATTATTTCTTATCTCACATAGAACGAAATTGAAGAATCATTTTATGTGTCAGCTGTTTATATTTATCTTGTTGTTCAGTCACTATGTTGTGTCCAACTCTTTTATAACCCCATGGACTGTACTCCACCAGCCTCCTCTGTCCACAGAATTTCTCTGGCAAGGATATATGCCATTTCTTCTCAACCCAAGGATCAAACCCCCATCTCCTATTTCTCCTGCATTAGAAGGTGGATTCTTTACCAATGAGCCACCTGGGAAGCCCATATTTCATCTTAGTGAAAAACTAATTGTGTAATATTTCCTTTTGCTGCTAAGTTGCTTCAGTCATGTCCGACTCTGTGCGACTCCATAGACAGCAGCCCACCAGGCTCCCCTGTCCCTGGGATTCTCAAGGTAAGAATACTGGAGTGGGTTGCCATTTCCTTCTCCAATGCATGAAAGTGAAAAGTGAAAGTGAAGTCGCTCAGTCATGTCTGACTTTTAGCGAGCCCATGGACTGTAACCCACCAGGCTCCTCCATCCATGGGATTTTCCAGGCAAGAGTACTAGAGTGGGGTGCCATTGCCTTCTCCAATATTTCCTTTTAAGTTATGCCATTTCTAATTCTTCTGTTTAATTTGTTTAAATATTATGGAATTTAAAGATTACAAAGTACCTTCAATCTTTTGCCTTTTAAATTGATTATGATAGTTGAAATTTGCCTTTCATTTATATCTAGCTGATCAAATTGTCAACATTCATTGGATCATGGAGAAAGCAAGGGAATTCCAGAAAAATGTCTAAGTCTGCTTCACTGACTATGCTAAAGCCTTTGATTGTGTGGATCACAATAAATTGTGGAAAATTTTAAAAGAAGACTACCTCCCCTGTCTCCTGATAAACCTGTATGTGGGTCAAGAAGCAACAGTTAGAACCTTACATGGAACAACTGAATGGTTCAAACTTGGGAAAGGAGTACAAGGCCATATACTGTCACCCTGCTTATTTGACTTATATAGAGAGTACATCATGTGAGCTGGATGAATCACACGTGGGAATAAAAATATACAGGAGAAATATACAAAACCTCAGATAATGCAGATGATACCACTCTAATGACAGTAAAGAAGAAAGTAAAGGCCTCTTGATGAAGTTGAAAGAAGAGAGTGAAAATCTGGCTTGAAACTCAACATTCAAAAAACTAAGATCATGGCATCTGGTCCTTCAATTCAAGGCAAGGAAAAAGTAGAAGCAATGAGACTTTTCTTGGTCTCCAAAATCACTGCAGATGGAGACTGCAGTCATGAAATTAAAAGACAATTGTCCTTGGAAGGAAAGCTAAGACAAACCTAGACAACATTTTAAAACACGGAGTCATTACTTTACTAACAAATGTCCATATAGTCAAGCTGTGGTTTTCCCAGTAGTCACATATGAATGTGAGAGTTGGGGCTTAAAGCAGTCTGTGTGTGTGCTCAGTTGCTCAGTCATGTCTGACTCTGTGATCTCATGGAGTAGAGCCTGCCAGGCTCCTCTGGCCTTGGAATTTTTCAGGCAAGAATACTGGAATGGGTTGCCATTTTCCCCTCCAGGGGATCTTCCAGATGCAGGGATCAAACTTATGTGTCCTGAGTCTCCCAAATTGGCAGGTAGATTCTTTACCACTGAGCCACCTGGGAAGCTCCAACAGAATACCAAGTGCCAAAGAACTGATGTTTTCACATTGTGGTGCTGGAAAAAACTCTTGAACGTTCCTTGGACTGCAAGGAGATAAAACCAGTCAATCCTAAAAGAAATCAATCCTGAATATTCATTGGAAAGACTGATGCTGAAGCTTCAATATTTTGTCCACCTGAAGCGAAGAGACAACTCACTGGAAAAAACTCTAATTCTGGGAAAGATTTAAAGCAAGAGGAGGGGGGGCAACAGAGGATGAGTTGATTAGACAGCCTCATCTACTCAGTGCACATGAGCTAGTGGAAGCTCCAGGATAAAGTGGAGGACACAGAAGCCTGGCTTACCTCAGTCTATGAGGTCATAAAATTCAAACATGACTTAGTGACTGAAAAACAAATAACAGCAACTTTAAAAAAAGTTTTCATAGAGGTCATAATTAGATATATCCATACAATCACACTCATTTCATTCACATCCTAATAAGGTTATGGTCAAAATCCTTCAAGCTAGGCTTCAGTTATGTGACCCAAGAACTTCCAGATGTACAAGCTGGGTTTTAAAAAGGCATAAGAACCAGAGATCAAGTTGCCAACATTCTTGGATCATAGAGAAAGTGAAGGGATTCCAGAAAAAACATTTACTTCTGCTTCACTGACTATGCTACAGCCTTCGACTATGTGGATCACAACAAACTGGAAAATTGTTAAAGAGATGGGAATACCAGACCACCTTACCTGTCTCCTGAGAAAGCTGTATGCAGGACAAGAAGCAACAGTTAGAACCTTACATGGAACAACAGATTGGCTCAAAATTAGGAAAGGAGTACAATAAAGTTGTTTATTGAAACCTTGTTTATTTAACTTACATGCAGAGTACATCATATGAAATCCTGGGCTGGATGAATACAAGCTGGAATCAAGATTTCCAGCAGAAATAACAATAACCCCAATAACAATAAGATGTGCAGATGAAATCATTCTAATGGCAGAAAGCAAAGAGGAACTAAAGAACCTCTTGATGATGGTGAAAGAGGAGAGTGAAAAAGCTGACTTGAAACTTCAGAGCAAATAGAAGGGGAAATATGAAGCAATGGCAGATTTATTTCCTTGTGCTCCACTGTGGATGGAGACTACAGCCATGAAATTAAAAGATACTTGTTCCTTGCAAGGAAAGCTATGACAAACCTAGACAGCATATTAAAAAAGAGGCATCGTTTTGCCAACAAAGGTCTATTTAGTCAAACTATGGTATTCCCAGTAGTCATGTATAAATGTGAGAGCTGGACCTTCAAGAAGGCTGAGAGCTGAAGAATTTATGCTTTTGAACTGCGGTGCTAGAGAAGACTCTTGAGAGTCCCTTGGATTGCCAGGAGATCAAACCAGTCAATCCCAAAGGAAATGAACCTTGAATATCATTGGGAGGATTGATGCTGAAGATGATGCTCTAATATATTGGCTACCTGATGCAAAAAAATGACTCTTTGGAAAAGACCCTGATGCTGGAAAAGATGGAAGGCAAAAGAGAAAGGGATGGCAGAGAATGAGATGGTCAGATAGAATCACCAACTCAATGGACATGAATGTAAGCAAACTTTAGGAGATAGTGGAGAACGGGAAAGCCTGATAGGCTGTGGTCCACAGAGTCACAAAGAGTCGAACATGACTTAGCAACTGAGAAACAACAGCAACCTATTTTGTTTCAACAGTTCTATATTTTTCCGTTTACATTTATACACAGCTCGTGGGGATCTAAGTTTGTCTATCTTTTCTATGTTGCCAAAACTCTTTAAGAGAATATTATTCTTTTCCAATCAGTTTAATTTCTGCAAAATTTTAAACTTAACTGCTGCTGCTAAGTCGCTTCAGTCGTGTCTGACTCTGTGCCAACCCAGAGACGGCAGCCCACCAGGCTCCCCTGTCCCTGGGATTTTCCAGGCAAGAACACTGGAGTGGGTTGCCATTTCCTTCTCCAACTTAACAGTTGAGGATAATTTTGATGTTATATAATACTATTTAATTCCATTTAATTTATAATACAGATTTTAGACTCTTTGAGAGTAGGAGATATGTTTATATTTTTCAAGGTTATCCATAGTTCATAAGAGTAGCAGGCTATATTGAATTTGAATAGAAAACATTTATTGGGACATTGGCACATGTTTCTTTTTCAAAATAAAATGTATCAGTCTAAACTTCAGTAGCTGCAATCTCAAAAAATGTAGATTGGAATTAAAGTTTTATTAATTTTTATTAGAATTGTATTGTAATCATAGCTTATTAGGGAGAAATATATATCTTCATACAGAAGATGCTATATATCTATTTGTATATGCTGTTTTGTTATATTTTAGTACATATATGAAATTCAGAATGCATATAGCTTGCAAATAAATTCTATATCGTTAATATTAAAGTTAACACTAAATAGTTCCTCTGTAGCATTGTGAATGGGACTTTCTATTATACTATACAATGTCCATGGTTAATTATATAGCTTATTATTTCTTCAGTCATTTGTTAAGCAGAAAATTTCACAATAATTATACCATTTACAAAAATAGTGACAACTGTCAAACTGAACTGACCAGTGCTACAATAAATAGTATTTAATAGTGATGACATTAAGAAGCTTTGTCTTATGCATCTGTGTCTCTTTTGCTGTCTCGCATACAGGGTTATTTTTACCATCTTTCTAAATTCCCTATATATGTGTCAGTATACTGTATTGGTGTTTTTCTTTCTGGCTTACTTCATTCTGTATAATAGGCTCCAGTTTCATCCACCTCATTAGAACTGATTTGGACTCTGCGGGAGAGGGAGAGGGTGGGATGATTTGGGGGAATGGCATGGAAACATATATAATACCATATGAGAAATGAATCACCAGTCCAGGTTTGATACAGGATCCTTGGGGCTGGTGCACTGGGATGACCCGGAGGGATGGTACTGGGAGGGAGGTGGGAAGGGGGTTCAGGATGGGGAACATGTGTACACCCGTGGTGGATTCATGTTGATATGTGGCAGAACCAATACAATATTGTAAAGTAATTAGCCTCCAATTTAAATAAATAAATTTAATTTTAAAAAGCAGCTTTGTCTTCTAATTTAGTGGAAACGACTTTTAGTCTTTACCCTAAATATGATGTTGGATGTGGGTGAAACAGTTTAAGTTTGGTTAGTAAATTATGTTAATAAACAGTGCACTGTTAATATTCACATTTTCTGAAGTACACTATTAATATTCAGATTTTTATTTTACTCATTAATAAGGAGGCTTATGTTTGCTATCCTATTGTTGAAACTTCCTCTTCTCTAGATTGAACCTTTTAGAGTTTGTAAAAAGCTCTCTAATAATTCTGTTACATCATACTTATAGTATGTTTCAGATTTTACTCTGATAACTTATATTATATCTTTGCATGTTCATTATTCAGTAATGTTAGAAGATAGTTTTTCATGTACTCTCATAGGTGGATTGTGGTATACAGTATATATTAGCATGCTGAAATCGATTGAGGGATTTTCTTTACTTCCTTTTGCTCTAAATCAGCTACATTAATGCAGATGCTATTAATTTTTGAATACTCAAACAAACATCTGTGTAGATTATTGGAACTAGTGTGTTTTTCAGTTCAGTTCAGTCGCTCAGTCGTGTCCGACTCTTTGTGACCCCATGAATCGCAGCACGCCAGGCCTCCCTGTCCATCACCAATTCCCAGAGTTTACTCACACTCATGTCCATCGAGTCAGTGATGCCATCCAGCCATCTCATCCTCTGTCGTCCCCTTCTCCTCCTGCCCCCAATCCCTCCCAGCATCAAAGTCTTTTCCAATGAATCAACTTTTTGCATGAGGTGGCCAAAGTACTAGAGTTTCAGCTTTAGCATTTTAGAGGGGGTTAAATTTGATAAACTTCATATATTGCAAGATTATTCATTTACTGAGGTTTCCTGTTACTTCTTGCAATGTAAGTTCCCCTTTAATAAATTACACAGATTTTCAAATTCATTACCATTTGTTTGTATAGAAAATAATTCTCTTTTAATTACTTCTATTTTCTTTCTATGGTGATATATTATTTTCATATATAATCTGTGATTTAACATCTGCTTTTCATTATTTTTTTATCAATGTCATTTTCCAAAAGATTAGTTTTAAAAATATTATATGTTTTAAAAAGTAATAGCTTGACATTATATCAATATAATTATTCCACATCTCCTTTGAAAGCTGGTTTGAGTGAATTCTGCTTCTTGCAAATTATTCCTAAGACAAACTGCTTTCAAATAGTTTAGTAGATATTTGACCATAAATTTACAGTTACTATATTTTTAGAAAGTTATATGGTATATATGAATTTAGGAAAAATTTTAATATGACATTTTAAAAATAGGCATGTTTGTCTCATTTATATGTATTTGTTCTCATATTTATGATCATATACAATATTCTCTGTTTTAATGTTTTCCTTCTCTTTTTTCACTTTTATCAGCTGTAGAATTTTTTCAAATTTCTATCCATTACTTCAATTAAAACAGATGTTATTTTTAAACATTTATAAAACATATATGAGCTTTAATTAGTAATTAAGTACTATGTTACAAAATCATTTGGAGATAAGTAGCAATCCACTCCAGTACTCTTGCCTCCCATGGATGGAGGAGCCTGGTAAGCTGCAGACCATGAGGTCAATAAGAGTTGGAGACAACTGAGTGACTTCACTTTCACTTTTCACTTTCATGCATTGGAGAAGGAAACGGCAACCCACTCCAGTGTTCTCGCCTGGAGAATCCCAGGGATGGCGGAGCCTGGTGGGGTGCCATCTATGGGGTCGCAGAGTTGGACATGACTGAAGCGACTTAGCAGCAGCAGCAGCTCACTATAAAAATCCCTTTCACTAGGTATGACCATAATACACAAAGATGCTTCCTAAGCCATGTTAGAACTACATGACCTGTTGGTTCTAAGACAGTCAAGATTCTCTAAAAGAAACTGAAATATCAGTAGTGACAAGCCATGTTAGTAAGAGGTGGGGCTCTAAAAGCAATGTCTGTGAAATCTCTACATGTAACATATGCTTGATCTTTGCTTCTGTTAGAATACAACTGCTTTTTATCCTATCTGAGATCAGGCTCTTCACATGTATAATGTATACATGAACTTCAAGTCACAGATGATTCCATTGCCACGTTAATTCCTATTCTGTCCTGCATTTTCACCCTCATGACCCATTTTCATAGGCATAAACTATGCTTCAATATCACTCATGTTAAAAAATTTAGCAAATATACAAAACATCTTGTCACTTTATTCTTCTCCAAATACTGCTCTTTTTCTGCACAGTTTATAGCAAAACTATATCTTTCATTCACTATTATATCCTCAGCATTTAGTGAATTTCCTGACACACAGTAAAAATGTGACCATTTTCTGCTGATTAGATAAATAAACTGAAGATGCCTGGTTTCCTGCTTCTTGTTAAATTCTGAGAACACTCAGATATCATTTCAAGAATCACATTTTTCATTCCTAGTCAGAATCACTTTGGGCATGTCAGCTTTGTTAGTGAAGAAACCAGCTAACCAACAATTTTTTCCACCTTTCATATATCCAATTTGTTGCCAAAAATCATTTTTAAAGATTATATGTTCGGTTGCATATTTTTAACATGTGTTATGGTTTATAAATAAGTTTCTTAATGTTATTTTATCTCAAAACAATGTTAATGCTACTTTATGAAACATTTATAAGTATATGCTTGTAATGACTACTTTTATTTAACTTTGTTCTTGTATTTTATAAACATACCTGGGCATAAATTTTCCTTTTTTGTTATCATTTAAAATTGTTCTTGTTATATATGTTTTATTTTCTTCACATATATTAATTATCTGGATAATACTGCTGTTCTTCAGACACAGGAGATATTATCTCTCAGATTATCTTTATTTCTAATATATTTTTTCATCATTCTACAAGATTTTCTTGAGATGATTCTTTATAACACAGAACTGACATTTAACAGAATTGATTCTGTTTTTTGTTGAATATAATTTTCCTTCTTATTGTTTCCCAAAACTGTTTGTTTGACAATTTATTTTACATCTAACTTTGTAGTGGTCTATGCAAGAAATTGCTTGATCTTTTCATTTTCCACTCTCTTCCCCATAACTCAGGTAAGTCACTTAATATTTCCCCAATAAACACATAGTAGATTCTTTAATTTCCAAACAATTTTTTTATCATTTACTTAAAAACCAAGGCCTGCTCATAGTACCTTTTTTTCTCCAATCCTTAATAGAGACATACCCTTTACAAGACATACCTTAGTAAAATAACCATCATATATCAACAATAGTAGTCATTTTCTCTAGCAGCAGGAAGCAGGAACTATGTAAACCAGAAAATTAATATTTAATAAAAAGGACCCAAGCCTGATCCTATTTCTCAAGAGAATATCTAAATTTACATGTGCTTGCTAATTTCATAATGTTTAGCATTGATTCTATTCCTTTAATAAAATATCACAGCTTAACCTTTGTCCATTGTGCCATAAAATTGTGAGATTTCCATTAAGACACAAGGAATGAGTATTTCTATATATTCAAGGTTTTCTGTAAAGGAGAATCAGGCACTGAGATTATAACTCAACATCTTTACCCTTCTTGTGTATAAAAGTGAACACATCCACATTAAAGATACATACAACTTTTCATTTTGGCATTGTTCAAGAGAAACATGAATCTTCTTTGTCGAGACTAACTACTCAGCTATGAAGGAAAGTGAAAGTCAGTCATGTCCGACTCTCTGGGACCCCATGGACTGTCGCCTGCCAGGCTCCTCAGTCCATGGGATTCTCCAGGCATGTATACTGGAGTGGGTTGCCATGTCCTTCTTCAGGGGATCTTCCTGACCCAGGGATAGAACCTGAGTCTCCCACATTGCAGGCAGATTCTTTACCATCTAAACCGCCTGGGAATAGACTCAACTATGGTCAAAAGCTTCATCCAAAATATTAGCATTTAAAATTTCATGAAAGTGACAATTTAATTTAGTAACCATACTTTTTCTATAGACAGAATATTATAGTGCTTAATCACATGATAACACCTGAGGACAAGTTTTGTCTAAACAGTCTTTGTGCTTCTATTGCATGAAGAATGGTATTTTTCATTTAAAAATTTGAATGCAATTTTAGTGAGTACATTAATATTTGAAATCACAATTGACTATTTTATAACATTTTACAAAATGTAGGCAAAGCATTTCACTAATTTATAGCTCAATAATTTTGTCAGTACAAATGTTTGGGTAGGTCTTCTTATAGCTCGGATATCATGATGACTAACAGTTGTAATTTTAAAAGTTGGGAATTCCTTAGAAAACACATTCGATAAATATACAAACATAATTCTGATTAATAGGAAATCAGTTGTCACGGTAGTTCTTTAGAGAATACATCCTTTGTCTTCAAAGCATGTTACTCAGTGGGGTGTTTGTAAAATATAGGTCATGTGAAATTGGTAATTTTAGACCTCATTATATATCTGCTTTTATGAGGTATGGAATTTGCTCGGGTATGGTGACTATTTTTGTGCCCTAGATCCCTTAAAGCCTCCATATTTGTCTTTTACTGTTAAAATCATAAAATGTACACATCAGACTAAGAATTCTTATCATAAAAGAAATGACCATTCTAAATAGTTTTCAAAATGACCAAGGTAATAAACTAGCTACTAGATATTTGTGATAAGCTATCCAAAAGTTTCTCAACCTTTGGATCCAATTCAAATGTGTATGTACATAATATTTTTATTTCTATACACCAGTCAGAGATTCAGTTGAGCAATAGCCATGATTTTCTCTGATTAAAAAGTAAATCACATCTTCTGTACTGACAACATAGCTGGTAGTGAATACACATTAAAAATACATTAAAGGCCTTTTTCAAAGTGGCAGTTATTTCACAATTAAGAACATAGTTTTCTTTGTATTTCTCTTCTATAATTTTCTGTAATTAAAGGTAGGAAGCAATTGATATATATTTATTCAAAAATCATCAAAGCCACAAAATTGCTGCTAGTTAGCATAACATGTTTGATCATTTGAAAAAATGTTATTCAGTAACCATGTATATGACAGGTACCCAGAACATAAGAAAATCATATGGTTGAATTTTGGGTAGATGTTATCTGGTTATGCTTCCTTGATATAACTTGTAACTGACATAATTGAGGGATCAAGGTGTTTCTTATCTGAATTAGGGATAGAGAAAATAGGGAGAGACGTACAGTTTGCAGGGGAAAGGAAGGAAAAGTCATTGCAGGAAGAAGGAAGAACATCTGGAAAGCTTAATGGTAATAGAAGTGAGAAAAACTGCATATATAATGAAATGCTCATGGTGCAGTTTAGCTAGTACACAAATATTCTTTTTGGGAAAGGGGGTCAGAAGCCAAACACTGACGCAGACAATAACTTTTTTACTTCCTTTTCCAGAGTCTTGATTTCAAATGTCTTTATTGATTCTGTGAATGTTTTACTTTATCTCTGGAGTTTCTGAATTTTATGTTTTGATCACAGATTTAATTCCTTTGTTTCTGCTTATTTGACTCAAGTCTGACAAAAGTCCCACAAGTGGTGATGGTGTTCTTAGTTCTAAAACTACAGCTCTAACAGCCTTTACAGTTTCATGTTTGTTTGTTTTTTCCCCTAAAAGGAGGTATTTTAATTTTCTTTAAAAAAGAAAAAAAGAAAGCTGAATAGGGTCTTTCTCCTACAGTGGGATGCTATAGATGGCATTTTGAGTGTGTGTGTGTGTGTGTGTGTGTGTGTAGGAGAAATATCTATTTGGATCATTGCAGAAAATAACAGATTGAAAACAATATTGCCAGAATGCAATGCCAAAGCAATTAGTCATAGGAGTATCCAACTCTTCTTTCCAAACAGAGGGTTAGGAGGGGCATACAGAAAGAGATGAAAGAAATGGGTAATTAGTGGCTACTTACAAGAACATGGAATATTAATAGTTCCATAATGATACCCCAAAGCTGAGAACGTGGACTATAACTTGCATTAAGCCAAACATCTTGCATGTAATAGATGATTAACAATTACACTCTAAAATAGATGTATCCAGATCAGCTTTATATTTATGATATTTGGAAGAAGGATTGGCTTTGCTCAGCAAAATTATCATTTACAGAATATTAGTGCTAAATTTAAGTATGTAAAAAAAATCACCCATTCATTTTCTTCCCTTAATATTTGTGATGGTTACTGTACCAATAATTCAATGTTTTATCATTTTTGCTTATTTTATTAATGTTTTTAACAGTGAAACTGTTAAGAATGTCTATATGTGTCAATTACGCTATTGTTGACTATGTGAGTTACTAAATTTGAACAATGTAGAATCCTTAAAATTAGGCTATCATTTCATATACTCCTGCTAATATCTTTGAATAAGTTATTTCTGAATATCAAGAATTATTTTGTGAATATATAAATAATATTTAAACAATTTCTCTGTGTTTTAAAAAATATCAAAATAATAATGGGCACATACTCACTAAATTTACGTGAAGTAATATTTTATTTATTTATTGGGGAGGAAATAACATCACAAAAATAAAAATTTTCTAACCATAAAATATTGCCAGATAACCAACAGGGATTGAACATCATGTTGGAACAAAAATAGTCCATAGCTACACTTTCAAAGTTGAGCACCTGTTGTAAAATAACCATCTGTGATTAACTGTAATTTAATTATGGATTCATTGCTTTTGTGTACACTGGAAGGATCTCATAGGTCTTCCCCAGTTGGTCGACAATAAACTTTTGGCATTTTGCTAAAGAAACTTGCATATTCTCTTAATAACACCTGCTAATTCTATCTCATGGCAAATTTTGCAAAGAGCTTCTGGGACTTTATCATGGCATTGACAGGCAAATAAATTATTAAACCTGGAATCAAAAGCTGCTTTCATTAGTCATCTGCCTTAGAAAGCTGATGCCCTCAGCTTTTGGATAAGTTGATGTTTACCTGTAAAAAGTAATATTGCAACTTCAGATATTTACTGGAATAACTCAAATATTTGTGGATTATTTGTGTAGTCAAACATTTGTGATCCATCTTAATATTTTATAAGGAGGATTTTTATCATTTAACTCACAACTATTTATCTAATTCCTCTCTCCCTTTGTAATAATTAGATTGTGATGAATTAAAGGAGTGACACATTTTATCTTTGCATTGATGATTATCTAATACCTCTCTTTATTAGTTTTTTAAATATCACATTCTTATACTATAAAAATTCTTCAATAAAATATAACTGGCTCAATTTTTTCTATCTTCACAATAGTCATGAGGTACAACCAACTTTTCCCTGACCCAGATTACCTTCTGGAATGCCAGAGTGAGGAACATGGAGTTCACATATACTATAAAACAACTAAAACCACCATTTCAGAAAGCTTGTATTTAGCAAAGTCACAGAAAAAAATAGAAACCATTTATCCAAGAGAAACTGTTGAACTGTAAGACAGCAGAGTCTTTAAAGTTTTTTCAAGGTAGTCAAATCTTCTCTCCACCCCTAGATAATCTGAATAGGTCTATAGCAATCAAAGAGATTTGATTAGTTAAAAGAAGAAGAGGAGAGAGAGAGAGAAATGCTCAGGCCCAGAGGACTTTGCTGATAAATTCTTCCAAATGTTTGCAAAAGATTCAATACCAACCACAAGCTCTTACAAAAAAGTAAATATTACTTCCCAACACATTTTATGAGGCCACTGTTACTGTGAAACCAAAACTAAAAACAAAAGTTCAGAGCAATTTCCCTTACAATTAGAAATACACTATATCCTCAGTGAAACACAGACAAATTGAACCCACTAACATATGAAACATGGTGAAGTGTATCTCAGAAATGCAAGGTAGATTTAAGATTAAAAAAATTCAGTATAATACTATATGTTAATATAATACATGATAAAAGTCACATAATCATCCCAACATGTGTGGGAAGCATTTTAAAGATCCTACACCCTTTTTTGAGAAAACTAGTTAACTAGAAATAGAAGGGAATGCCCTTATCTTGAGAAATTTATCCATAAAACACTCACTGCTAACATATTTAGTAAAGACTGATTGTTTCCTCCCAAAATCAGAAACAAGAAAAGAATATACATTCTTGCCAATTCTACTTAACATATAAGCAACTATCTGAACTAATAATGGAGTTCAGCTTTATGGCAGGACCTAAAAGCAACCTACAATATAAGCTGTTTTTGTTTATATTAGCAACAATGATTTGAAAATGAAACAATTCCTTTCATAAAAGCAATCAAAAATGAAATAGCTAGGGATAAGTTTGATTAAAAAAAAAAAACACAAGACTTGTACACTCAAAAAATTGCAAACATATTGAGAGAAAGTAAAGACCTAAACAAATGAAAATACATCCCATGTTTAAAGATTTAACATTGTTAAAATGGTAACACCTCCCAAAGTTATGTATAGATTTAAAGCAATCACTGTATAATTCCTGCTTAAATTGTAGAAATTAAAAAAAAAAAACTGATCCTAAAATTTACATAAAAAGTCAAGGAACCTACATTAGCCAAAACTACCTTAAAAAGCAAACAAAGCTGGAGGACTCAAAACTTTCATTTAATACTACAAAGTAAACTGTAAAAAGACAGTACTGCATTAGCAAAAAGACACAGATCATGAAATAGAATTAGGATTCAGAAACACATCTACATTTAGATCTATTGCTTTTTGACAGAGGTATCAACATAATTCAATGGGGAAAAAGTATTTCAACAAACAGTGCTGAACAAGTAGATCAGTTCAATTCAGTTGCTCAGTCATGTCCAACTCTTTGTGACCCCATGGGCTGCAGCATGCCAGGCCTCCCTGGTCAATCACCAACTCCCAGAGTGTACTCAAACTCATGTTCCTTGAATCGGTGATGCCATCCAACCATCTCATCCTCTATCATTCATCCCCTTCTCCTCCCACCCTCAATCTTTCCCAGCAGCAGAGTAAGTTCTTCCCATCAGGTGGCCAAAATATTGGAGTTTCAGCATCAGCATCAGTCCTTCCAATGAATATTCAGGACTGATCTCCTTTAGGATGGAATGGTTGGATCTCCTTGCAGTCCAAGGGACTCTCAAGAGTCTTATCCAACACCACAGTTCAAAAGCATCAATCTTCGGTGCTCAGCTTTCTTTACAGTCCAGCTGTCACATCCATACATGACTACTGGAAAAACCATAGTCTTAACTAGACGGGCCTTTGTTGGCAAAGTAATATTTCTCCTTTTAACATGCTGTCTAGGTTGGTCATAACTTTCCTTCCAAGGAGCAAGCATCTTTTAATTTCATGGCTGCAGTCACCATCTGCAGTGATTTTGGGGCCCCCCAAAAATAAACTCTGCCACTGTTTCCCCATCTATTTGCCATGAAGTCATGGGACAAGATGCCATGAACTTAGTTTTCTGAGTGTTGAGTTTTCATCCAACTTTTTCACTCTCTTTCATTTTCATCAAGAGGCTCTTTAGTTTTTCTTTGCTTTCTGCCATAAGGGTGGTGTCATCTGCATATCTCAGGTTATTGATATTTCTCTCGGCAATCTTGATTCCAGCTTGTGCTTCAACCAGCCCAGTGTTTTTCATGATGTACTCTGGATATAAGTAAAATAAGCAGGGTGACAATATACAACCTTGAAATACTCCTTTTCCTATTTGGAACAAGACTGTTGTTCCATGTCCTGTTTAACTGTTGCTTCCTGACCTGCATACAGATTTCTCAAGAGGCCGGTCAGGTGGTCTGGTATTCTGATCTCTTTCAGAATTTTCCAGTTTATTGTGATCTACACTGTCAAAGGCTTTGACATACTCAATAAAGCAGAAATAGATGTTTTTCTGGAACTCTCTTGCTTTTTCAATGATCCAGCAAATGTTGGCAATTTGATCTCTGGTCCTCTGACTTTTCTAAAACCAGCTTGCATATCTGGAAGTTCACATTTAATGTATTGCTGAAGCCTGGCTTGAAGAATTTTGAGCATTACTTTACTAGCCTGTCAGTTCACTTCAGTCACTCAGTCGTGTCCGACTCTTTGTGACCCCATGAATTGCAGCACGCCAGGCTTCCCTGTCCATCACCAACTCCTGGAGTTCACTCAGACTCATGCCCATCGAGTCAGTGATGCGATCCAGCCATCTCACCCTCTGTCATCCCCTTCTCCCTCTGCCCCCAATCCATCCCAGCATCAACGTCTTTTCCTATGAGTCAACTCTTTGCATTAGGTGTCCAAAGTACTGGAGTTTCAGCTTTAGCATCAGCCTTCCAAAGAAACCCCAGGGCTGATCTCCTTCACAGTGGACTGGATGGATCTCCTTGTAGTCCAAGGGACTCTCAAGAGTCTTCTCCAGCACCACAGTTCAAAAGCATCAATTCTTCGGCACTGAGCCTTCTTCACAGTCCAACTCGCACATCCGTACATGACTACTGGAAAAACCATATCCTTGACTAGACGAACTTTAGTCAGCAAAGTAATGTCTCTGCTTTTGAATATGCTACCTAGGTTGGTCATAACTTTTCTTCCAAGGAGTAAGCATCTTTTAATTTCATGGCTGCAATCACCATCTGCAGTGGTTTGGAGCCCAGAAAAATAAAGTGTGACACTGTTTCCACTGTTTCCCCATCTATTTCCCATGAAGTGATGGGACCAGATGCCATGATCTTCATTTTCTGAATGTTGAGCTTTAAGGCAACTTTTTCACTCTCCTCTTTTACTTTCATCAAGAGGCATTTTAGTTCTTCATTTTCTGCCATAAGGGTGGTATCATCTGCATATCTGAGGTTATTGATAGTTCTCCCAGCAATCTTGATTCCAGCTTGTGTTTCTTCTAGTCCAGCGTTTCTCATGATGCACTCTGCATATAAGTTAAATAAGCAGGGTGACAATATGCAGCCTTGACGTATTCCTTTTCCTATTTGGAATCAGTCTGTTGTTCCATGTCCAGTTCTAACTGTTGCTTTCTGGCCTGCATACAGATTTCTCAAGGGGCAGGTCAGGTGGCCTAGTAGTTCCATTTCTTTCAGAATTTTCCAGTTTATTGTGATCCACACAGTCAAAGGCTTTGGCATAGTTTATAAAGCAGAAATAGATGTGTTTTTGGAACTCTCTTGCTTTTTCCATGATCCAGCAAATGTTGGCAATTTGATCTCTGGTCCTCTGACTTTTCTAAAACCAGCTTGAACATCAGGAAGATCACGGTTCATGTATTGCTGAAGCCTGGCTTGGAGAATTTTGAGTATTACTTTACTACCATGTGAGATGAGTGCAATTGTGCGGTAGTTTGAGCATTCTTTGACATTGTCTTAATTTGGGATTGGAATGAAAACTGTGGCCACTGCTGAGTTTTCCAGAATTGCTGGCATATTGAGTGCAGCACTTATTGCTGAAGCCTGGCTTGGAGAATTTTGAGCATTACTTTACTAGCATGTGAGATGAGTGCAATTGTGCGGTAGTTTGAGCATTCTTTGGCATTGCCTTTCTTTGGAATTGGAATGAAAACTGACCTTTTCCAGTCCTGTGGCCACTGCTGAGTTTTCCAAATTTGCTGGCAAATTGAGTGCAGCACTTTCACAGCATCATCTTTCAGGATTTGGAATAGCTCAACTGGAATTTCATCACCTCCACTAGCTTTGTTTGTAGTGATGCTTTCTAAGGCCCACTTGACTTCACATTCCAGGATGTCTGACTCTAGATGAGTGATCACACCATCATGATTATCCAGATCATGAAGATCTTTTTTGTATAGTTCCTCTGTGTATTCTTGCCACCTCTTCTTAATATCTTCTGCTTCTGTTAGGTCCAGACCATTTCTGTCCTTTATTGAGCCCATCTTTGCCTGAAATGTTCCCTTGGTATCTCTAATTTTCTTGAAGAGATATCTAGTCTTTCCCATCCTGTTCTTTTCCTGTATTTCTTTGCATTGATAGCTGAAGAAGGCTTTCTTATCTCTTCTTGCTATTCTTTGGAACTCTGCATTCAGATGCTTATATCTTTCCTTTTCTCCTTTGTTTTTTGCTTCTATTCTTTTCATGGCTATTTGTATGGGTGCAGGCTAACTTAAAAATATTGTGTAAGTGAATGAACATTATATAGCATTAAAAACACATTAAAATTAAGAAGTAAAACTTAATAGTGAATTTATTTTCACAAAGTCCTGATACAAAACCAGACATGTTTAATGAATATATACATATTCATCATTTTTTTTTCAAAATGTGAAGTTCTTACAAAAGCTTAAACATAGTGGGCTTCTCTGCCTGTCAAGTTAAATCTATTTATTTATTACTACAAATAAATAGAAATCACCTATTTCTATCCCCAGAATTGCCTTGGCTCTAATTCATATCAATTTACAATCAATATGAACTGTCAAATAACAAAGCCAAGAATAACTTTGAGAACATCTGAATAAGTATTTTTTTAAATTAGAAAAAATGCTTCTATATGGAACTCTATATTTATACAAAAGTATTTCATAATTTGTAATTATAATTCATTTAGGCACGATAGAAATATTTAGACTCAATAAGTTTGACTGAAATGTATAACTGATGCTCTTTGCAACTCTCTTTTGAGACTCTACACTACAGCTAAGAAAATAAAAGGCAACATGGAGTTGCTGTTCAACACTGTCCACTTTAGATCCACATTTCTTAGTTTGCTAATAACTTTTCCATATTATGCTGATCTGCAATTTTTGAAACCATATTTTTAACCTAAGCAGTTGGCATAATTTCTAGGGTAACTGCTTTATTCTGGGAAATCTGGCTGCCATGATTAGTGGTTTGACTACAGTATTTCCATACGAGTAAGTATTTGTGGTTTCACATATACCAAGAAATATTCTGTGATGAGTGCTGGATGGAAGATTGTTCATCTCACAATGATCTTTCTGGCCACATAGACATACCACAATCTGTATCCGTAATCTTGAAATTTTGGCAGTCATAAATATACATTAGTCTTGCCAATATATATTCATTATGTAGACAGTTTTCTTTTGATGTTTTAGCCTTTAGGAAATGAAAGAAAAAGAAATGTGTCTCTTAAATTTTTCCAAATTTTCTATTGAATACCCCAAGCTACTTTAATAATGACTTAGACCAATTTCAGAGTCACATTTCTAGAATTTATATATATATTGAGAGAGAGAAAGAGTGAGAAAGGGAGAGTGGTAGGGAGAGAGAGAGAGACTTATACTGTGAGCAATCAGAGTGCAGATGCAGCCAGGGTGCAGAAATTCCAATTGTTCCTTAAGAATATGTACAGTTAAGGCACATAAAAGGATCAGTGGAGGACAATAACTTGTTTTTTCTTTCAGTCTATACCCACCAAGGAGAACAGACTCCAGTCACCATAAAAGGACCTCATCAGAGAAGGCTTTTAAAATAAAGCATCTGTCTCAAGTTTTTAAAATGTGACTTCAGTTTTCCTCTTAAATACCATCAGTGCTGACCTTTTGAAACAGAGCTGAAGTTTCTCTCTGCTTGAAATTGTTCATTCTCATAAAGAACAATGATCAATTAATGCATTTATTTTAATCTCACTCGGCCTTTCTTGAGAGCAAGCACATTCCAAAATAGCTCTCTGTGCTCTTTAAGTCCTAGTTACAGTGTTTCATTTTACATCCAAAAAATGAATTTGCTAGAGCAATTTTCCTGATAATTGTTAAAGGAAAAGATAAGTGGTATTACATGAAAGTTAATAACACATAATATATAATATAAAAATGATATATTTTTATATGTTAAAGGCTGTTTTGCTGTTGAACAGGCTTTAATGTATAAAATTCAAAATGATAAAACACGTTCTTCCTCTTACTCTTCCATTTATTTTGTTTTGTTCGTTGTTAGACAATTTTCATGAATTGCTTTTTGGGACATTTTTGTACAATTTTCCTTTGACCTTCTAATTTTTAGTTGGGGAACAGTAAGGGAAACAATCTGGTTTTGATGGAATCCCAAATTTTTGTAAGTGTGTGTGTGTTCTAAATAAACTCAACTAGGTCATATGACTCATGTGCTTTCCATGGTCTCATTTACTTTATGTCTACAAACTTTCTAATTAATTTTATTTGATCATATATACATTTTTAATTATTTCTTTTAAAACACTGACTATTTGCTAAGAAAGGGTACTGCTTCAGGGTTTATTTGGCAAGATAACTTTGAAAGGTTTGTACAAATTTGCTCAATTTGCATACCAAAAATAAATACTTGAGCCCCTTGTGGTTTTCAAGGACAGCTGTTTTCTCTGGTTTCAGCTCTATGATTAAGCCTTAAGGAAGGGACGCAGGGTGATGAGAAATTCAATTGGTGCCTTTGGAAGATCTAACAGGCCTGCTGGGGATTTGTATGTTCTCTGTTTTTCTTTTCTTTATAGGTACAGTAATAAGAAAAACTTTACCAAAAAAGTGACACAAAGGCATATAACACAACACACGTCAAAGGCAAGTTTTGTTTGAATCAGTTTTGCGAAAATATTCTAACTTTACCTTCTCATAAATGAAGTTTTGTTATAAAACCAAAGCACATATAAGCAAGACAAATTCTCTGTGAACTTAGATATTTGACTTCATGTAAACATATTTAAGAATACTTGTGCTTTGCTATTTTATTATATGTCAGCATTTTTGCTGGCATTTTTAAACTTTAATGTTTACTTGGAAAAGATGGGGTCTCTGAATTCCTTTGAGACATGATCATTTATCTTGAAGTTATCCTGAAAATGCAGCAAGCCAGTAATGCTTTTGAAGAGAAAGATAGACCCTGTTTCCGCCCTGTAAATATGCTCTGAGTCTGTGTCCCTAGGAGTATGAAAAGTTGAGAAATGAGAGAATGTTAGAACCATGCTTTTGCCTTGCATTCAGATTTATTATCAAGGTACAGAACTCTTCTCTGGTTACTCACTGGTAAAGAACTTGCCTCCTGATGCAGGGGACATGAGTTTTATCCCTGGGTCAGAAAAATCCCCTGGAGAAGGAATTGACTACCCACTCCAGTATTCTCACTTGGGAAATGCCCATGGACAGAGGAGCCTGGTGGGCTACAGTCCATGGGATTGCAGGAGAGTCGGACATGAGTTAGCAACTAAACAACAGCAGCAATAGAACTGTACACACAGATTTTGCGATGGTGGGTCTTCCTGACCCAGGGATTGAACTTGGGTCTCCATCACTGCAGGCAGATTCTGTACCATCTGAGACACCAGTGAAGTTCACTTTGAGACGATAAACAGATACAAAGGCTGGGATAGTTCTGTGGTTTCTACTTTCCTTTTTAAAGGGACTCTGGCCAGCCAGATGCCTCATGAACCTAGAAGCCATTGATTCAATATTTATTTATAACTAGAATGTAAATAAAAGATGAAATATAGCTCTATGACTTTCTCAAGCTTTGGTTTATTTGGAGGACTTTCTTCTTTTTATGCCAAGAATAGCTAATGTTCAAGAACATTATTCCCAAAGTCAAAGATCAGTCTAGAGCTATAACCATGTCACATCACAGTATAAAGTTTTAAATCTTCATTCATTAATTCACTGTAGATTAGACTGAGTTGTTTTAAACCAAACACAGTTTATATAAGTAATCTTTTTAAAAATAAGCTAAAAATTCATGTAATGTATAGTTAAGATATTTTCAAAATCTAGTGGTTCTAAGAAAGAGATACATATTTTCCTAACCACCATGGATGTCAGGAAGTCATAAAAGAAGTGGCCAGCTTATCTTCAGGCATTTTCCTGTTTAACTCCTTTTATGTAGAAAAGATGAAAACTGGAGGACTTTACCAGAGATCTAGGGGGGAATTAAAGAGGATTTACTGGAGAAACAGTGTTTTTTTTTGTTTTTTTTTTTTTTTTTACACAAAATTGCATCATACTGTTTACTCTCTAGCCTGCAAATGATCCAAATTGTCTGAAGAATGAACAGGGCAGGTATCTGTGCTTAGTTCTTTGCCAAGTGTGGGTTAGTTTTTACCTCTCAACATTTACAACTATCTCCTCAGTATCTGTTTCCTCCCATTCCTTGTACTATGCAGTACAAGTTTTATTTTGTTTTCAATTAAAGTAGATATGGTGAATAAAAAAATTGAAGAGCTAAATAGATAAATTAGGTGTGTGTGTTTGTGTATGTATATGAGAGAACATGGTTTAAGATGATTTTTGCCAAAATCTGTGTTCAAACACTTCCTACATGTACTTAGCTATTTATTGCCAATTATTAAATTACACTCATATTAAACTTTAAAAAGTATGTAAAAAAGTGAAGTGACATGAAGCACTGGAAAAGAGCAACAATTTTAAATTAGTCCCAGAGCTACATTAATTTTTTTCAAGTATTAGTAGACTTCACCATAAAATTCTTTAATTTTTTTCTTTCAAAATGTAGCCAAGAAGCTAACATCTTTCTTTGCTTTCTTTACAGGAAAGAACCAATATCTGGATTATATCCAGGCCATCCAGACAGCTATTTCAACTGGAACAAGTGACCTTTGGAACAGACTAGAACATAGCAGACTGGCCAGACAGAGAGGAGGGAGTAGTCAACTGGGAAGGGCCCCAGCATGTTCCTATGAAATGTCATTTGAAGTAAGAGGACAGTAAAAAGCTAAGGACAAATAAATGAACTTAAAAATATTTAAAGCCAGTGAAAACTGTATGACCACAATATGGGAATGAAGGAAAGATACACTTTGAATCTTTACTTATCATCTTTTTTTTTTTTTCCCGGGGCATATTTGCCCAACAATGCTGTGTTACTTTCTCTTGTACAACAAAGTGAATCAGCTATAGTATTCCTATATCTCCTTTTGGGATTTCCTCCCCGTTTAGGTCACCACACAGCACTGACTAGAGTTTCCTGTGCTCTATGGCAGGTTCTCATTAGTTGTCTATTTTATACACAGTAGTGTATGCCTGTCAGTCCCAATCTCCCAATCTCCCCCATTCCCTACTTTCACTCCGTGATGTCCATACATCTGGTCTCCATATCTGTGTCTCTATTTCTGCTTTGCAAATAGGTTCATCTGTACCATTTTTCTAGATTGCACACATGTGCATTAATATATGATCATTTTTTTTTCTCTTTCTGACTTCAGTCTGTATGACAGTCTCTAGGTCTATCCATGTCTCTGCAAATGGCACAATTTTGTTCCTTTTTATGGCTGAGTATTCCATTGTATATTGTGACACATCTTTATTCATCTTTCTGCTGATGGACATTTAGGCTGCTTCCATGTCCTGGCTGTTATAAATAGTATCATTCTTTAATTCACATGCTCAACAAATGTACTTCTCCACCTGCTGAGTACATGCAATGTCCCTTAACTATACAACATTAAATCTTTGAATCTTCACACCTTCACTGAAGCTATAATAATCAATTAATAAATATGATTAACATAATTAATATAAATAGTAAATTGTTTACCTCCCTTGACTGAACCAGATTTCCTTAGTCTATGAATGAATGGTGATTAACAGATGCTCATAGAGAATATCAAGATTTTTATTTAGCAAATCATTGCTGCATAAGATAACAGTTAAAATTATGGTAAAGATTTTATCAGGGAGGACAAAGTGATTATATTCTCCTAATATTTACTTGGAAGGCATATTCCTCTTTTCTTTCACAGAGAGCACATGAAGTTTTAGCTTACATCATTAGCAACAAACATGCTAAAGAATCATTAAACATTTTACTGAACACTTTATGAATAAAGTGTTGTGTGTCACACCAAAGAAGATATAAAACTGTCAAAGCAATCTTTCATTAACATTTTTGGAGAATAAGTAGAAAAGTTAAAAAAAAAGTTATTAAAAATTTATTGTAAATGTTTCCAAAAGAGTATTTTATTGATTTTTGCAAATACACTAGTAATGATGTTAATAAACCATGATTTATGGAGAAAATGCCATGAGATTTCAGAATGTCTTTAGCAGAGAATTTCACTAGCCCCAGCATATGCTGGGGAATTCTTTTAAGAAGATAGCTTCTACAGCTTCTAGCCAGACTTTCTTTAATGAGAACAGCAACACTTGAACGTCTAATGCAAGTTCCAAAGTGCCTATAGAGCTGCTTGCAAACTGGAAATGTTTGGCTCAATGAATTCTGAGTGTGCATCTGAATAAACTCTTAAAATGTGGCTAAATTAGCAAAGTTTTAGCTACATAGCTGCAGTGGTACTATTGGGCTTCCCCAGTAGTCAGCAATAAAGAATCCTCCTCCAATGCAGGAGATGCAGATATGATCCCTGGGTCAGGAAGATTCCCTGGAGGAGGAAATAGCAACCAACTCCAGTCTTGCCTGAAAAATTCCATGGACAGATGAGTCCAGTGGGCTAGTCCATAGGGTCGCAAAGAGCTGGATATGACCAGGTGTGACAAGTGAGTGAGTGGTACTGTTAGCTCACACAAAACCCAATGTTTCTGATATAGAAATAAGAAATTCAGCTACTTTAATTTATTGCGTAGTGTCAGAAAAGTCTGAAACGAGCTTTTAAACTCCTTATTTTGTACATTATTTAACTATGATTTTAGAAGTAGTGGATCTTAGGACTCATGAACTAGAGTGGAAAGAAATGGATTCAGAGAAAGGTAGTATCTTCTGTTAGTGGTATCTTCTGCTAGTAGTAATATCTTCTTCTAGGTGGTGCCAGTGGTAAAAAACTGCCTGCCAATGTAGAAGACACAAGAGACACAGGTGTGATACCTGGGTCTGGAAGACCACCTGGAGGAGGAAATGTCAATCCACGCCAGTATTCTTGCTTGAGAATCCCATGATCAGAGAAGCCTAGAGGGCTATGGTCCATGGGGTCACAAAGAATCAGACATGACTGAAGCAACTTAGCACAAAGCAGCACAATATCTTCGGCTATTTAATAATACCCATTTCACAAAAATTAATGAGGTTAATCAAGACCTTCTAGAAATAACACCCCCAAAAGATCTCCTTTTCATTATAGGGGACTGGAATGCAAAAGTAGGAAGTCAAGAGATACCTGGAGTAAAAGGAAAATTTGGCCTTGGGGTACAAAACAAAGCAGATAAAAGGCTAACAGATTTTTGGCAAAAGAACACACTGGTCATCACAAATACACTTGTCCAACAACACAAGAGAAGACTCTACATATGGACATCACCAGATGGTCAATAAAGAAATCAGATTGATTACATTTTTTGCAGCCAAAGATGAAGAAGCTCTATACAGTCAGCAAAAACAAGACCAGAGCTGACTGTGGCTCAGATTATGACTCCTTATTGTCAAATTCAGAATTAGATTGACCTAAGTCAACTCCCTTATGATTATACAGTGGAAGTGACAAATAGATTCAAGGGACTAGATCTGACAGAGTGCCTGAAGAACTATGGATGGAGGTTCGTGACACTGTACAAGAGGCAGTGATCAAGACCATCCTCATGGAAAAAAATGAAAAAAAAAGCAAAATGGTTGTCTGAGGAGGCCTTACAAATAGCTGAGAAAAGAAGCAAAAAGCAAAGGAGAAAAGAAAGATATACCCATTTGAATGCAGAGTTCCAAAGAAAAACAAGGAGAGATAAGAAAGCCTTCTTCAGTGATCAATGCAAATAAATAGAAAACAAGAATAGAATGGGAAAGACTAGAGATCTCTTCAAGAAAATTAGAGATACCAAGGGAACATTTCATGCAAAGATGGGCAGAATTAAGGATCAAAATGGTATGGACCTAACAGAAGCAAAAGATATTAAGAAGAGGTGGCAAGAATACACAGAACTATACAAAAAAGATCTTTATGACCCAGATAACCATGAGGGTATGATCACTCATCTAGAGTCAGACATGCTGGAATGTGAACTCAAGTGGGCCCTAGGAAGCATCACTACAAACAAAGCTAGTGGAGGTGATGGAATTCCAGTTGAGCTATTTCAAATCCTGATGCTGTGAAAGTGTTGCACTCAATATGCCAGCAAATTTGGAAAACTCAGCAGTGGCCACAGGATTGGAAAATGTGTTTTCATTCCAATCCCAAAGAAAGGCAATGCAAAAGAAGGCTCAAACTACTGCACAAGTGTGCTCATCTCACACGCTAGCAAAGTAATGCTCAAAATTCTCCAAGCCAGGCTCCAACAGTATGTGAACCACGAACTTCCAGATGTTCAAGCTGGATTTCTAAAAGACAGAGGAACCAGAGACCAACTTGCCAACATCCGTTGGATCATCAAAAAAGCCAGAGAATCCAAAAAAAAATCTACTTCTGCTTGATTGACCATGCAAAACCTTTGACTGTGTGGATCACAATAAACTGGAAAATTCTTCAAGAGGTGGGAACACCAGACCACCTGATCTGCCTCCTGAGAAATCTGTACGCAGATCAACAAACAAAAGTTAGAACTGAGAGAGTCAATTCGTAGGCAGGTTGATAAGCGTTCTGTGGTTCCCAAGGAGGAGAGAGGAATCTGGGCTTCTCAAGGAAGAGGAAGGGACAAAATCAGTCTTTAGAAAAAGCTGTTACAGCTGCCTCAGATGGTTTTTATTGTAGAGAATATAAGGAGGAAAATAAGAGGCAAAAAAGAACCAGGCAAGAGACTGAAGCCCCAACAATGGCTATTAGATCTGTTCTGAAACAACCTGAGGAAAATGCTCAGAGGGACCCAAGTGCAAAGAGAGGGACTTGTTATTACTGTGGTAAGGAGGGGCATCTCAAGCGGGACTGCCCTCAGGCATCTAAGCCACCCCTGGCTCCAAGTCCAGTCTTCAAAGGACAACACTGGAAAAGATACTGCCCTCTGAGGTGTAGGAACCAAGGCTCAAACTCTCAAGACAATCTGGACTGAAAGTGCTCAGGAGTCCCCACACAAGCTCCCGTCCTAATTACATCTGAGGAACCCGGAGTATTAATAACTGTGGAGGGCAAATCAGTTGATTTCTTTTGGACATTGAGGCAATTTTTTGCTCACTAATGCCACTGGTCTGCTTCCCTCCTGACCAACTACCATAATGGGGCTGCGTGGACGTTAGATATTTTTCAATCATTGATTTGAAGGATGTTTTCTAGAGTTAAACCTATATTAGATCATTTTCTACCTATGACTTTAAGACAATTGAAAGGATTCTTAGGAATTACAGGCTACTGCCACATTTGGATTCCAGGTTATGGGAACTTGCCTAGCCTTTATATAAACTTATAACTGATGTCCACTCTCATCACTACTATGCAACATAGTTTTGGAAGTTTTGGCCACAGCAACCAGAGCAGAAAAAGAAATAAAAGGAATCCAGATTGGAAAAGAAGAGTAAAACACTCATTGTTTGCAGATGACATAATCATCTACATAGAAAACCCTTAAGACTCCACCAGAAAATTACTAGAATTAATGAATACAGCACAGTTGCAGGATATAAAATTATCACACAGAAATGCCTTGCATTCCTGTACACTAACAATGAGAAAACAGAAAGAGAAATTAAGGGAAAAATTCCATTCACCATTGCAATGAAAATAAAATACTTAAGAATAAATCTACCTAAAGAAACAAAAGACCTATATGTAGAAAACTATAAAACACTGATCAAAGCAATCAAAGATGACACAAATAGAGGGAGAAATATACCATGTTCATGGATCGGAAGAAACAATATAGTGAAAATGAGTATACTACTCTAAGCAATCTATAGATTCAATGCGATCCGTATCAAGCCCCCAATGGTATTTTTCAGAGAATTAGAACAAATAATTTTACAATTTGTATGGAATTACAAAAAACCTCAAATAGCCAAAACAATCTTGAGAAAGAAGAATGGATGAATCAACTTGCCTGACTTCAGGCTATAGTACATAGCAACAGTCATCAAGACGGTATGGTACTGACACAAAGACAGAAACATAGATCAAAGGAACAAAATAGAAAGCCCAGAGACAAATCCACACACCTATGGACACCTTATCTTTGACAAAGGAGGCAAGAATATACAATAGGGAAAAGACAATCTCTAACAAGTGGTGCTGGGAAAACTGGTCAACCACTTGTGAAAGAATGAAACTAGAACCAGAAACCATAAAACTCCTAGAGGAAACCATAAGAAAAATACTCTGACATAAATCACAGCAAGATCCTCTATGACCCACCTCCCAGAGTAACAGAAATAAAAGCAAAAATAAACAAATGGGACCTAATTAAACTTAAAAGCTTTTGCACAATGAAGGAAACTATAAGGAAGGTGAAAAGAAAGCCTTCAGAATGGGAGAAAATAATAGCAAATGAAGCAACTGACAAAGAATTAATCTCAAAAATATACAAGCAGCTCCTGCAGCTCATTCCAGAAAAATAAGTGACCCAATGAAAAAATGGGGCAAAGAACTAAACAGACATTTCTCCAAAGAAGACATACAAATGGCTAACAAACACATGAAAAGATGTGTTTATCACATTATCAGACAAATGCAAATCAAAACCACAATGAAGTACCATCTCATGCTGGTCAGAATGACTGTTATGAAAAAGTCTACAAACAATAAATACTGGAGAAGGTGTGGAGAAAAAGGAACCCTCTTACACTGTTGGTGGGAAAGCAAACTAGAACAAAGCTAGTGGAGGTGATGGAACTCCAGCTGAGCTGTTTCAAATCCTAAAAGATGATGCTATGAGAGGTGCTGCACTCAATATGTCAGCAAATTTGGAAAACTCAGCAGTGGCCACAGGACTGGAAAAGGTCAGTTTTCATTCCAATCCCAAAGAAAGGCAATGCCAAAGAATGCTCAAAATACTGCACAAGTGCACTCATCTCACACGCTAGCAAAGTAATGTTCAAAATTCTCCAAGCCAGACTTCAGCTTGTGAACCGTGAATTTACAGATGTTCAAGCTGGTTCTAGAAAAGGCAGAGGAACTAGAGATCAAATTGCCAACATCCACTGGATCATGGAAAAAGCAAGAGAGTTCCAGAGAAACATCTATTTCTGCTTTATTGACTATGCCAAAGCCTTTGACTGTGTGGATCACAATAAACTGTGGAAAATTCTGAGAGAGATGGGAATACCAGACCACCTAATCTGCCTCTTGAGAAACCTGTATACAGATCAGGAAGCAACAGTTAGAAGTGGACATGGAACAACAGACTGTTTCCAAATAGGAAAAGGAGTACGTCAAGGCCATATATTGTCACTGTTCTTATTTAACTTATATGCAGAGTACATCATGAGAAATGCTGGGCTGAAGGAAGCACAAACTGGAATCAAGATTGCCAGGAGAAATATAAATAACCTCAGATATGCAGATGACACCACTTTTATGGCAGAAAGTGAAGAACTAAAGAGGCTCTTGATTAAAGTGAAAGAAGAAGTGAAAGAGTTGGCTTAAAGCTCAACATTCAGAAAACTAAGATCTTGGTATCCAGTCCCATCAATTGATAGCAAATAGATGGGGAAACAGTGGAAACAGTGGCTGACTTTATTTTTCTGGGCTCCAAAATCACTGCAGCCATGAAATTAAAAGACTCTTGCTCCTTGGAAGAAAAGTTATGACCACCCTAGACAGCATATTAAAAAGCAGAGACATTACTTTACGAACAAAGGTTCATCTAGTCAAGGCTATGGTTTTTCCAATAGTCATGCATGAGCGTTGGAGAAGAAAGCTGAGCGCAGAAGAATTGATGCTTTTGAACTGTGGTGTTGGAGAAGACTCTTGAGAGTCCCCTGGACTGCAAGGAGATCCAAGCATTCAATCCTAAAGGATATTAGTCCTAGTGTTCATTGGAGGGACTGATATTGAAGCTGAAACTTTGGCCACCTGATGTGAAGAGTTGACTTATTGGAAAAGACCCTGATGCTGGGAGGGATTGGGGGCAGGAGGAGAAGGGGACGACCGAGGATGAGATGGCTGGATGGCATCACCGACTCAATGGACATCAGTTTGAGTAAGCTCCAGGAGTTGGTCATGGACAGGGAGGCCTGGTGTACTGGTTCATGGGGTTGCAAAGACTCGGACACGACTGAGCGACTGAACTGAAGTGAATGACTCTTTTGCCTTACACCTGTAACTGTATGATGGGATTTGTTTCTAACTGTCTAAAAGCTTTTAAGTTATCAGTGGTTGTTCAAGCTCCTATGAGTGCCGCAGCCTCCTACTACTATTACTTGGGGCCCCTGCATCAGAGACCCTCAATATGAGGGTTAGGAGAACATGTTGATTCAACAATTTAGGGACCACACCCCTAAACAGCAGGAAGTAGTTATGGAATGAAAATGACACCCTTTCCCTTGGCAACATAATTCTTTTAAAAGAAGAGGGGGGAATGAGAGTAAATTCCTAGGCAGGTTGATAAGGGGTCTGGTGTCCCCGAGGAGGAGAGAGGGGTCTGGGGTCTTAAGGAAGAAGAAAGGACAAAAGTTTTATTTTTTTCTCTACAGTCCTTAGTCACATAAGATTTTTTTTTTTCCTTTAAGCCTGGAATTGCTGCTGCTGCTGGTGCTAAGTTGCTTCAGTCATGTCCGACTCTGTTGGACCCATAGAAGGCAGTCCACCAGGCTCTCCCATGCCTGGGATTCTCCAGGCAAGAACACTGGAGTGGGTTGCCATTTCCTTCTCCAATGCATGAAAGTGAAAAATGAAAGTGAAGTTGCTCAGTTGTGTCTGACTCACAGCGACCCAAGGGACTGCTGCCTGCCAGGCTCCTCCGTCCATGGGATTTTCCAGGCAAGAGTACTGGAGTGGGGTGCCATTGCCTTCTCTCTAGAACTGATGATTACACAACAAACAACTCAGTTTAAACTCTGTACTAGGTCTTATATAACAACAATGTATCCTTCTTGAGGACAGTTTCTCCTTCCTAAAAACCTTTTGACTAATCCTGATATTTTAGAATGTATACTATGGGAGTGGGTCTGGTAAAATTTTCACAAACTTGAGACATTCTTTTGATTTATTGTAATAATTAATTAAAAAGTATATAAGTCTCTTGCTAACACTATTGAGGGGGGCACTCTCCACCCCCTTCTGATGTCTATGTCAGAAGCTTTCTCAGTCCCTTTTTCACTTTAATAAAACTCCACTACACAAAAGCTCTTGGGTGATAAAGACTGGTCCCTGGTCCCGAAGCTAAATCTTCTTCTTTGGAGATCATAAATCCGGCATCGTTTAAGTGGACTCTGGGAGTTGGTGATGGACGGAAGCCTGGCGTGCTGCGGTTCATGAGGTCGCAAAGAGTCAGAAAAGACAGAGCGACTGAATGAACTGAACTTGAAAGTAAAGAAACAGACCATAAATTATTTTAAGAGGTGGTCTCCTCACTAGAGTAAAGCAATACAATTTCAGATGAATTCCAGAGAAATATCTTTTGAGGGACAGAATTTTATAAGTGGGTTACATTCAGACTTTAATAATATAGGTTAATATACGGAACAAAGGTATGTAACTAAGTTTGTGTAAAATTTATGAGATGGGTGTTAGAGGAGAAGTTCTTGAGATATTTGTCTGAGGTTATCTAGGAAGGAGAAGACAGTGAAATTAGGTGCTTCTTGGATGAGTCACAGGTGGCTGAGGGCAGGCATACTAGCCATACCCATACCAACAGTGTGTTAGCTGCCCAAAAAGAGTGTAGCTTGGGTGGAGTCTGGGATTTAGTTGTCAAAACTGAGTCCAAGATTCTTCAAGTAATTTAACAGAGGCTGAAACCCAAAATCATGAATAAATATTGAATTTGGAACTATAGATGGAAACACTGGAACAGAAAAATTATTAACAGCCAGGTTTTTTCATGGTTGTCTTGCTGCTAAGTCACTTCAGTTGTGTCTGACTCTGCACGACCCCATAGACAGCAACCCACCAGGCTCCCCGTCCCTGGGATTCTCCAGGCAAGAACACTGGAGTGGGGTGCCATTTCCTTCTCCAATGCATGAAAATGAAAAGTGAAAGTGAAGTCGCTCAGTCATGTCTGACTCTTAGCAACCCCATGGACTGCAGCCCACCAGGCTCCTCCGTCCATGGGATTTTCCAGGCAAGAGTACTGGAGTGGGGTGCCATTGCCTTCTCCATGGTTATGTTAAGTCACATCAAAAAGAGCAAAAATAGAAGTCAGGATTTAGAAATGCAACAGCACAAAATCTATCAGAAATTCTATCTGAAAGTGAAGTCTCATAATGTGACTAAAATTTAAAAAATCAAATACACAACATAACAAGAAAAGATGATGAAAATTATTTTCATTGGCCTGTCTTCTTAAGTCTCACCCTAGATTTCTAACATGATAGACACTGGCCAGTACTGCTGCTAAGTCACTTCAGTCGTGTCCGACTCTGTGCGACCCCATAGACGGCAGCCCACCAGGCTCCCCCGTCCCTGGGATTCTCCAGGCAAGAACACTGGAGTGGGTTGCCATTTCCTTCTCCAATGCATGAAAGTGAGAAGTGAAGGGAAGTCCTCAGTCGTGTCCGACTCCTAGCGACCCCATGGACTACAGCCCACCAGGCTCCTCCATCCATGGTATTTTCCAGGCAAGAGTACTGGAGTGGGGTGCCATTGCCTTCTCCAAATTTAAGCATAGCTAAATATTAATATTTGTGTCACACTGTACTTTAATATATATAGGTTTTCATTTACTAATTCATATAAATAGCTTACTTTTCCTTTAGGACAATAAACTAACTGAAGGCAGGGATCTGGTCATCTTCTGTTTAACAATGTCTGCTAGAAACTTACCAAATGTTTTCTTACCCACCTAATACATGTTATTCACATGGAGTCATAAATTAATTTTATTGAACAGATGGATAAAGTGCTCATTGTTGTGCTAAGGCTGCGCATGTGTCCTGTGTACCATCAAAATACTTAACATTGTCTTTTAAATAGGTTCAAAACTTTATGACATTCTAATTAGCCGCAACTTAAACTCTATTATCAGGTCCACATTTATAAGATTATCAGCCAGCATACCCTGTGTGTTACTAGGATAAAAAGGCTCTCCACTCTGAAAAGAGATATTTACATAATACAGTTATTATACCAGATGCTTCTGGTAAAAGGAAGCAAACTCTGACCTTTCTCACCAGCAAGATGAAGTCTCCTGTTTTCACAACAGAATGATCTTTGATCATAAAGCTAGAATGTGTGTGGGCTGTAACAAATTTCTGCTTCCTTCTTTCTCTTTCTCTTTTGGCACCAATTTGCAACCAGTAAAATCTGGCATGAAATTAGCTTCAGAATGTTTCTAAATGAATTAGAGATTACTTAATGAGTTATAATATATACAAATATAAATGATACAGTTTAATTTATTTAAAATCATTTATTCTCAGCAAAATCAAACATATCATTGAGTTTACATAGAAATACAATTTGCAACTGGATCTTCATAAAAATGCACTGGTGAAATAAAATGTTCATATTTAATGACCAATTATATATACTATTTAATCATGCCGTAGCAGGACTGTTACCTTTAAAAATTGGTAAAGTAACTTATTTTAAATGTGCAAAGTACTCTATTGTGTTGCCATTGATTGATAATAAATTGCCACTAAATATATACCTATTACATAAAGCTTTTTAAAGTACAATAAAAATACAAATTCTATCTGTTAAAAAAAGCCATTGATAGGGCTTCTAAACATCCTCATTATACAAATTCCAAAATACTATATGACAAACAAAATTATAAAGACTCTTCTTTATGAAACATATACTACCCTCTAATTAAAGTACAACCGAACAGATAACAGAAAACAAACAGGAAGGCTTATATAGACCATAGAATATTACGAAGATACATACAAATATAATATTGCATAAGCATATTTGATTTCTGTTCCTAGTGAAAATGTACCTTTAGCACATGAAGAAAATTCCCATGACTAAAAGAAAAGAAAAATTTGTGAGATCTACCTTCTATCTAAGCTCACATTTTCATTAATTTAATTTACTTTTATTATAATGAGATAAACCAAATTATATACCTGACTATAAATTTTTGCTGCACTCTGTATAAATTAGAGTCTGTTACAGAATGGGTGAAGATGTAGAAAACAATTTTTTTTTTTTTTTGAAAAAAGCTGAAGTTCACCAGCACAAGAGTCAGGTGCAAGAAAATATTATTGTTCAGGTTAAAGACTAAACTGAATAGTAATTCCATTCATTTCAAAAATGAGATCCTGACTTTAACAGAAAGAACATTACATTTGCTAAATAATATTGATAATTCACAAAGAAAAGGTGCCATAGATTTTTTAAAGTATCAGAATTAATGGGCTATCACAAAATAAACCTTGGTGAGAAAATATTTTAATCAAGGGAGAAATATAAGAAGAATAGTCATATTCAGTGAGAAAACATTTATTTGGTAAAGTAAATACGGGTAATAGATGCTGCAACTATAGGCAGTATATATTCCAAATCATTTTTAGGAAACATCAGATCAAATGACATTTAGATGTTTAGTAATGTAACTTATCTTGATAGAACTAAATTTTAAGTCCTTTGTGAATAGCAAGCTTTTATTGTTCCACAATCTTTATGTATGAAATAAAATATTTAGAGTATAGCTGATAATAATAACATTATCACCTTGAACTTAATAATAACAACTCTAAACACATTTAGTTTAGTTATTGAGATTTATATTTCTGTTATTTTACCTGTTAAAAATGATATGGTGGTGTTATATTCAAAGTTTTCATTTTCCCAATAATATGAACAACATTTCATACATAAAATGATATCTGTCTAATGAATGCCAACATGTTTATTGGTTTGAATATAAAACATATTTAGTTTGGCATTGGTATATCTCTTAGGATTCTGAAAGGTATCATTTAGGTATGGCTTTTGGGAAATTAATAATAAGCTAGCAGCCTAGAGAATGAGCATAAATTTGAAGAAGCTAATTATTTAGAACTCAGACAAGGCAGATATTTGGGTCATCTGTCTTTCAATTATAAATTCTACAAACAAACTGAGAGGAACATAAAAGTATGATTTAATTTACATTGAATTTTTAAAGCAAAATGTCACAGATCAACAGTGAATGCATCAGGAAATTTTACTGAAATAATTCTCAAAAAGTTAAGAGACTCAAAAATATATTGGACATTTATAATACCTGACATAAGTAATAATGACTGATATATATATACGTATACCAAACAATTTTAACAGATTCAGGACCTCTTGTTCTTTACATCAGCACCTGCTGTCTAAAGGGTCGAGACAAAATACTGTGCCTTCAAGAGTTAGTCCCATTTTGAACCCCTCCTGTAAAACAAAGTAAAATCATTAAAATAGGAAATGCTCATAGAAAAAAAATCTGTAAATGAAAAAGACTATGAACAAAAGTTGAAATCTTAATGCTTTGATCAAAAAGAAATAATTATATGTCAAATGTTGACTTGTCAAATTTGTATCAAGTGTTTTTATATCCATTAACATTTTAAATGTTTTAAATATACATGAGGTTAGCATCCATAAGCTAGCTAGACAGCATATAAAAAGATATGACCAACCTGGACAGCATATTAAAAAGCAGAGACATTACTTTGCCAACAAAGGTCCATCTAGTCAAAGCTATGGTTTTTCCAGTAGTCATCTATGATGTGAGAGCTGGATTATAAAGAAAGCTGAGCACCGAAGAATTGATACTTTTAAACTGTGGTGTTGGAGAAGACTCTTGAGAGTCTCTTGGACTGCAAGGAGATCCAACCAGTCCATCCTAAAGGAAATCAGTCCTGAATATTCATTGGAAGCTGAAACTCCAATACGTTGACCACCTGATGCTAACTGACTCCTTGGCAAAGACCCTGATGCTGGGCAGGCAAGATTGAAGGCAGGAGGAGAAGGGGATGACAGAGGATGAGATGGTTGGATGGCACCACCGACTCTATGGACATGAGTTTGAGTAGGCTCCGGGAGTTGGTGATGGACAGGGAAGTCTGGCTTGCTGCAGTCCATGGGGTCACAAAGAGTCGGACACGACTGAGCAACTGAACTGAAATGAGCACAAGGGACAGAAGAAAACAGAACTATGTGGAATTAACTTTAAGACTTAAATATTTCTTTTCAGTAAAGTCTACTTTATGTCATTCTCAGTTCAGTCATTCTACTGTAGCTTAAAAAGATTCCTTGACTTTAAAGGTCAATGTTCATTTAAGTATAAGCACAATAGCTAGATCTCAAGTTGATGACAGTTCAGTAGTTTTATCTTTCTTTCTTTCTTTAATAGTTTTCACCTTTCACTGACCAGAGCCTGGTAAAATAAACCACATTGCATTTAGGAATTGCAATGCTGTATCCTATGTAGGGGATCCTATGGTGGCAATGGACTGCAGACCACTTTGCCATGGGAAAAGCTTCCTCTACAGCTTCCCTGGTGACTCAGTGGTAAAGAACCTACCTGCCAATGCAGGAGATGCTGCTTCAGTCTCTGCATTGGGAATATTCCCTGTGTTGCAGGGAAGAAGCCAATTCTGACTCCATGTTGGAAACTGTTTCTTTTGACTTGCTTTCATTATATAATTATACTAAATGGCTTCCCTGGAGGACCCTGCTTGATGGTAAATTAAAGTGCCTTTGTTTAGCTTATGGAGAGACACTTTGTTCCTGCCCACCTGTGAATAGAAGAGATTAACACACCCCTTCTGAAGGCTGGGCATTCCCTTGGAGATGTTTTGCAAGACTGAAGACCCTTTCACTTTACTTCCCACTCCATCTCCCTCTCTATTCTGCCTTTTGATGTTAATTCCTCATTGATTCTTTTTCTCTGATCTATAAAAGAACCTGGCATCCAGACCCCAAGAAGATGGTTATTTTGAGGTGCTAGCCTTCCATGTTCTCGGTCTGCCAGCTCCCTGATTAAAGTCTCTTCCTTGCCTCAACACCTTGTCTCTTGCATTCACTGGCCTATTGTACAGCAAGCAGAGCAGGCTTGGACTTGTTAACACCTGGAGAAGGAAATGGCAATCCACTCCAGTATTCCTGCCTGGGAAATACCATGGACAGAGGAGTCTGGCAAGACAAAATCCTTGTCTCAAAATCTCAAAAGAGTCAGACATGATTGCGTGTCTAAACAACTAGTTTTGCAGTTGCTTGCATTTGCAAATTATTTGAATCCCACTCACTTCAGCATGTTTTACCATCTTCCCTGGTGGCTCAGATGGTAAAGAATCTGCCTGCAATGTGGGAGACTAGAGTTTGATCCCTGGGTGAGGAAGATCCCCTGGAGAAGGAAACAGCAACCCATACCAGTATTCTTGACTGGGAAATCCAATGGACAGAGGAGTCTGCTGGTCTACAGTCCATGGGGTCTCAAAGAGTTGGACATGACTAAGAGGCTAACACTTTTTCGTAGCATGTTTTAAATGCTTCTGGAAGTTAAACTGCCTTTACTTTATTAATAGCAAGAACTGAATTGCCGTGAAAATTTCTTTTTTCAAAGAGTTTTAGTAAAAATTCAGTGGCAAAGGATTTTGTCCTTCTCTTCTCAAAGCTCTCTTCTTCTCTGCACAAAGTAATTGAATGATGGACCATCTCTGGCTTACTATCTCTCCCATACCCATCCTTGCCCATAAAATGAAATGTAGACTGCAGTCTGTTCCTGAGGAAAAGAAAATCTCTCTCAAAGAGAAGTCTTCTGTCCTCTGTTCTGCTTCATGTTTCATTTAATTAGATGGCAGCCAAATGCATATTCATTTGCATTTCGTCAAATGAATTTGAGGAATTTGAGTTACCTTCAAATAGAATTGGTGTCTAATGTACTTTTATTATAAGTTCAATGCAAACAGTATCATATAGAGGAAGAGAATCACTACAAAATGCAAGCCACACCTTTTTCGCTATTAGTGTTTTGAGAATGCTCTTCATTATGTCTACAGCAAAAAGTCCATAGGGCAATACCATCACTTCAACGGTTTTTCAAAACCACTTCTCATTACTTGAAATGCAAATTCTATTTAGTTAAGTAAAAGTCAGAGTACTTACCATTTATTTAAAAGCCTATTCTTGTCACAAGCAGAAATATTTTGCCACCTATATGCATATTTTCTAAACAGCTGCCAAATAGTTAGAAAAGTCAATACTTTAAACTGAAAATACTGTAAATAAACTTCTTTTAAAAATATTTTATTTGGATATATGAGGATCTATGTACTATATCATCTTCTGGATATTATTAGATAGATAGACAAGTATACTGCGGGTGTGTATTACTTTTGCAAAGATCTGATATCATTGTATTTAAAATGTTATCAGTTCATTTTGAAATTAAACCACTATCTCTTTAATTACTCTGAAAATATAATTTATCAATGTGCTATTACTGTAGGAAAAGCAGAATAGTAATCAAAGTAAGATAGGAGCTGATCATTATTTCAACAGCAGCAAAAAATATTTGTATATTAATTACAAGAATATCTCCAAGTTTTTTTTTTTGGAACTATTTGTGTTCCAAATTTTATTATGGTTATTTATTTATTTATTTATTTGGTCTATTAGAGTTTTTTTTTTTTTTTTGCTTTTTATTTTTTCCTCCAAGTTTTTATAAGGATACTTTTAGATTACTTAATTATCTCTTTTAACAGACACATTGTCACATGACTTCTTGGTTTTCTTTCCTCCTAAAATAAAATTTCCCACACATTTTCTGACTCTTCCTCTCTAGGTCTCATTTAGAAAGTCATGATTTAACAAATGCTCAGTCCTTCTAAAGTTTCATATCCTCTTGAATTTTAAAACTCTGAATGAAAATAAGGCTTATTTAACTTATGAAGGGATGGAATGGAGATTATAATTAATATCATACAAAATAATGATTTTATTATTAATGTATTATTAATAATATATGTTATATAAAATGTTTTCCCCAATTGTATTTTCTTACTTTGAAATAGAAAAGTATATCAAGGAAGATAAAAACCACTCATATGTAACAATTTAACATGTTGAAGTATGTCCTTTGAATCTCCCTTTCCTGTAACTATAAAGTTAAAAACTGATTTAATAATATACTATATATTATATCTAACATTTATTTGATGTATTATATACATTATATATAAATTGTTGTATTCTTTTTTTTAATCTTAGCAGAACAAATTTCTTTGAGTCCATGTAAAACTAATTTGATGATTTTATGATGTTTTATTAATTTTAATATGATTTGTTTCCTTAATTTTATAATTTTAAATAAAGTTGACTGGATATTTCTATACATAGAGAGTTTCCATATTCATAGTTATTTTCTCTTCAGGATAGATTGCATTGAAGTTTTTGATATCATGAAGAAATACATGTATTAGCAACAAATTACTGCCTGAGGGATGCTATGCAGTGATCTTGACCCAGCAATGATTTAGAGTGCTTGTTTCATCACACTTTCATTCACACTCATATTAGTAAAAAAATAAAAAACAAAAATAAAATGCTTAATTTGCTGAACAAAAGTGGCATTTATAGCTGTTAATTTGTATGTTTTCTTTGATTAGATTTAACATGTCTACAAGTACATAGCCATTTGTGGTCCTTTTTGAGCAACTGCCTTTTTATCTGTTGATTATTTAGTTTCCTTATCATTTGTCTACTTTTTTAATTATATATACACAATATGATTATACTTTTTAAAACAAAATTAAAAGAAGTATAGAAGTTTTTCTACAAGAGACTGCATGTACATATTTTCCTTATAAAAATTTCTTTATGATTCAAACATCTGATAAGTATGTAATTGTATTTCAAATATTTTAAACTACCCAAGGCTTCCAAAATTTATCTGAATATTTGTTGTATATTTCAGCTATACACTGATCTTCCAAATTATTAACCAGTTGAATTAACATCACTTAATGCAAAATTCATCCATCTTTCATTGACTTACCATGGTTCTTTTTTAACATGTTAAATTATTATAATGAATAAGGTACACTTCTGGAATATCAATACTAGTACACTAATTTGCCTGCCAGTGACATGTAATGAGAAATGTAAATTATGTCAAATCAGATACCCACATAATTGATTTCAAATAAATACCTAATTTTCTAACAATTTATAAAAAATATGGCTTAATAGTTCTGCTTAAATTCTTGCATTCATGAGATTTTTTTTTATTTCCTCTGTAAATAAAACAGTAAAATCCAAAATTTCAGTAAGCTTAACTCAGTATAATTTATATGCATGCATGCTAAGTCGCTTCAGTTGTGCTGACTCTTTGTGATGCTATGGACTGTGGACCGCTAGGCTCCTCTGTCCATGGAACTCTCCAGGTGAGAATACCGCAGTGGTTGTCAGGCCCTTCTCTGGGGAACCTTCCTGACCCAGGGATCGAACCTGAAGCCCAGAATGTCTCCTGGCATTGCAGGAGGATTGTTTACCATTAGCGCCTATACTGTATTAAGTTTTTACATTATATGCAAAGATAAAAATAGTAACTAAATGTGTGCATTCAATTAATCAGGCTAACAAGATTAATAATGAAAGCTGTCATAGATTTTAGATAAAATATGATTTTACTTTAGTTAAACTTGCAAATAAATCATAGATTAAAAGAAACAAACAATGAGATGGACAATGCATCTTATTCATTGAAAAAACCTTCAAAATATGAGTATAAACTTCTTTAAATAGTTGTGCTGACTCTTTGTGATGCTATGGACTGTGGACCGCTAGGCTCCTCTGTCCATGGAACTCTCCAGGTGAGAATACCGCAGTGGTTGTCAGGCCCTTCTCTGGGGAACCTTCCTGACCCAGGGATCGAACCTGAAGCCCAGAATGTCTCCTGGCATTGCAGGAGGATTGTTTACCATTAGCGCCTATACTGTATTAAGTTTTTACATTATATGCAAAGATAAAAATAGTAACTAAATGTGTGCATTCAATTAATCAGGCTAACAAGATTAATAATGAAAGCTGTCATAGATTTTAGATAAAATATGATTTTACTTTAGTTAAACTTGCAAATAAATCATAGATTAAAAGAAACAAACAATGAGATGGACAATGCATCTTATTCATTGAAAAAACCTTCAAAATATGAGTATAAACTTCTTTAAACACAACTAATGATCAGACATATCCATGTGAACTGCTATTTGAGTATTTATTAAATAAAGCATGCAAATATTAATGTTTAACTTCAAGAAGCCATAACTTGTTTAAAATATGAAAATGATATACAACCATCTCTGGCGCTACCAAGCATGAAAGCAGAAAAGAATGAAAAAGACATTAAGAATTAAAAACAAAAGCAAAAATACCACAGTGTAACATTATTTATCTAACACATGTTAAATCATTCCAATACAGTGTTTCTAAAAACTAGGTTTCTACAAAAATCTGGAGATATAGGCTTATCTTCAAAAATCTATAGAAAATGTTCATTGTGTGAAAATCTAAAGAAACATTAGTAGTAATTCTTTGTGGTTTTTATAACCTTTGAGAGCAAATACTACCATATTAGTGTTCATGTTTTCGTCTGTTCCTACAAAAACATCAGCGCCAAGGCAGAATAAGCGTAATTGATAAAATTAATGAAAAGGTAAATTATTTTCATATGAAATAAATAAAGTACAGTCACTAAATAATCCTGCACTATTTGCATGAAGTCTCTTAGTATTCGACCTACAGAAAAGATGTGCAAAGACTGTGTCATCAAATAGATACATGCTGATATTAACAGAAGTTTGACGTTGGTGGTTTTAGCTTCAGCTGAGTAAAATAATCCATGCTATTATATTGAAGTTTGTAATTAGAATTTTATTAGGTGCTATAATTTTGCTTTCAATTGATACGTTTTGAATTAACAGTTATATAAGATCTATAAGGATAAAATGCTTTTCAACTTTTTGTAAGTATTTATGAAATGTTATAATAAAAGTTTAAGTCAGTATTAAGGATTTAAAATAATTTTTTATGCAAAAGGGAATTATAAATCACTCAACTTGGGAAATTTTTATTTTAACATATTCTTTAAAAATCTCAAGATATGTTAAACAATCCAACTTTTAAGATAGAGAGGTATTATTACACCTGGAATAATTACATCTGGAATAATAAGGAAAATCACATAATACTTAAAAAACTGATTCATACCTTCAGCCCAAAATCAGTGAAAGGATATTTATGATCTTCCTAAGAAGTCGTGTTTTTATCAGTGTTAGAAGATCATAATCCACCCCTTAATTTTTTTCCAGGAAATAAGCATAGAAGAGTGAGCATATTGTCCAGGCCGAAGAAGTAAATTTATCACATCTTCTCTTTATCACATCTTTTCAGTCAGCTTCGTATAAACTGATTGATAATAATGAGCTGATCTCTGACTGCAATCTACCAGTTCAATTCCTGGTAGAGTATATATTGCCTTTTTGGTGAAAAATAGGATATAAAAACTTCATCAAGATATAAAAGGAAATACAAAGAGAAGACCTTCTTATAGTGCTTATAATGCTAATTATTAATCATGGTCCACTACATAAAATATCTTCAAACTTTCAGAACAATTCAGAATTGAAAAATAAAAGGGAAAGGAAGAAATAAAAATGCAACTGGGCTACATTCCTCAACAAGTGGTCATTCGGTGTCCGCTGCTTTAGGAAGAGCCCAGAAGAGCCCACAATGCTTCATTCTTTTTCTACATCTCCCGCCCCTTGTTTGGAATTCTTGGTTTTAGCTATCAGCTTTAATCTTTTTTAATTGATTGTGGTACATGGTTTATAACAGTATATAAATTTTATGTGTGCAACATTATATTTCAACTTCTGTATACACTACAGTGTGGCCAAAAGTTTAGTTTCCACCCATAACCATACAGTTGACCTCTTTTACAATGATTCCTTTAAAAGACTGATTTCACTCTTACAAAGCTTTTCCTTCATTCACCCATTCGCAATTTTGAAATTCATAATTGTTTTAAAAGACTGAGATCAAATCTTATAAATCTCATGCAATGACCTTTTAATTTTAGGATTTTGAAAAATGAACTCATGAAGAATTCATGCAATTTTGTATCAAAAAGATGCACCACCTTATTGATACTGTAAATGGCACCATTAAGAACAAAACACAACAAACACTCTGAGTATTTTTAGAGATAAATGTATATTGTTATTTTAAAGCAATTATTTTAAGTAAGTTGATAATAGTTCAAGGGAAAGGTAACAACTATAGTATATAACATTATCTAGGAACCAAAGAAAAAAGAAAAAAAGATTATGGGCCAATTGTTAAAATAATCACCTGCATCTCATCTAATTTTGATTGAATGTCTGGCGGGAAATCCCCTGCTCCACAGTTAAATGGGTCAAAAGGTTCTGCTCCAAACAGGTCCCGTTCTAAAAGGAAGAAAATAATATAGTAAATGAAATGATAAGGAGTGAGCTGAAGTAAGTTAAGTTCAGTCATGTCCAACTGTTTGTGACCCCATGGACTGCAGCCCGCCAGGCTTCTCTGTTTATGGAGTTCTCCAGGCAAGAATATTGGAGTGGGTTGCACTGCCCTCTTCCATAGGATCTTCCCAGAACAGGGATCAAACCCAGGTCTCCCCCATTGCAGGCAGATTCTTTACCAGCTGATCCACTAGGAAAGCCCTAAGTTTTGAAGCAAGATTAAAGAAAAATCTGCATAACCAAATGAGCCTCTATCCACAGTAAAGACCAAAAGGAAGCAAAAATCCATTTTTATGATGAATTAAAAACTATTTGGTGGCAAGGGACTATTATTCAGAGAGGTTTTTAAGCCTTTAAGTGAGAAATAGCAAAATCACCAAATGTTTGATAATTAGTATATTTCAATATCTACATTTTACCAAAGCAATTTATTTTCTTTTACATTTTTATTCAGTTTGAAGCAATTTAAATGTACTGAAATTAACGTATTATTCACTGAAACTTCCCTATTCCATTTATTGACAACCCTGAAACACAATAGTGACACAAGATGCAGGACCTGGTAGATTAGTAAGTAGCTTAACTCATAGTTCATGCACTTTAATCTCACCCTTTAGCCAGAAAAAAAAAATTAAGGAACAATACCTTGTGTAGCATGAAATCATATCACCTTCCTAGGTAACCACAATGAGATAATTTCTTTAAAAATGTCTCCTATCCCCACACAATTTTTTTTTTTTTTAAATTGCAGTAATGGGGACTTTCTGGCTGAAGGGGGAATGGGTTCAATTCCTGGTAGAGTAACTAAGATCCCACATGCCACATGGCCAAAAAAAAAAAAAAAAAAAAAAACAACAA